>JAAAWK010000960.1:600000-1137500 GCA_022496015.1 Hordeum marinum
TCGGATAGTTGCACCTTGGAATTATCAATGTCAAGAAATGTTCTTTCTTCTCATCATCTCTCAGGGGGGAGATTGAGGGAAATGACAAATACAGGCCAACAACTGTATTGGGTTGCCGTCATACCAAACACATTGAACCCATCCGTGCTGATGGCGTCTCGAGGATGCCTTCGATCTGCCACTTTATCCTTATGTAATGCATCGAAGTGCTTCCACACAAAAGTGTCTAAAGTGTGTCCCAATATCGGATTCCCATCTGCATCTAGTTCTGTTCTTTTGCCCAATTTATGCCACCTCATCTGTCTGGCCGTCTCTTCGACCATGAAAAGACATTGAAGTCTTGGTATGATTAGCAAATACGGAAGAACATTAAATGGGATTTTGGTCTGACTCTTATCACCAATACCGTTATCTACCACAACATACCTGGAAGACTTGCAAATGGGACAATAGTTGAATCCCGCATACTCAAGCCTAAATAAGGCACATCCATTCTCACAGGCATCTATCTTCTCATAGGGCATCTTAAGCGCACGTAGGATTATGTCCGGCTGGTACAGGTTTGCTGGTAACACATGGCCTCTGGGTGGAAAGCGTCCAAATATCGTCATCATCGCATCATAGCATTCTCTGCCCAGGTTCAACAGAGCCTTAACAGCCATTACTTGCACGATGGCATCCAGCTAACAAAGCTCAGTGTGCTTGTAGAGAGGACATTGTGAAGACTCCAACTAAGTGTGTGAACACGATTTGGTAAAGGTAGCGATGAGAGGTCATGTAGGAGTACATGGCTGGTTGTCTCATTGGGACCATCCTTAAAAATTGAGTTTTGTGTATGTTATCCAAGACAAGATACTACCACACATTGGGCTCCGGTTACTCGACCCCTCTTGGCTTATTAAACGCCTAGACCTCTGTCCAGGATTTGCAACTAATTTCTGGTGTTTGTAGGAAAAGTGTTGGCGGCCATGCATAACGGTGCCCGACGGGGTGGGTTGTGATGTGGTAGATGCACAGTGGCATGGTGTACCAAGTGGCACCCGAACGGTGGGCTTGGGGACCCTGCGCACATTGTTTGAGGTTGTAGCGGAAACTTCGGCTAGACTTCTGTGCGGGTTTAGTCTCAAATAGGCAATAAACCTGGACTAGGGTCTTGTGTGATTGATGGTCGTGGCCGACGCCCATGCCAGTGCTTCCGCTTGGCATGACGTGCATATGGTGATAAGTGGCGAGAGCGTGTGTGAAGAAGTATAACCCTGCAGGGTGAAATAATCTATTCGAATAGTCGCGTCCTCGGATATGGACTACTTGGACTTATGTGGTTCACAGAAAACTTGTAGTGGATACTCTAAAATACGAAAGATAAGCGTGAGTGCTATGGATGGCTTCCTTGTAGGGAGACGGAATTGGATACATAGTGGTGTATTGATTTGGTGAATATGTGGACTGGTGTGCGCTATCCCACCTTAAAGAAAGCAATTGTAGTCATAGTATAGGTTAGCCAAGAGTCAAAGCTGGCTTGCTACAATAAAATCCACAAGCCCCTTCATTGATAATGATGCATATGTAGTTAGATCTGATGTAAGTCTTGCTGAGTACCCTTGTACTCATGTTTGCTTAAATTATGTTTTTGCAGAGGAGACGTCAATATGACTAGTGATTTTTATGACGTGACGTGCGATGTTGACCGGATTAGCTCGGGAATCCTAGACAGAGTTCTTGTTCCTGATGGTAGGGTCATTGTAGCTTTTCAGGCTCATCCAGCCACTTTTGTAGATGTCTGTACCCCGACATGTTTAACTTCCGCTTGTTTGTTGAATGCTTTGAATGGAGGGCCTTGTGACTCCTGCTTGTAACATCCTATTGTGTTGGCTCTTCCAAGCGTTCCAAATAGATGTTCTAATGTTGTATTGTTACATTGTGATGGCATAGTTGTATCTATGCATATCGGGCATGTCGTGCGTACATGTCACGTGCAACGGTATGTATGGTATTCGGAACCTAGTTGTGTGCCTTTGTAGCCTTGTTTACGGGAAACTGCCTCTTTGTGCTTCCACTGAGCCTTGGTAGCTTGCTACTGCTCTAAACACATTGATTGACAGACATGTAATCTTCTTTGCTGTTGTGTCTATCCCTTCGAGGAAATGTCTCACGGTGTACTGGAGTCCTTGTAGCTTGCTACGACTCGTCTACACACGTTGATGATTGACACCTGCATTGCTGGGTTACGTATGTATGTCCCTGTAAGGATGTGCCACTTGAGTTCTATGAATAGTCATGTCGGACCGGGTTCTTTGACATTTAAATGCTAGCGATACATTCAAATACGTGAGCCAAAAGACGCAAACGGTCCCGGCCCAGGTAAGGTGGCAGCCGTGAAGATAACCATGCATGAGGCCGCAAAGTGATGTGGTGTGTTACATGCTGGATTCTTATGGCTCAGGATCGAGGTCCCGACACTAGTGAGAAATAGAGTGAGGTTACATTGTTCTGTAATCTATTGTTCCAGAATGTGTCTGTGGTTGAGCACTATGTTCGGTAGTAGGGACTAGTAGTGTGCATGCCAATGATTAAATTATCCAAAACTCAATCTTGCAAGCCTTTTTTGACCTTCGAAATTTCCCCGAAAAGGACAAAGTCGGTCATCGTGGAATACGTCTTCTCCTTGAGTTCATTTGGTCAGTCGTGGAAACCAATAGGTGTTCGTATGGCCAGATTATGGACGTTCTAAGGATACAACTCAAATAGATTTCAACACCAAGGGATACCGTGGATCCAATTTCCAAAGTAAGTTTCTCGCGCCTGTGAGCCCTTTTGCGCCCCTTGAAATGACCTACTATTTTAGTTCCACAACCCAGAAGGGATGCTATGCATAGTTTCGTCTAGGAATGAAGCTTTTGCATGGCTAAACATGTGGGTAGTAGTGGTATGGGTGATAGACCATGCAAAACAACATTTTTGGGGGGGCTCGGTGCACCAAAGAGGATCCTCCTTCTATCCCGACTAAAAAGTATGACTTGCTGGTGAGAAATAGAGTGATGTTACATTGTTCTGTAATTTATTGTCCGAGAATGTGTCCGTGGTTGAGCACAATGTTGGGTAGTAGGGCCTAGTAGTTTGCACGCCAACGATTAAATCATCCAAAACTCAATCTTGCAAGCCTTTTTTGGCCTTCGAAATTTCCCCAAAATGGAGAATGTCAGTCATCGTGGGATATGTCTTTTCGTTGAGGTTATGTTGGCAGGTCGTGGAGCCCAATCGGAGTTCGTATGGCCAGAATATGGCCGTTCTACGGATACAACGCAAAAGGTTTCAACACTAGGGGATACCATGGATCCAGCTTCCAAGGTAAGTTTGTCATGCCCGTGAGCCATTTTGCGCCCCTTGGAACGACCTATTATTTTGGTTCCATCACCCAGAACGGGTGCTATGCACAGTTTCGTCGAGGAATGAGGCTTTTGCATGGCTATACATGTAGGTAGTAGAGGTACGGGTGATAGACCATGCAACCAACATTTTATGGGGGTTCGGTGCACCGTAGAGGATCCTCCTTCTATCCAGACTGACTGTAGCGACCCGACTCAAAACGAGTCAAGCCTGTGTGAGTTCTGTGCCATCCCTGGATTAGTATGCTAGCACACGCAGTACATCAATGTATATATCAAAGTGCAACCACATGTAATTAACCTAAAACTGATATATACCTTAAAATCTCAGCGGAAACAGTCAACGGGAGTGGAGTCCCAGTAACACCAATGGCAGGTTGAGTATAGACCGTAACCCTGAATCGTACTCTTACCCGTCGTTGAGCTTATCTGCAACATAAGACGTTGCAGCCATGTAGGTCAGCATTTTGAATATCCCGGTGAGTCACACAGGAGGGGGTGTAAAGTAATCATCTATTCCACATGCATATATGGCAAGTGGGGTAGTAGGTTTTGCATAAAGCCAAATTTTTCCTACAACAAGAGAGGGCAAAAGCATAATTACTACAAATGTTGGTTGATTAATGAGATGGTTCCACCAACCAATTCTCAAACCCAAGTTGACATTAAAATACCCACATCAATGTAATTTATTGTGTTGAGAGTTCCAGATAGTTTCAGTTTCCTTTGGCTCAAACTGTCCATGACCGTGGACACGGCTAATCGATTAGGTCTGGGTACTCTACAGAGTTTTGCACACGTTCCCCACAAGATTTGATCGGCTCCGTTGGATTTCTCGCACTTCATGGTGTTTGAGAAACGGATGACCCAAACATGGTCTTCTAAAGGGTTTCCCCGATACTCTGTCGGGGCCCATCCTTTCCTACCGTTCTTCTACATCTCCTAGCACCGCCTGTCCAGGGTCACCATGATATCCAACCAAGCCAGAGCCCATAATGGCTTGTGGCTGTGCAGGTAAGCCTTGGGCCTTGAAGCATCCATCCATCTCTTTGTGCCTGGGAGGACCTATCCGCGTGAATACTGGCACTTCCCTAGCAACACCTAGTCTAACCACTGGTTTCTCCACGGCGCCGTTCAACCATCATCCACCTAGAGGTATGTTGAAGACTCGGAGTCTTGAAGTCTTGATCACAATGGAGGTCTTGAAAATTATTAACTCACAACTCTCATGAATCACACAACCAACCCCGTCTACTAATAGCATAGCAAAATTTAAATTAACGTTTCCCGGGGACAATGTGTCAAAGGGTTGAGGGGTACCTACCACATGATACTACAACAAGTAACCAAGTTTCCAATTTACCTACTTTGCATGCAATTGGGGAGATGGAAGAACTAATGCAATAAAACATAGGTGTACATGGTCAAAGTGACTTGCTAGTACTGTTGATGAAGAATAATATCGCTCCTAGAGATAAGTGATAGACTATTCGTCACTCTCCAATGAAAACCTATGTAAACAAACATTGCATTCTTATATTTATTATAACATTCCAAAGTTTGGGATGTTACAAACTACCACACTTAAAATGAATCTCGTCCTCGAGATACAAAAGGGCTAGAAAGAAAAGGTTAGGGTTTGGGGTTTCTAATAAATCTATTGGCCAAGAAGGTGTGGGGTCTAACACACTTAAAATGAGAGTTACTTGTTCGTCAAAATCATGGAAATCCTCTGGGTGCATCTGTGTCTTCACATACTTCACAATGGCTTCTTCGATGAGGCTCTTCCGTTAAATCAAAAATCTTATGATCTCATAACAAAATGTATTTCCATCGATACTGGGTCTTCTTAACTGATAAGTCTCGCGTTGATTCTAACTTATCGAAGATCTCGTGGTGGTCTACCATTTGTGGTTATCCTGCAATGAAATGGGTCTTGCTTCATTCCTCACCGTAAACTTCGTACGTGTGACAACAACTATCATGTACAAGAGGTTTTCTTCATACCATTCTAAGGCTTGAACAAAAGCTTCAAAGAGCGTCGTCTCTTTACTATGGGTAAGTCACCCAGATTTACCGTTCCGAATAGCAAGAGAATGATAAGAGTAAGTCATCGTGGTGGCCAAGCCATGTCGCACTGAAATCATTACTTTGTATAAGGTTTAGTAAATCTCACATTCTAGCACTTGGGCTTCCTCACAAGCATTGCATAAAACTTCTCTTTTCGATGAATGAAGTTTGGATAAATCCATCTATTCTGCAAGCCAAGCAAAACATCTATTGTTTCTTCACAGCTCTTAGGTTTTCGTATACTCCTAAGAAAAAAATGTTTGCTGATCAGTTGTAGCTTCTTCCAAGTTTCTTCCTTCTCAAAGGCAAGGCTTGATATTTATCAATCCTGAGGTCAGTGATTTGTGGGTTCACTTGAATACTTGGATATCTTTAACTCACTCTTTAGGTTACTATCGTTCCATATTCCAACATTACCTTCATTTCACTCCATCATACCCTTGAGGTAACCAATCACAGACTTATTCTTGTCTAGATTTTACTCCAAGGAATTCATTTTGCTTTCCATTGGTCTGTTTAACCTTGGGTATGGTTTCATCACAATCATTCCTTTTCTCAATATTCCATCTTCAAAAGAACTTTGTCACAAAGGTTATCATCCACATAGTTTGAATATGGTTCCACATTCTCTTCACCTGTATTCAGTTATCCAAACTCCTTAATATGAATGGTATTTTCTTCATTCATTTATCCCTGTGGGTACTACCACACTTAAAATTAAATGCACGCATGCCTTCATAGACCATATTTTTTCATATCCTCGAAAATTGGTCAGAGATCTTTGTTCTTAGAGTGGCAACTCATATAATTCAACACAGGAGTATCATCACACCATAAATTCCATTGATCTCATGAATTTATTACAAACTCTGAGACTTCCATTACATAACTTCAAAATGATAAGAGTGCTACCTATTACATTTATTACTTCCAAAAATTCAAAACTCAAACTACTCATGTTTAGCCTTCTTCTCCGGAAAGGTATAGTTGTAATGTCCTGTCTTCTTGGACCGGAAACACATGATCTGACTCAGATCCTTCTTGGCAGATATTGTGTTGTTCTGAGAAAGTGTTCGGTTTCTCTTCTTGGGCTTCTTTGTTCCGATCAAACTTTCAATTTCCTGTGGATCAAACTCCACTTCTTCTGTCGGGAAGTTTCCCACATACTCTTTTCTTTCCTTCGTACAGTCCTGTGAGAAATGTCCTTCTTCTCCACATGAATAGCAAGCATTGGAGTAAAATCTGGTTAGGCCTTCTCCATTAGGGTCTTCAACATCTTCCTTCATCACAAGTTCTCCTAAATTTTATCTGAAGGCTTCCTTCATGGCTTCCTTCTACTGCTTGATGACTTCTTCTACCTTGGGGTATATTTGGCAATGAGCCGGGTAATGCGTAGTTCCTTCGCACAAGAAACATGTCACCTGCCCAGTTGGCCATTCCTCAGCTCGGTGATTTTCTTCACAATGAGGGAGTCCTTCCTTGTGTTCTTCCTGGGTGTGTCCTATCTCTCCACATATCCTGCATGCACAAATCTTCTTCACATCTTTGCCACGGGGCTTCTGGGTGTTGGCAACAACATGAGATCCTTGCAGAGTTATCTTGAATTCTTCCCAAGTGTTTGATGCTTGAATATCATGGGTATCTTCATGCATCTTCCACCAATTTGCAGCACCTTCTGCAAAGTACCGAAAAGCATACTAGGCCATCTCCTTTCTTGCAACATGGTTACTCCTTAGATGATCCTCCATGTTCTGAATCAATTCTTTTGTCTCTAATCTAGTCATCGATCCGGAATACATGAGTCCAGCTTCACTCATCATCTATTGGGTTCAAGGTTTTGGGGATGAGATGGGTAAGAGAGATAAAGGAGGGGATACACACAATACAAGCAATTGTTTTGAAAATAGATTTTTGTTGTGGATGTCGAAAATTTACACACAAATGACAGCTCGCAAATCATCATATCTAACGTAAGTATACAACAGGGGTTTGGTCTTCTAGGGCATAATATCTTGGAAATTCTTCATGGTCTTCAATTTCTTCGGTTCTTCACAGTCTTCAACTCGTGTAGCTTCGACTCTTCTAATGCAGGGTGAAATCTTCTTTACTTTGAAGTGACCATCAGTTGTTTCGATATCTTGTCCTTCTCGAAGTGGTCTCAGTTGATCCTTAGTGTGGTACAGGGGAAAAAGTTATTTTCTAACTTTTGGAGGTAAGAGAGATCATTTGATAAGGCTCAAATAAGATGAGAAGTAAAGGGTCTTTTGAAAACAAAGTTTTTTTTCGAGAAATCATTTCCTAAGTGATTTCAAGTTTCTAGGGTCACATCCTACAATCAACATGTGCTCTGATAGTATTTCTGTAGCGACCCGACTCAAAACGAGTCAAGCCTCTGTGTGTTCTATGCCATCCCTGGATCAGTATGCTGGCACACACAGTACATCAATGTATATCAAAGTGCAACCACATGTAATTAACGTAAAACTTATATATACCTTAAAATCTCGGCGCAAACAGTCAACGGGAGTGGAGTCCCAATAACACCAACGGCAGGTTGAGTGTAGACCGTAACCCTGAATCGTACTCTTACCCATCATAGAGCTTATCTACAACATAAGACGTTGCAGCCGTGTAGGTCAGCATGTAAAGTAATCATCTATTCTTCATGCATATAAGGCAAGTGGGGTAGTAGGTTGTGTATCAAGCCAAAATTTTCCTACAACAAGAGAGGGCAAAAGCATAATTACTACAAATGTTGGTTGATTAATAAGATGGTTCCACCAACAAATTCTCATACCCAAGTTGACTTTAAGATACCCACATCCATGTAATTTATTGTGTTGAGAATTCCAGATAGTTTCAGTTTCCTTTGGCTCAAACTGTCCATGACCGTAGACATGGATAATCGATTAGGTTTGGGTACTCTGCAGAGTTTTGTACACGTTCCCACAAGATTTGATCGCCTTCATTGGATTTCTCGCACTACATGGTGTTTGAGAAACGGATGACCAAAACATGGTCTTCTAAAGGGTTTCCCCGAGACTCTGTCGGTGCCCATCCTTTCCTACCATTCTTCTACATCTCGTAGCACTGCCTGTCCAGGGTCACCACAATATCCAACCAAGCCAGAGCCCATAATGGCTTGTGGCTGTGCAGGTAAGCCTTGGGTCTTGAAGCATCCATCCATCTCTTTGTGCCTGGGTGGACCTTTCCGCGTGAATACTGGCACTTCCCAGCAACACCTAGGCTAACCACTGGTTTCTCCAGGGTGCCGTTCAACCATCATCCACACAGAGGTATGTTGAATACTCGTAATCTTGAAGTCTTGATCATAATGCAGGTCTTGAAAATTATTAACTCACAACTCTCATGAATCACACAACCAACCCCGTCTACTAATAGCATAGCAAAATTTAAATCAACGTTTCCCGAGGCCAATGTGTCAAAGGGTTGAGGGGTACCTACCACATGATACTACAACAACTAACCAAGTTTCCAATTTACCTACTTTGCACGCAATTGGGGAGATGGAAGAACTAATGGAATAAAACATAGGTATACATGGTCAAAGTGACTTGCCTGTACAGTTGATGAAGAATAATATCGCTCTTAGAGATAACTGATAGACTATTCGTCACTCTCCGATGAAAATCTATATAAACAAACATTGCATTCTTATATTTATTATAACATTCCAAAGTTTGGGATGTTACACTTACAAGTATGACTTAGTGGTGAGGAATAGAGTCATGTTACATTCTTGTGTAATTTATTGTCCCAGAATGTGTCTGTGGTTGAACACAATGTTGGCTAGTAGGGGCTAGTACTGTTCTCGCCAACGATTAAATCATCCAAAACTCAATCTTGCAAGCCTTTTTTGGCCTTCAAAATTTTTCCGAAATGGACAATGTCTGTCGTCATGGCATACATCTTTTCGTTGAGGTCATTTTGTCAGTCGTGGAGCCCAAACGGAGTTCGTATGGCCAGATTATGGCCGTTCTAAGGATACAACTCAAATAGATTTCAACACCAGGGATACCGTGGATCCAACTTCCAAGGTAAGTTTCTCGCGCCCCTGAGACATTTTGCGCCCCTTGAAACGACCTATTATTTTTGTTCCATAACCCAGAAGGGATGCTATGTACAGTTTCATCCAGGAATGAAGCTTTTCAATGTCTAAACATGTGGGTAGTAGCGGTATGGGTGATAGACCACGTAAAACAACATTTTTGGGGGGTTCGGTGCGCCGAAGAGGATCCTCCTTCTATCCAGACCGATAAGTATGACTTGCTGGTGAGAAATAGAGTGATGTTACATTTTTCTATAATTTATTGTCCCAGACTATATTCGTGGTTGAGCACAATGTTGGGTAGTAGGGGCTAGTAGTGTGCACGCCAATGATTAAATCATCCAAAACTCAATCTTCCAAGCCTTTTTTGTCCTACGAAATTTCCCCGAAACGGACAAAGTCGATCATCGTGGGATACGTCTTTTCTTTGAGGTTATTTTGGTAGGTCGTTGAGCCCAATCGGAGTTCATATTGCTAGAATATGGTCGTTCTACGGATATAACTCAAATTGATTTCAATACCAGGGGATAACATGGATCTACCTTCCAAGGTAAGTTTCTATCGCCCGTGAGCCATTTTGCGCCCCTCGGAACGACGTATTATTTTGGTTCCATCACCCAGAAGGGGTGCTATGCACATTTTCATCTAGGGCGAAGCTTTTGCATGGCTAAACATGTGGGTAGCAGAGGTATGGGTTATAGACCATGCAAAACAACAGTTTTTGTGGGATTCGATGCACCGAAGAAGATCCTCCTTCTATCCAGACTGACAACTATGACTTAGTGGTGAGGAATAGAGTGATGTTACATTGTTCTGTAATTTATTGTCCCAGAATGTGTCCGTGGTTAAGCACAATGTTGGGTAGTAGGGGCTAGTAGTCTTCACGCCAGCGATTAAATCATCGAAAACGCAATCTTGTAACCCTTTTTTGGCCTTCGAAATTTCCCCGAAACGGACGAAGTTGGTCATCGTGGGATATGTCTTTTCATTGAGCTTATTTTCGCAGGTCATGGAGCCCAATCCGAGTATGTATGGCCAGAATATGGTCATTCTACGGATACAACTCAAATATATTTCAACACCAGGGCATACGTAGGATCCAGCTTCCAAGGTAAGTTTGTCATGCCCGTGAGCCATTTTGCGCCCCTTGGAATGACCTATTATTTTGGTTCCATCACCCAGAACGGGGGCTAGGCACAGTTTCGTCCAGGATTGAAGCTTTTGCATGGCTATACATGTAGGTAGTAGAGGTATGGGTTATAGACCATGCAATCAACATTTTTGGGGGGTTCGTTGCACCGAAGAGGATCCTCTTTCTATCCAGACTGACAAGTATGACTTGCTGGTGAGAAATAGAGTGATGTTACATTGTTCTATCATTGATTATTCTAGAATGTGTCCGTGGTTGAGCACAATGCTTGGTAGTAGGCGCTAGAAGTGTGCACGACAACGATTACATCCTCCAAAACACAATCTGGCAAGACCTTTTTGGCCTTCGAAATTTCCCCACAAAGGACAAAGTCAGTCATCGTGGAATACATCTTTTCGTGGAGTTCAGTTTGAAAGGTCGTGGAAACCAATCGGAGTTCGTATGGCCAGAATATGGCCCTTCTACGGATACAACTCAAATAGATTTTAACACCAGGGGATACCATGGATCAATCTTCCAAGGTAAGTTTCTCGCGCTCGTGAGCCATTTTGCGCCCCTCGTACCGACCTATGTTTTTGGTTCCATCACCCAGAAGGCATGCTTTGCACAGTTTCTTCCAGGAATGAAGCTTTTGCATGGCTAAACATGTGGGTAGTAGAGTTATGGGTGATAGACAATGCAAAACAACGATTTTGGGGGGTTCGGTGCACTAAAGAGGATCCTCCTTCTATCCGGACTGACAAGTATGACTTAGTGGTGAGGAATAGAGTGATATTACATTGTTGTGTAATTTATTGTCCCAGAATGTGTGCGTGATTGAGCACAATCTTGGGTAGTAGGGGCTAGTATTGTTCACGCAACCGATTAAATCATCCAAAACTCGATCTTGCAAGTCTTTTTGGGCCTTCGAAATTTCGCCTAAACGAACAAAGTCGGACATCCCGGGATAGGTATTTTTGTTGAGGTTATTTTGGCAGGTCGTGGAGCCCAATCGGAGTTCGTATGGCCAGAATATGGTCGTTCTATGGATACAACTCAAATATATTTCAACACCAGGGGATACCTAGGATCCAGCTTCCAAGGTAAGTTTCTGGCGCCCGTGAGCAATTTTTCGCCCTTCAAAACGACCTATTATTTTGGTTCCATCACCCAAAAGGCATGCTTTGCACAGTTTTGACCAGGAATGAAGCTTTTGCATGGCTAAACATGTGGGTAGTGGAGGTATGGGTGATAGACCAAGCAAAACAACATTTTTGGGGGGTTCAGTGCACGGAAGAGGATCCTCCTTCTATCCAGACTGACAAGTATGACTTAGTGTGAGGAATAGAGTGATGTTACAAAGTTCTGTAATTTATTTTCCTAGAATGTGTCCGTGGTTGAGCACAATGTTGGGTAGTAGAGGCTAGTAGTGTGCACGCCAAAGATGAAATCATCCAAAACTCAATCCTGCAAGCCTTTTTTGGCCTTAGAAATTTCCCCGAAACGAACAAAGTCCGCCATCATGGGATACGTCTTTTCATTGAGGTCATTTTGGCAGGTCGTGGAGCGCAACCGGAGTTCGTATGACCAGACTATGGCCGTTCTACGGATACAATTCAGATGGATTTCAACACCAGGGGATACCGTGGATCACTCTTCCATGGTAAGTTTCTCACGCCTGTGAGCCATTTTACGCCCCTCGGAACGACCAATAATTTTGGTTCCATCACCTAGAAGGGATGCTATGCACAATTTCATCTAGGAATGAAGTTGTTGCATAGAAAAACATGTGGGTAGTAGCGGTATGGGTGATAGACCATGCAAAACAACATTTTTGTGGGTTTCGTTGCACCGAAGAGGATCCTCCTACTATCCAGACTAACAAGTTTGACTTAGTGGTGAGGAATAGAGAATGTGTCCGTGGTTGAGCATAGTGTTGGGTAGTAGGGGCTAGTAGTGTGCACGCCAACGATTAAATCATCCAAAACTCAATCTTGAAAACCATTTTTGGCCTTCAAAATTTCCTCGAAACGAACAAAGTCCATCATCATGGGATACGTCTTTTCGTTGAGGTCATTTTGGCAGGTCATGGAGCCTAATCGTAGTTCGTGTGGCCAGAATATGGTCGTTCTAGGGATACAACTGAAATAGCTTTCGAAAAGGGGATACCGTGGATCCAGCTTCCAAACTAAGTTTCTCGCGCCCGTGAGCCATTTTGCGCCCCTCGGAACGACCTATTATTTTGGTTCCATCACCCAGAAGGGATGCTATGCACAGTTTTCGTCCAGGAATGAAGCTTATGCATGGCTAAACATGTGGGTAGTAGCGGTATGGATGATAGACCATGCAAAACAACTTTTTTGGGGGGTTCGTTACATCGAAGAGGATCATGCTTCTATCCAGACTGACAAGTTTGACTGAGTCGTGAGGAATAGAGTGATGTTACATTGTTCTGTAATTTATTGTCCCAAAATGTGTCCCTGGTTGAGCACAATGATGGGAAGTAGGGGCTAGTAGTGTTCACGACAACGATTAAATCATTCAAAACTCAATCTTGCAAGGCTTTTTTAGCCTTCGAAATTTCCTCGAAATGAACAAAGTCCATCATCATGGGATACGTCTTTTCGTTGAGGTCATTTTGGCAGGTCGTGGAGCCCAATCAGAGTTCGTATGGACAGAATAGGGTCGTTCTACGGATATAACTCAAATAGATTTTAACACCTGGGGATACCGCGGATCCAGCTTTGAAGGTAAGTTTCTCGCACACGTGAGCCATTTGGCGGCCCTCGGAATGACCTATTATTTTGGTTCCATCACCCAGAAGGGATGCTATGCATAGTTTTGTCCAGGAATGAAACTTTTGCATGGCTAAACATGTGGGTAGTAGTGGTATGGGTGATAGACCACGCAAAACATCATTTTTAGGGGATTCGGTGCACCAAAGAGGATCGTCCTTCTATCGAGACTGACAAGTATGACTTAGTGGTGAGGACTAGATTTATGTTATATTGTTCTGTAATTTATTGTCCCGGAATTTGTCCGTGGTTGAGCACGATGTTGGGTAGTAGGGGCTAGTAGTGTGCACGCCAATGATTAAATCTTTCAAAACTCAATCTTGCAAGCCTTTTTTGGCCTTCTAAATTTCTCCGAAACGAACAAAGTCTATCATCGTGGGATACGTCTTTTCGTTGAGGTCATTTTGGCAGGTCGTGGAGCCCAATCGGAGTTCATATGGCCAGAATATGGCCGTTCTACGGATACAACTCAAATAGGTTTTAACACCTAGGGATATCGCGGATCCAGCTTCCAAGGTAAGTTTCTCACTCCCGTGAGCCATTTTGCGCCCCTCGGAACATCCTATTATTTTGGTTCCATAACCCAGAAGGGATGCTATGCACAGTTTCGTCCATGAATGAAGATTTTGCATGGCTAAACAAGTGGGTAGTAGCGGTATGGGTGATAGACCATGCAAAACAACTTTTTTGGGGGGTTCGTTACATCGAAGAGGATCCTCCTTCTATCAAGACTGACAAGTATGACTTAGTTGTGAGGAATATGGTGATGTTACATTGTTCTCTAATTTATTGTCCCAGAATGTGTCCATGCTTGAGCACAATGTTGGGTAGTAGAGTATAGTAGTGTGCACGCCAACGATTAAATTATCCAAAACTCAATCTTCCAAGGCTTTTCGGACTTCGAAATTTCCTCGAAACGAACATGGTCTGTCATCGTGGGATACAACTTTTCATTCAGGTCCTTTTGGCAGGTCGTGGAGCCTAATCGTAGTTCGTATGGCCAGAATATGGCCGTCCTAAGGATACAACTCAAATAGATTTCAACACTAGGGGATACCGTGGATCCATCTTCCAAGGTAAGTTTCATGCGCCCGTGAGCCATTTTGCGCCCCTCGGAAGGACCTATTATTTTGGTTCCATCACCCAGAAGGGATGCTATGCACAGTTTTGTCGAGGAATGAAGGTTTTGCATGGCTAAACATGTGGGTAGTAGCGGTATGGGTGATAGACCATGCAAAAGAACATTTTTGGGGGGTTCGGTGCACGAAAGAGGATCCTCCTTCTATCCAGGCTGACAACTATGACTTAGTGGTGAGGACTAGAGTGATGTTATATTGTTCAGTAATTTATTGTCATAGAATGTGTCCGTGGTTGAGCACATTGTTGGGTAGGAGGGGGTAGTAGTTTACACGCCAATGATTAAATCATCCAAAACTCAATCTCCCAAGCCTTTTTGGCCTTCTAAATTTCCCCAAAATGAATAAAGTTTGTCATCACGGATTACGTCTTTTCGTTGAGTTCATTTTGGCAGGTCGTGGAGCCCAATCGGAGTTCGTATGGGCAAAATATGGTCATTCTACGGATACAACTCAAATAGATTTTAACACCAGGGGATACCGTGGATCCAGCTTCCAAGCTAACAATCTTGCGCCCGTGAGCCATTTTGCGCCCCTCGAAACGACCTATTATTTTGGTTCCATAACCCAGAAGGGATGCTATGCACAGTTTCTTCTATGAATGAAGTTTTTGCATGGATAAACTTGTGGGTAGTAGTGGTATGGGTGATAGACCATGAAAAACAAGATTTTTAGGGGGTCCGTTGCACCGAAGAGGTTCCTTGTAACATCCCAAATTTTGGAATGTTATAATAAATACTAGAATGATTGCTTGTTTGCTTGAGTGATTGAAATTGAGTGAAATTTGAAACTTTTGAAAACATTTGAATGAGAGGGAATAAAATCACTTTCCCCTTTGTGTTTGAATTCAAATTCCTACATTTCAAATAAGTGAGATAAGATGACATGAGTTCTTCAACATGAAAAGATTTAGAAAGGGCATTTGAAAACTATTTGAAAATTTCTCATATGGAGTTTCACTTTCATATTTGAATTCCCTATTTGAATTTGTAAGCATTCAAACCCCTTGACAAAGTTTTGAGAGGAGTAATGTGACACTCCAAACCAGGGGTATTTTTGTGAAGTATTTGAACCATAAAACCCAAGGGGTTATTTGAAAAATATTTGCAAAAATAAATAAAGCCATTTAGGCATTTTCTGAAAAATAATTTTGTCATTATTTAATTTGGCTATGGAAAAATGTCCATTAAATGGCATTTATTTCCCTGATCATTTTGATATATATATTTCCTATATTTGGAAATATTTTGAATGCTTTTGAATGAGTTTTACTCCTCTGTGTATTAAAAAGGAAACATTTTAATTTGAAATGGGCCGGCCCACAGCAGTTAATTCCCGAAACCGCTCCGAGCCAACCGACAGACGCGCTGACGCCGCACTCCCTCTCTCTGACGCCCGGGCCCCACGGCTCGATCCCGAAGACGCCACGGTCGCCTTCGTCCTTGCGTCGACAGGACCTCGCCGGAGATTCATCCTCTCCGGATCTCCCTCCTCTTTCCTTCCCCGATAACCGCACTGGCCCTATAAGTAGCCTCGACCCTCCGCTCCTGATTCCAGCCCCGAGCCCCCCACTCTACCTCGCCAGAGCGCTGCACCACACCCTCGTCAGAGTTCGGATCCGCACCGAAGCTCCCGGAGCTCGTGCCCGTCGCCTCTGTCGTCCCCACTCCCCTCCGACCCCACCAGAGTACGCCGGAGAACCGCAGCCGTCATTTGAAGCCCTCGTACGCCGTCCACAACCACCGGAGCGCTGCCCCAACGACCTCGCCGCCTCGGCCTCGCCGGAAAAGCCCCTCGCCGGCGACCCCTTCTCTGTGAGCCCCCTCTCCCTCTCTTAACCGTTCGATCGTAAATCAACGTCTAGGATTAGATCACTTTAATAACCGAACCGGTATCCTCTACAGCTCGGCCGTCCGCTCGATTCGTTAGATCTCGCACACCCCGTAGCCAACCAGAGAACACCACGTCACCCCCTGTCCGCTAGATAATTTTTTCTTTTTCTGTTTTTGTTTTAGAAAACAGAATAGGTTCTAGTTTTATTTTTGTTATATCTCTTAGTATATTTAGTGTTTTTGATTGATTCTATTTGCATTATGTCACAAATTTGTTCTAGTTTTGTAGATAACAAGTTTGACCATATTTGAATATTTCTAAATTGATTTCAAACAGATTTTATTCAAATCTTATTTTCTGAATGTCTTGAGTTTAAAAATATATTTTGAGTTGATTCCTTTTGCTACTTGTCACTAGTCACCTTAGTTATTAGTAGGTAGAGTTTGGAAATTTTTAGAAATATTTTATAATAGTATTTTCAAAAAAAACAGATTTTGTTTAGTTCTTGTTAGGTTTAGTTATATTTCTTTTGTTTTAAATTGTTTTAAATTGTTTTTTCTTTTATATTAGTGATAGACTTTTATAAAGTTTTCTGTTAGTTAATAGTAACCCTTCAAAATAAATAATATTTTATTAGTTGGTTGCATGAAAATCAATTCTAGTTCAACTATAACTTGCAATTGGATTTTCATTGTTGTGTTGATCTTCTATTTGAAAATATTTCCACAAATTGTTTTATAAGTTTGATTTTCTGTTAATCTAAGTTTAGACCAGAAACAATTTGTATTATAGTTGAGATTGTTTGTGGTTTAAGCCAAGGATGACCTTGTTTTATATCAAAAGAAAAACCTTGATAAAAGCTTTTAAGTTAGTTCTTTTTGCAAAATAAAGATTTACGATAAAATAATTTCTATTAATTATTTGTTTTAATTTTTTTTTCATTTATTAACTTAGTGTTTTCTACTGATATGTTCTAGTATTTAAGAACTTATGTTGCTAGAGTATTGTTTTCTAAATTATTAGTTCTTCTTCAAAAGTAATTCTTTTTGCTAAGTAAAATATTTACTAAAATACTTTTGATTTTACTTTACTTTGTTTTGAGTTTTTACTTTTGAAAATTAGGATGTATTTGTAGAGAAAACCAAGTTTGGTTGTGTTGATGAAGTTTTGTTGATTTTAATTTTTGTATTAAGTATTTCCTTCATCACCACCTTAGTTGTGTTGATGTAGTTTTGTCATTTGAGTTTTGTCTTAAGTATTTCCTTTCATCACCACCATGTTGCTTTTGGTTTTGTGTTGCCTTTTTGATTGTTAGTATTGAATGCTAGTATGATTGCTTATATGTACGCAATGTTTGATTGTATAGATTTTCACCGGAGAGTGACGAATAGTCTATCAAGTATTTTTCTGAGAGCGATATTATCTTCATCAACAGTACAGGCAAGTCACTTTGACCATGTATACCTATGTTTTTATTGCATTAGTTGTACCATCTCCCCAATTGCATGCAAAGTAGGTAAATTGGAAACTTGGTTACTTGATGTAGTATCATTTGGTAGGCACCCCTCAACCCTTTGACCCATTGGCCCCGGGAAACGTTGATTAAATTTTGCTATGCTATTAGTAGACGGGGTGGGTTGTGTGATTCATGAGAGTTGTCAGATAATAATTTTCAAGACCTGCATTATGATCAAGACTTCAAGACTCTGAGTTTTCAACTTACCTCCGGGTGGATTATGGTTGAACGGCGCCTTGGAGAAACCAGTGGTTAGCCTAGGTGTTCATGGGGAAGTGCCAGTATTCATGTGGAAAGTTCCACCCAGGCACAAAGAGATGGATGGATGCTTCAAAACCCAAGGCTTACCTGCACAGCCACAAGTCATTATGGGCTCTGGCTTGGTTGGATATTGTGGTGACCCTGGACAGGCGGTGCTACGAGATTTAGAAGAACGGTAGGAAAGGATGGGCACCGACAGAGTCTTGGGGAAACCCTTTAGAAGACCATGTTTTGGTCATCCATTTCTCAAACACCCTGAAGTGCGAGAAATCCAACGGAGGCGATCAAATCTTGTGGGCAACGTGTGCAAAACTCTGCAGAGTACTCAAACCTAATCGATTAGCCGTGTCCACGGTCATGGACAACTTGAGCCAAAGGAACTAAAACTATCAGGAAGTCTCAACATAAAAATTATATTGATGAAGGTTTTATTATTAACCAGGGTATGAGAATTGGTTGGTGGAACCATCTCATTAATCAACCAAGTTTGTAGTAATAATTTCTGCATTACCCCTCTTGTTGTAGGAAAAATTGGCTTTGCGCAAAACTTAAAATTATAGCCCCACTTGCATTATATGCATATATCATAGATGATTATTTTCACCCCTCTTTCGTGACTTGCCGGCATATTCAACATGCTGACCTACACGGCTGCAACATCTTATGTTGCAGATAAGCTCTACGACGGGTAAGAGTACGATTCAGGGTTACGGTCTACACTCAACATGTCGTTGGTGTTATTGGGACTCCACACCCGTTGTCTGGCTCCGCTGAGATTTTAAGGTATATATTAGTTGTACGTTAATTACACGTGATTGCACTTTGATATATACATTGACGTACTATGTGTGCCAGCATACTGATCCATGGATGGCACAAGAAACACAAAGGCTTGACTCATATTGACTCGGGTCGCTACAATCCTCCTTCTATCTAGACTGACAAGTATGACTTAGTGGTGAGGAATAGAGTGATGTTACATTGTTCTGTAATTTATTGTCCCAGAATGTGTCCATGGTTGAGCAAAATGTTGGGTAGTAGGGGCTTGTAGTGTGAACACCAACGATTAAATCATCCAAAACTCAATCTTGCAAGCCTTTTTTGGCCTTCGAAATTTCCTCGAAACGAACAAAGTCCGTCATCGTGGGATACGTCTTTTCGTTGAGGTCATTTTGGCAGGTCATGGAGCCCAATCGTAGTACGTATGGCCAGAATATGGCCGTCCTAAGGATACAACTCAAATAGATTTCAACACCATGGGATACCATGGATCAAGCTTCCAAGGTAAGTTTCTCGCGCCCGTGAGCCATTTTGCGCCCCTTGGAACGACCTATTATATTTGTTCCACCACCCCAGAAGGGATGCTATTGTCATAGCCCTAGCTTAGGCCGTGCTTGTAATTGCATAGCCATCATGGCATCATGTTTAACTTGAAATGAATTGAAATGGGGATTAACAGAAACCCTAGCACTTCACCTAACCAAACAATTCTAATATTTTTGAATTTTCAATGAAACCAAAATGATCTTCATAAAATCCTATCCAATGGGATTTACCTTAAATAAAATAAGTAGTTCAAACCAACAAATTTAATGTTTCAACAGAAATATTTGAAACCACTGAATATTATTGTAGGAATTATTTAGCTACTTTGGTTTTCACAAATAATTAAATTGTATAAAATAAAAAAATAAAATGTTGACAACAACAAACCAGTGGTGAAACATATTTTCATAACTATTTTGGCAAATTCAATAAATCATCAAAGTTTCTTAAAATGATTACTAAAACAGTATAAATATTTTAGTTGGTTCAAAAATGCTGAAACTTTTTGTCGGACTTGGTAATATTCTATTTATATCCCATAAATTGTTTCAGGGATTTTTACCTAGGTATTTTTGCCCAAACAAATAATAACAGAGAGCAGAAATTAGAAAAAAGGGAAATAGTACCTAGGCTTAAGTGGCAGAAGAGGTCCAGCCCACCAGGGGCTAAGTCGTCTTCTTCCCCATGCCAGGAGGACAGGTAGAGCCGTGGCAAGCTCGCCGACGATGCCTTGCCACCTCCTGCCTCCAGCACGACGCCCCGGACCTTCCGAGGATGGCACGACCCCCCCGCCCCGGGCACCCCTGGTCTCTCCTTCGTCCCCATTCACCTCTCTCTCTTCCACCTTGCTCTGTCTCTCCCCCCTCTCTGATGGCCGCTGCAGCCATGGCCAGGCCGCCGCAAAACTAGAGCCACACATCGCCCTTCTCCTCCCTAGTGAGTCCTCGAGCCCCGCCTCGACGGACCAGTCCTCCTCGCCGAGCCATGATTCGTCGGGAGCACCGAAACACCCTGATGCCGCCATCTTCACCGTCAATGCTCACGGATATCACCGTCGATTCACTCTGTCCTGAAGATCCCTGACCTCGCCGTCGACTCCAGACGAACCCCCGTGAGCCCTCTTGCTCCTCCCCTTCCCCCTCACCACCACACATCATCTAGCTTGCCTCTCCACCGTGACCGGAGTTTGTCGCCATCGTGCTCATCGCGTCGTTGCCTGATCTTGAATCGTTCGTACGAAAGCACTGCCTCGTGCTCCGGATGATCACAGGAGCCGCCTAGCCCCTCTGGTTCCCCCTACAGCACCGCAGCCATCCGACCGTGCTGGTCCGAGCGCCGCCGTCGCTGGAACTAGCCGCTGTTGTCAGTCCCGGCAACCCCAACGACCTCCGAGACCACCCAAAGATGCGGGCAAGCAGCAGCTCTCGAATGCATCCATCCGTGTGGCATTTGGTCACCGGAGGAGCAACTCTAGCTTGCCTCCATCGCGGGATACGGTCATCGCCGGTGATGCTGACGTGGCGACGTCATTAGGACTTAATTGCCCCACTAATGACACTCATGTGACAATGACACGTGGGCCCGGGCCCTATTAATTTCTGTTAGGCTTATAATTGAACTTGATTAACAGTAGTGACACTAACATGTGGGACCCGCAAGTTAGAATTCACATGGACCAGCCCTTTGACCTGCTGACACAAGCATGATGTCATGCTGAAAAAGTAAATAATTTATTTAATAAAAATATTCGAGAAAATGTTTAAAACTTCTAAAAATCATAGAAAATAAGCTATAACTCAGATGAAAATAATTTGTATATGAAAAATGATCAGAAAAATCTGATGAATCTGTTTATGCCATTATTATGCATGTTTGAACAAGTTAACATCACCAAGTAGGACATTTTATGATTAGGGCAATATAGGAAATATCTTTTGGAGTTGGAATTCAAACTTGTTTGAATTCCATTTCAAACAACTTGGATAATTATGCCTCTAGGTCAATTCAGTACCTTAACATGTCATATCATGCATCATGTTTGTTGCATTGCATTGAATGTTGTTCCTTTGTGTTTGCCGGTGGTTGTTCCCTCTCGGTAGACGATGGTTCCAATGATGTGAACGTTAACACTAATGAAGAGAAGTAATATCCTCAGAACTATCAGGCAAGCAAACCCCCCTTGAGCATACTAATATGAACCCACTCTCTCGCTCCTTCTCTATTTTATTGCATTAGGACAATCATGATGCAACTGTTACATGCTATCAGTAGTTGAACCAATTCCTCTGCATGACCTATCTTTGCCACAGTAAATAGTCGAAACCGCTTAGCATGAGTAGCAACTTCTTGAGCCTTGTTGCGCTTACTCATCCATGCTTGCTTACTTTCTGTGCCTGCTATGCTTAGAGTCATGTCATGTCGGGTCTGATTGACCAGGGTGATTAATCGGAATGGCAGTGTTCATGTCCTATTGTGCGAGAGCTAATTGTGTGAAGACGATTTGGTAAAGGTAGCGATGAGAGGCCATGTAGGAGTACATGGCGGGTTGGCTCATTGGGACCATCCTTAAGAACTGAGTTCTATGTATGTTATCCAAGACAAGATACTACCGCACATTGGGATACTTAATTGACCCTATCGACTTATTAATCGCCTAGATCTCTGTCCAGGAGTTGCAACAAGTTTCTGGTGTTTGTAGGACAAGTGTTGGTGGCCGTGCATAGTGCTGCCCGACGGGGTGGACTGTGATGCGATATAGGCATAGTGGCACAGTTTACCATGTGGCACCCGAACGGTGGGCTTGGAAACCCTGCGCGGAAACTTTGGCCGGACTTCCGTGTGGGTTCAGTCCCAAATAGGTGATAAACCTGGACTGGGGTCTTGTGTGATTGACGGACATGGCCGACGCCTAGGCCAGTGCTTCCGCTTGAAGGTTGCCGAGATGCATGACATGGATATGGTGATAAGTGATGAGAGCATGTGTGAAGAAGTACACCCCTGTAGGGTTATGAATCTGTTTGAATACCCGTGTCCTCGGATATGGACTACTTGGAGAACATATGTGGTTCATAGAAAAGTTGAAGTGGATACTCTAAAATATGCAACATAAGCGTGAGTGATATGGATGGCCTTCTGGTTGGGAGACAGAAGTGGTTCCACAGTGGTGTATTAATTTGGTGAATATGTGGACTCGTGTGCGCTATCCCACCTTAAAGAAAACACTTGTAGTCGTAGTACAGGTTAGCCAAGAGTCAAAGAGGGCTTGTTGCAATAAACTCCACAACCCCCTTCATTGATACTGATGCATATGTAGTTAGTTCTGACTTAAGTCTTGTTGAGTACCCTCGTACTCATGTTTTCTTAAATTATTTTTTTGCAGAGGAGATGTCAGTCTCACTAGTGATTCTTGTGACGTGACATGCGATGTTGACCGGATTAGCTTGGGAATCCTAGACACAGGTCTGGTTCCTGATCGTAGGGTCTACGTAGCTTTCCAGGCTCATCCAGCCACTTTTCTAGATGTCTGTACCCAGACATGTTTAACTTCCGCTTGTTTGTTTTAATGCTCTGAATGCCGGGTCTTGTGACCCCTGTTTGAAATATCCTATTGTGTTGGCTCTTCCGAGCCTTCTAGATAAATGTTGTAATGTTCTATGGCTATGTTGTGATGCCATAGTTGTATCTATGCATATCGGACATGTCATGCATACATGTGACGTGCAATGGTATGTATGAGATTCGAAACCTAGTTGTGTGCCTTCAGTAGCCTTCTTTACGGGAAACTGCCTCTTTGTGCTTCCACCAAGCCTTGGTAGCTTGCTACTGCTCTAGACACATTGATTGACTGGCATGTATCCTTCTTTGCTTTTGTGTCTGTCCCTTCGGGGAAATGGCTCGCGGTGTACTGGAGTCCTTGTAGCTTGCTACGACTCGTCTACACACGCTGATAATTGACACCTGCATTGTTGGGTTGCGTATGCCTGTCCATATAGGGAAGTGCCACTTGGGTTCTACGACTAGTCATGTTGGCCTGCGTTCTTTGACATTTGAATGCTAGTGACACATTCACATACGTGAGCCAAAAGACGCAAATGGTCCCGGCCTAGGTAAGGTGGCAGCCGTGGAGATAACCATGCGTCAGGCCGCAAAGTGATGTGGTGTGTAACATGCTGGATTCTTATGGCTCAGGATCGGGGTCCTGACAGCATTCGTATCAGAGCTTGACTGCCTGTAATATTACCAAGCCAAACTGGTCGATGTTGAATCTAGAACTGCTTTAGTTATATAAGGGAATTGATTGTCAAAGGGAACGTAAGCCTATTTTTACTCCTTTCCTCGTGTCGTTCTAATTCTGAGTCACCCTCTTCTTTTCTACGGGGATTAAAAACTAGGCCTTCTCATCTATCTATTAGGAAGGTGAGTTACTGTGCTGGAGACCTATGGGAAAGTTGTTGTCTTCCAGGATCAGTGTTTCCATAAGAATTCAATGTCATGTTGTTAGTTCTCCTGTGCAGGTTGTCTCATATTTCATGCCCATACAGCCGTTATGTTGTCTGAGTTATCCAAGGTTTCTAATCTATCTGATGCAATTGCAAAACTCTTTCATCTTGAGTCAATTCCTTTTAGGCCAGACAAAGAACACTAATTGTTGAGTTGAGGTACTCTATTACCTCGACGTGTTCGTTGAAGTGTTAGTAAACCATGTTGTTACAGTGAACCACCCAATAGTCTAGTTTTGTCTTTTGTTTCCAGTGTGATAATTCTGGCTCTAATTATCAAAAGCATGCTGTGATGCTACTTAGTCAATAGGTATTCTTCATCTGGGTTCTTGAAACCAAGAATCATTCTGCTCACTTCTGTTGATAGTATTTGCTCGTTCATGTAGGATATTAGTACCCTTGTTATAGACTACAAGGTTAGTGGTACGTCATTCTTCCAATACCATGAACCAACCCTGGCAGAAATTCCTTGTGATCTTAATATCACAACAAGAGTGCTCGTGATGTGTCCTCCATTTCAAAGTTGTTGCATTTCTGCACGGGTTATCTAGAAGAAACATGTTGAACTCCGTTTGACATATTCAATTCATGCATCTATGACTAAGGAAAAATCAGGTGCTCTTGAGTTGCTATTCTTCAATTGTATTCTGACCTTTAACTATCAATGGATAGTCAAGAGTATGTCATGCATTCTGTTATCGATTTCGACTCTTCTTGTGGTCTGTCAAGCCATTCTATTCTAGAATGACTAGGAGAAGCAAACTCTTGTACCTCATCGATTTCGAGGATTGGGTCAAAGCAGTTCTATTCTGTAGATCAAAATGCCAATCGAGCTTTTGCTCTGTTCTACCTTGAGGTATTACCCTCTTCATGTCAAGATTATCATGAGAACTGCACTCCCTCTTATGAAATCTTGATGTAGTGATACTTCTCGTCATCATCATTCATTCCCCGGTCTCTATGTTGTTTGTAACCATAACACTGACAAGTGAATTATGATTTTCGTAATCAATACTCCTAGCAACTCTGTTGCTTGGTAGTTAATGGACAATAATCCCACTTTGGGAGTGATGGTATTTCAATCATCATACTAAGATTAATCGTGCTACCTAGTCCATATTCCATGGTGCACTTTTTAAACAATGAGATAGGATTGTGTCAATCCTTCGCTCTATTGGTCATATCATCTTGCCTTGAGAAGCAAGATTGTTCTTGAGCTTGATAACATATCGGTGGATCATGATTTTCTGAATATCTTCCCGCAAGTATTATCAAGGTGTTCCTTGACCGTTATGTTAAGTTCGTGATCAATATGGTTTTTCTATAAACCACCTGAGCTGGTTGGTTAAGCTAAACAACAACTTGGAGAGTTGGAAGATAAGAGCTTTGCGTGACTTAGCTCATCCAAAGGGATATCCATGTGATCAATTGTTGCATCTATTGTCTTATCCAATCTTTGATTTGAGTGTGGGCTATCGTCAAATCAATATCAGAACCAAAGATCTTCCTAATCTTGTTTTACCCGTGGATGTATCCTCGAGCATACACCATTATATCTTTTGGTCTGACCAAGGCTATCACCTTGTTCTCAGAGTTGTGGAATTCCATCCATAGGGGTACCTTGATGAATTGTTGTTGAGCCCATTGACAACATTTTTTATGTTTTCCATGATTCATGATGAACATAAAGCTAGCATTGGAAACTTGGTAGTCATATCTTCATGTTTCATTCATGAAGTATATGTTAGGTAGAAGAAGTGATTTCCTCTTTGTTCACATGCATCAGATGCAAGTTGCCATCGTGAACTTGAGAAGGGTCGATTTGTTTCTTGGAATCATCCCAGGTCAGTCATGCCCGTGGGAAGTATTCTATGGTTTGATAGACTGATCATCTACATTCCATATGCAACCCTTAGCACACCAAGACACTCATTTATTTATTTAAGGAAAATAAGTTAAGTGTTACTCCTGAAGGTACCAGACGAACTTGCACCCGACTTCATTATCAGCAATAATGGTTCCTAACCAGAACTCGGTAGTGTTTTGCTGTAAGATCCCCATATGCTCACAATTGTCTTAGACACTGTGTTCGTGTGGGCCTTGCAATCCAGCTCATGATTTGGAGTTGGCTTCCATAGTTCATCTACTGAGAATCCCGCAACGTCATCTCGTCAATTTGTGTTGCAAACTCTCCACTTCAGACATGCTGAGTCTGGAATATCCCGACACCAACCATATATGAATCTCAGGCAGATATAATGGTTGGGACGTTTCCCAAGAATTATAATATTGGTCTCTCTGTAACCCGGTAAGGGGAAGTTGTGTCAAACATACCTATCTGGAAGACCTACTATTATAATATCTTGTCTCAGCAACTTGGGCACCTCCCCATGAGGACCTTGTATGACTTGCTCTAGAAGTTATTCCTCATGGACCCTTAGTATTCCCGAAGTCCGACCTTACCTGATGTTCTAGCCATAACACCTGACCTATAATTGGGGTTATGATAGTACATCAGGGAGAACATTAGAAGTGGGTTGCTAAATGTCTCTCGGTCGATCATCCAGATTCCATTCCCTTGGCATAGCTAAGGTGAAATCTGAGAAAGTGTTGTCTTCCTTTGCATCTGCATCCTCCATCATTATTCATCATGGTAGTATGATGTGTTTCCAGGATCCTTGGTACGGATGTTGGTAAAAACCCTGATGAGTATGTAAATGCTCAAGTTCTTTAAAGAATGCTCAGACATTGGGTTATACCTCGGTATCAATTGGAAAGTGCCTTCCGTTTGTCGAGTTGTTCTATAACTCTAGTTTCCTTTCCAATCTGAGTATGCCATTCTTTCAATTCCTTCCAACGATCTCTTGTGAATTGCCTTAGGTTGTCATAAAGAGTTTCAATGATCTTTGGATCAAAAGTAATTCTTTTTGCCACTTAAAGGATAATCCTACGAGTCACCTTCCCTAAGGTGCCCGTTATGGTATGAAGGGCAACTAACTCCTCACTACTTTGAAACCTCGTCACCATCTGCTTAAGCGTGGAATTGTTGCCTACCAAATTGATCCTGGCCATCTATCTCATTCCATCCCTCTTGAGATGTTAGGTGTCTCAGCTCAAGAGACGTTCTTACTTCTCATTCCATGACATGGTCATGAGTCGCTCGATCTTCAAAAAGATTGATTGTTGTAGAGCTTTCTATTCCTGTTGTCTTTCTGTTGGATGAAGATCCCGAGGGCAAAGATGTCAAGATCAACATGATGCAATGAATCAACATCTTCGAGAAGAACAATTGGATCGTGAAGATTGTATTAGTACCATGTCCCCTTTGTCCTATTACCCTATGCCTAAATCTCGAGACGAGATTCTTGTTTTAGTGGGGGTGAGTTGTCATAGCTCTAGCTTAGGCCCTACTTGTCATTGCATAACCATCATGGCATCATGTTTAACTTCAAATTAATTGAAATGGGGATTAACAGAAACCCTATCACTTCTTGTGAATTTGTAATGAAATCAAAATGACCTTCATAAAATCCTATCCAATGGGATTTACCTTAAATAAAATAATTGGTTTAAACCAACAAATTTTATGTTTCAACAGAAATATTTGAAACCACTTAAGATTATTGTAGGAATTACTTGGCTACCTTTTGTTTTCACAAATAATGAAATTGTATAAATAAAAAATAAAAAGTTCACCATGTTTGATAAATGTTGCCAACAACATACCAGGGGTGAAGCATATTTTCAGGACTATTTTGGCAAATTCAATAAATCATCAAAGTTTCTCCTTCTATCCAGAGTGACAAGTATGACTTAGTGGTGAGGAATAGAGTGATGTTACATTGCTCCGTAATTTATTGTCCCAGAATGTGTCCGTGGTTAAGCACAATGTTGGGTAGTAGAAGCTAGTAGTGTGCACGCCAATGATTAAATCATCCAAAACTCAATCCTGCAAGCCTTTTTTGGCCTCAGATATTTCCTCGAAAAAGAAAAATTCTATAATCATGGGATACCCCTTTTTGTTGAGGTCATTTTGACAGGTCATGGAGCCCAATCTCAGTTTGTATGGCCACAATATGCTCGTTCTACGGATACAACTCAAATAGATTTTAACACTTGGGGATAGCACGGATACGGCTTCCAAGGTAAGTTTCTCGTGCCTGTGAGCCATTTTGCACCCCTCGGAACGACCTATTATTTTGGTTCCATATCCCAGAAGGGATGCTATGCAAAGTTTCATCCAGAAAGGAAGCTTTTGCATGGCTAAACATGTGGGTAGTAGTGGTATGGGTGATAGACCATGCAAAACAACATTTTTGGGGGGTTCGTTGCACTGAAGAGGATCCTCCTTCTATCCAGAATGACATGTATGACTTGCTGGTGAGAAATAGAGTGATGTTACATTGTTTTGTAATTTATTGTCCCAGAATCTGTCTGTGGTTGAGCACAATGTTGGGTAGTAGGGGATAGTAGTGTTCACGCCAACAATTAAATCATCCAAAACTCAATCTTGCAAGCCTTTTTTGGCCTTTGAAATTTCCTAGAAACGGACAAAGTTGGTCATTGTGGGATACGTATTTTGGTTGAGGTTATTTTGCCAGGTCGTAGAGCCCAATCGGAGTTCATATGGCCGGAATATGGTCGTTCTACGGATACAACTCAAATGGATTTCAACAGTAGGAGATACCGTGGATTCTGCTTCCAAGGTAAGTTTCTCGCGCCTGTGAGCAATTTTGCGCCCCTCGGAACGACCTATTATTTTGCTTCCATCACCCAGAAGGGATTCTACGCACCGTTTCGTCCTAGAATGAAGCATTTGCATGGCTAAACAAGTGGGTAATAGCGGTACGGGTGATAGACAATGCAAAACACTATTTTTGGGGGGTTCGGTGCACCGAAGAGGATTCTCCTTCTATCCAAACTGAGCAGTATGACTTGCCCATGAGAAATAGAGTTATGTTACATTGTTCTGTAATTTATTGTCCCAGAATGTTTCCGTGGTTGAGCACAATGTTGGGTAGTAGGGGCTAGTAGTGTGCATGCCAATGATTAAATCATTCAATACTCAATCTTGCAAGCCTCTTTTGGCCTTCGAAATTTCCCCAAAAAAGATAAAGTCCGTCATCGTGGGATACGTCTTTTCGTTGAGGTCATTTTCGCAGGTCATGGAGCCCCACGGGAGTTCGGATGGCCAGAATAAGGCCGTTCTACGGATACAACTCAAATAGATTTCAACACCAGGGGATACCGCGGATCGAGGTTCCAAGGTAAGTTTCTCGTGCTCGTGAGCCATTTTGCACCCCTCGGAACGACCTATTATGTTGGTTCCATCACCCAGAAGGGTCACTATGCACAGTTTCGTCCGGGAATGAAGCTTTTGCACGGCTAAACATGTGGGTAGTAGCGGTATGGGTGATAGACCATGCAAAACAACATTTTTGGGGGGTTCGTTGCACTGAAGAGGATCCTCCTTCTATCCAGACTGACAAGTATCACTTAGTGATGAGGAATAGTGTGATGTTACATTGTTCCATAATTTATTGTCCTAGAATGTGTCTATGGTTGAGCACAGTGTTGGGCAGTAAGGGCTAGTAGTGTTCACGCCAATGATTAAGTCATCCAAAACTCAATCTTGCAAGCCTTTTTTGGCCTTCTAAATTTCCCCTAGTCTGTCATCTTGGGATACGTCTTTTCGTCGAGGTCATGTTGGCAGGTCGTGGAGACCAATCGGACTTCGTATGGCCAGAATATGGCCGTTCTATGGATACAACTCAAATAGGTTTCAACACCTGGGCATACCACGGATCCAGCTTCCAAGGTTATTTTCTCACGCCCGTGAGCCATTTTGCGCCCCTCGGAATGACCTATTGTTTTGGTTCCGTAACCCTGAAGGGATGTTATGCACAGTTTTGTCCAAGAATCAAGCTTTTGCATGGATAAACATGTGGGTAGTAGCGGTATGGGTGATAGATCATACAAAAAAAAATTTGGGGGGGTTCGTTGCACCGAAGAGGATCCTCCTTATATCCGGACTGACAAGTATGACTTAGTGGTGAGGAATAGAGTGATGTTACATTGTTCTGTAATTTATTTTCCCAGAATGTGTTCGTGGTTGAGCACAATGTTGGGTAGTCGTGGCTAGTAGTGTGCATGCCAATGATTAAATCATCCAAAACTCAATCTTACAAGCTTTTTTTGGCCTTCGAAATTTGCCCAAAACAGACAAAGTCGGTCATCGTGGGATACGTCTTTTCGTTGAGGTCATTTGTGCAGGTCATGGATCCCAACCGGAGTTCGTATGGCCAGAATATGGCCGTCTACAGATACAACTGAAATAGATTTCAACACCAGGGGATACTGTGGATCCAGCTTCCAAGGTAAGTTTCTCGCGCCCGTGAGCCATTTTGCGCCCCTCGGAATGACTTGTTATTTTGGTTCCATCACCTAGAAGGGATGCTATGCACAGTTTCGTCTTGGAATGAAGCTTTTGCATTGGTGTCTTCGGCGGAGGCGGCATTGGTGTCTCCGGCGTAGGCGCTGGTATTGGAGCTTAATGCACACGGGCGTGTGAAGAATACGCTGGGCGGCACCTTGGCAGCAAGCTGCCCCTCCGTCTCTTCCACGCCAGCCATTGGCGGTGCCTCGACATTAGCCGAGCTCGACGCTATCATGGTAACTAAGCCTCGGTCGATGACTTCATATCCTTGCCTTTGACTGGGCATCCCTGACGCCCTACATGTTTTCGCAGGGCACCGCCAACGTTCCATGCACTCTCCTACACTTCATGGACGGCGAGTTGATCGATGTTGCCAAGGCCAAAATCATTGAACCGGGCAACCGCGTGTTCCACGGTAATCCGATGCCACCCATCGTGTATAGGGTTCAACTGGTTCAGGTGCTGCAGGGCTGGGACGACTTGTTTCCTCTGTATCGACCCCCTGGGGCCGATGAAGATGATGTGATGACCCTCGGCGCCTGCTTAAACTGGTCCAGGCTTTGGCTGAAGAGCCAGATTCATTTGGGGGCGGGGGACACCACCCCACAAACAAGACCGCCAGTCGTGCCGGCGCCAAGTCATGGCAAGACCGCCGAAACGCTACCGTCGTCAGCTAATCCGGACATGCATATGGCACAGGATCCGGACGACGATGACGGTACATTTTCCAACGTAGATAAGTACATCAACGAACATGGGTACAGTGACGAATGCTTGGGGCATCCTTCTGAAGAACCCAACCCTGCAAAAGACTATCGCGATCTAGCTGGTACCGCGGAGAAACCCAATTGCAACAGGCGTCGTCAATTCAGTTCTCAGGAGACGCCTCCAGCTGCCGCCTTGACCGAGACTCAAATAGCCGAGGTGCGAAATATTATCATCCACAACACATTCAAGAAGGTGGTCTCTAAGCAGAACTCGATCCCATTACAGCAGAAGAAGCAGAAGGGACGGAAAATAAAAAATAACAAGGGTGCGAGCCAGCCGACACCAAGTACGATCCGTGCTCAGGACGGGCCACCAATACCTAAGGATATCTCGAGGAGGGTGCATGTGGCGGGTAGACCGATGCTACCGACTAATCTTCTCAATGATGCAACCGGTGCTATGTGGAGTCTGCATGACGATGTTCTTTCTATGGAGAAGCAGCGTCTCTTCGAGAATGACGTGGCATACCCGGTTTTCATGGCCAAGGTGCCAGAGGGCAAGGGCTTTGTCGATAGCACCATCGGGCGTATGATCTTCCTGCGGTTTGATGACATCTTCGCTATGTTTAACCCTTATCCGCTTCACTACACCTTCATTCGGCTATTTTCGCTCAGTATGGAGATGCGGATCATTAGAGACAAGACCCCGAACATTGTGATAGTCGACCCCTTCTACATGCGTGCCAAGATTATGGGCAGCGCTGGGGACCGGCAAGTCGCGAGTTCATACCTCGAAGGCGTCATTCTGGTGAACCCAGATAAGGATAAGTTCCTCGTGCCTTAATTTTCTGAGTAAGTCATCCCCTCACCACCCCGTAACATATGATTTCTTGTATTTTGATCGTTCTTTTTTTTCTAACATTCCATGTTTTGTGCAGTGACACACATTGCACACTCATTCTCTTAAGCCCGAAATATTCCATGGACACGTATTTCGACTCGGACAGTCAGTCGAGGAAAGACTACACAAATATCAAGAAAGTTCTTGATTATGCTCTCCCCGGCTACGCCAATTCTGGAGGCACCTTCAGGAGGCCAATTTGTAGGTATGGCAAGCACGTGTTCACCCATGTAACGACGTTCCCCTGCATCATCGTGGGATAAGTCTTTTAGTTGAGGTCATTTTGGCAGGTCGTGGAGCCCAATCGGAGCTCGTATGGCCAGAATATGGCCGCTGTACGGATACAACTCAAATAGGTTCAACACCTTGGGATACCGCAGATCCAGCTTCCATGGTAAGTTTCTCATGCCTGTGAGCCATTTTGCGCCCCTCGGAACGCCCTACTATTTTGGTTCAATAATCCATAAGGGATGCTATGCACAGTTTCGTCCAGGAATGAAGCTTTTGCATGGATAAACATGTCCGTTGTAGCGATATGGGTGATAGACCATGCGAAAGAACATTTTTGGGGGGTTTGTTGCACCAAAGAGGATCCTCCTTCTATCCAGACTGACAAGCATGACTTAGTGGTGAGGAACAGAGTGATGTTACATTGTTCTATAATTTATTGTCCCAGAATGTGTCCGTGGTTGAGCACGCTGTTGGGTAGTTGGGGCTAGTAGTGTGCACGCCAGTGATTAAATCATCCAAAACACAATCTTGCAAGCCTTTTTGGGCCTTCGAAATTTCCCCAAAATAGACAAAGTCCGTCATCGTGGGATATGTCTTTTCGTTAAGGTCATTTTGGCAGGTCATGGTGCCCAACCGGAGTTCGTATGGCCAGAATATGGCCGTTCTACGGAGACAATTCAAATAGATTTCGACATTAGGAGATACCACAGACCCAGCTTCCAAGGTAAGTTTCTCACGCTCGTGAGCCATTTTATGCCCCTCGGAACGACCTATTATGTTGGTTCCATCACCCAAAAGGGATGCTATGCACACTTTCGTCTAGGAATGAAGCTTTTGCATGGCTAAACATGTGGGTAGTAGCGGTATGGTTCATAGACGACGCAAAAAAAAAATTCTAGGGGGTTCGTTGCACCGAAGAGGATCCTCCTTCTATCCAGACAGACAAGTATGACTTAGTGATGAGGAATAGAGTGATGTTACATTGTTCTATAATTTATTGTCCCAGAATGTGTCCGTGGTTGAGGACAACGTTGGGTAGTAGGGTCTAGTATTGTTCACGCCAACGATTAAATCATCCAAAACTCAATCTTGCAAGCCTTTTTTGGCCTTCTAAATTTCACCGACACGAACAAAGTCTGTCATCGTGGGATACGTCGTTTCGTTGAGGTCATGTTGGCAGGTCGTTGAGCCCAATCGGAGTTCCTATGGCCAGAATATGGCCGTTCTACGGATTCAACTCAAATAGGTCCTAACACCTGGGGATACCGCGGATCCACCTTCCAAGGTAGGTTTCTCACGCTCGTGAGCTATTTTGCGCCCCTCGGAACGACCTATTATTTTTGTTGCACAACCAAGAAGGGATGCTATGCACAGTTTCGTCCAGGTATGACGCCTTTGCATGGATAAACATGTGGGTAGTAGCGGTATGGGTGATAGATCATGCAAAAAAACATTTTTGGGGGGTTCATTGCATCGAAGAGGATCCTCCTTCTATCCGGACTGACAAGTATGACTTTGTGGTGAGGAATAGAGTGATATTACATTGTTCTGTAATTTATTGTCCCAGAATGTGTCCGTGGTTGAGCACAATGTTGGGTAGTAGGGGCTAGTAGTGTGCACGCCCACGATAAAATCATCCAAAACTCAATCTTGCAAGGCCTTTTGGCCTGTGAAATTTCCCCAAAACGGAGAAAGTCCTTCATTGTGGGATATGTCTTTTCGTTGAGGTCATTTGTGCAGGTCGTGGAGCCCAACCGGAGTGCGTATGGCCAGAATATAGTCGTTCTATGGATACAAAATAGATTTCAACACCAGGGGATACCATGATTCCAGCTTCCAAGGTAAGTTTCTCGCGCCTGTAAGCCATTTTGAGCCCCTCGGAACGACCTATTATTTTGGTTACATCACCCAGAATGGATGCTATGCATAATTTGTCGAGGAATGAAGCTTTTGCATCCCTAAACATGTGGGTAGTAGCGGTATGGGTGATGGACCATGCAAACCAACATTTTTGGGGGGTTCGATGCACCGAAGAGGATCCTCCTTTTATCCAGACTGACAAGTATGACTTAGTGGTGAGGAATAGAGTGACATTACATTGTTCTGTAACTTATTGTCCCAGAATGGGTGCGTGGTTGAGCACGATCTTGGGTAGTAGGGGCTAATAGTGTGCACGCCAATGATTAAATCATCCAAAACTCAATCTTGCCAGCCTTTTTGGTCTTCTAAATTTCCCCGAAACGAACAAAGTCTGTCATCGTGGGATACGTGTTTTCGTTGAGGTCATTTTGGCCGGTCGTGGAGCCCAATCGGAGTTCGTATGGCCAGAATATGGTTGTTCTACCGATACAACTCAAATTGGTTTTAACACATGAGATACCGCAGATCCAGCTTCCAAGGTAAGTTTCTCACGCCCGTGAGCCATTTTGCGCCCCTCGGAACGCCCTATTATTTTGGTTCAATAATCCAGAAGGGATGCTATGCATAGTTTCGTCCAGGAATGAAGCTTTTGCATGCATAAACGTGTGCGTTGTAGTGATATGGGTGATAAACCATGCGAAATAACATTTTGGGGGGTTCATTGCACCGAATTGGATCCGCCTTCTATCCTGGCTGACAAGCATGACTTAGTGGTGAGGACTAGAGTGATGTTACATTGTTCTATATTTATTGTCCCAGAATGTGTCCGTGGTTGAGCACACTGTTGGGTAGTTGGGGCTAGTAGTGTGCATGCCAGTGATTAAATCATTCAAAACACAATCTTGCAAGACTTTTTTGGCCTTCGAAATGTCCCCAAAATAGACAAAGTCCATCATCGTGGGATATGTCTTTCCGTTGAGGTCATTTTGGCCTTCGAAATGTCCCCAAAATATGGTCGTTCTATGGAGACAACTCAAATGGATTTCAGCACCAGGGGATACCACACACCCAGCTTCCAAGGTAAGTTTCTCGCGCCCGTGAGCAATTTTACGCCCCTCAGAACGACCTATTATGTTGGTTCCATCACCCAGAAGGGATGCTATGCACACTTTCGTCCAGGAATGAAGCTTTTGCATGGCTAAACATGTGGGTAGTAGCGGTATGGGTGATAGAACATGCAAAACAACATTTCTGGGTGGTTCGTTGCACCGAAGAGGATCATCCTTCTATCCAGACTGAGAAGTATGACTTAGTGGTGAGGAATAGATTGATCTTACATTGTTCTATAATTTATTGTCGCAGAATGTGTCCGTGGTAGAGCACAATGTTGGGTAGTAGGGTCTAGTAGTGTTCACGCCAATGATTAAATCATCCAAAGCTCAATCTTTCAAGCCTATTTTGGCCGTCTAAATTTCACCGACACGAACAAAGTCTGTCATCGTGGGATACGTCGTTTCGTTGAGGTCATGTTCGCAGGTCGTGTACCCCAATCGGAGTTCCTATGGCCAGAATATGGCCGTTCCACGGATACAATTCAAATAGGTTTTAACACCTGGGGATTCCGCGGATCCAGCTTCCAAGGTAAGTTTCTCATGCCCTTCACCCATTTTGCGCCCCTCGGATTGACCTATTATTTTGGTTCCATAACCCACACAGGATGCTATGCACAGTTTTGTCCAGGAATGAAGCTTTTGCATGTTTAAACATGTGGGTAGTAGCGGTATGGCTGATAGATCACGCAAAACAACATTTTGGGGGGGGGGGGTTCGTTGCACCGAAGAGGACCCTCCTTCTATCCGGACTGACAAGTATGACTTTGTGGTGAGGAATAGGGTGATGTTACATTGTTCTGTAATTTATTTTCCCGGAATGTGTCCATGGTTGAGCACAATGTTGGGTAGTAGGGGCTAGTAGTGTGCACGCCAATGATTAAATCATCCAAAACTCAATCTTGCAAGCCTTTTTTGGCCTTCAAAATTTCCCCGAAACGGAAAAAGTCTGTCATTGTGGGATACGTCTTTTAGTTGAGGTCATTTGTTCAGGTCATGGTGCCCAACTGGAGTTCGTATGGCTAGAATATGGCCGTTCTACAGATACAACTCAAATAGATTTCAACACCAGGGGATACCGTGGATCCAGCTTCCAAGGTAAGTTTCTCGCGCCCGTGAGCCATTTTGCGCCCCTTGGAGCGACCTATTATTTTGGTTCCATCTCCTAGAAGGGATGATATGCACAGTTTTGTCCAGGAATGCTGCTTTTGCATGGCCAATGTCACATCCCTAGCTAGGTGACCTAGTATAGCATGTGTTTGCATCATGTTTTCATCCATTTGCATCGACATGAAATGGGGAACAAAAAGAAACCCCAAGCTCACTTTGAATCAGACCAATTCAAATTGGTGAAAATTCAACAAATCCAAAATGCCCACCAAAAAAGTTCCCTATGACTGGTAAAATTGGACATGAATATCATAGGGATCATTTTTAATTATTTGAACTATCAAAGCAATTCAAAAATAATTGATAAAGCTTCTAAAATCATTAAATATAGCACTATCATTATTTTTGTTTTCCAAATATTTTGCAACTTTGCAGATAAGTCTGAAATATTCAAACTTCAATATATAAAATGTCTTGAATATTTTACAAAGTCATTTTGTACCTGAAAAAGAATTAAACAAATGTCAGAATTAGAAAAGAAAATGGAATAAAGAAAAGAGAGGAAGAAACCCACCTGCTTACCTGGCCCATTAGGCCCTCCCCGCCTACCAGGGGCACGGCCGTCTTCTTCCTCGTTCCAGGAGGAGAAGCACCTGAGTGCCGCCCCTACAGCCAGCGGTGGCCGCGCTGGCCAGCTCGTCCCTGCCTGCCTAGCCGCCTCCTCGTCGCACTGGTGAGAGGATAGCCTCGGCTACCGCTCCAGCTTCTTCCCCCGCGCCATTTCCCCCTCTTCCTCTCCTCTGTTCCCCTCCTCGCCAGACTGAAGCTGCCAGTGATTCACCGTCTTCCCTGCGTCCCGACCTCCCTATGGCGCCAGAAGCCTCTCTGGTGAGGCCCCGGACCGTTTCCCTCTGGTCTCGTTGCCGTTCCCCTCCTCTAGCCTTGTCTGTCGCTGAAGCTAAGAGGAGCTCGCCGCCGGCCATGGCGTAGCCGTGGCCACCGCGGCCAAGGCTCGCTCCTGGCCACAGGCTCGTGCTCGCAGCGCCTTCTGCAGCCCGTAGCCGCCCTCAGCTTTGCCTCCTGCAGCCTGTAGCACAACAGCTGCTCCTGCCCGAGCTCTGACGGCCGCCCATGTCGTCGCCGTCTCCGCTACAGACCACCCAGAGCCCCTAGACCAGCCCCATTCGACGCGGATACGAGAGGGCGTTCCATAGATGGCTTTGGCGCGCAAAACCGTGCACTGTGACATGTTTCCGGCCAACTCCGGCGAGTCGCCGCCGGCCCCTCTCCATTGGGTGCCGACGTGGCCGTTGTTGGGGAACGTTGCATGGGAAAGAAAAAATTTCCTATGCACACGCAAGATCTATCCATGGTGCTGAGAATCTATGAGAGGGACAGTGGATCTACATACCCTTGTAGATCGCTAAGCGGGAAGCGTTAAGAAACGCGGTTGGTGTAGTCGAACATCTTCGCGATCCAAATCACCGAGCGTCCCACGATCACATCACGATCCGTCCCGCGATCCAATCATGATTTTTCCCGTGAACTCATCACGATCTGTCCTGCGATCTCATCATGATCTATCCCGCGACCTCATCACGATCCATCTCATGAACTCATCACGAACCGTCTCGCGATCTTGTTCACGGTCCTTCCGATCTAGCGCCGAACGGACGGCACCTCCACGTTCAGCACACGTGCAGCTTGATGACGATATCCACCGTCTTGATCCAACAAGAGGAAGTGGAGAGGGAAAAGAGTTTACTGGCAGCATGACAGCGCCCCGGTGATGGTGGTGGAGCAATATCGGCAGGGCTTCGCCTAAGCAATACGAAAATCCGATCTAGAGGAGCACCGGTGGAATGGGTAGCACATGGCCGTAAATTAAGTGCCAAAAACCTAGATATCCACTTGTATATATAGGAGGAAGGGAGAGGAGGCTTCACCCAAGAGGAGGGCTCCCTCTTGGCTTCGGCCGAACTGGTGGAGGGGGAGTCCTCCTCCAATTGGGAGTCCACCTCTCACACGAGAGGTGGAACTTGGGGAGGACTCCACCCCAATTTGGTTTGGGCCTCTCTCCCCTACGCCTAGGCCACCTTGGTTCTTACATATTCTATGAATATCTTTATCGTTCGAACCTCTATGTCAAGGATTCAATTAATCTCGTATGATGTTCCCTTTGTTCTTCGGTATGTTACTTACCCGAGATGCGATCATCGGTATCTCCATACCTAGTTCAACCTTGTTACCGACAAGTCTCTTTACTCATTACGTAATACAAGATCCCGTGACTAACACTTAGTCACATTGCTTGCAAGGCTTATTGTGATGTTGTATTACCGAGTGGGCCCTGAGATACCTCTCCGTCACACGGAGTAACAAATCCCAGACTTGATCCATGCCAACTCAACAGACACCCTCGGAGATACCTATATAGCATATTTATAGTGACCTAGTTACGTTGCGACATTTGATACACACAAGGTACTCCTCCGATGTCAGTGAGTTTCATGATCTCATGGTCATAGGAACATATACTTGACATGCACAAAACAGTAGCAATAAACTGATATGATCATAAGCTACGTTTGTAGTTTGGGTCTTGTCCATCACATCATTCTCCTAATGATGTGTTCCCGTTATCAAATGACATCACATGTCAATGGCTAGGAAACCTTGACCATCTTTGATCAACGAGCTAGTTCACTAGAGGCATACTAGGGACAGAGTGTTGTCTATTTACCCACACATGTGATGTGTTTCCATTTAATACAATTATAGCATGGATACTAAACTATTATCATGAACAAGGAAATATGATAATAACTAATTTATTATTGCCTCTAGGGCATATTTCCAACAGTCTCCCACTTGCCCTAGAGTCAATAATCTAGTTCACATCACCATGTGATTCGCATTGTTATGAATCTAACACCCAATGAGTTCTGGGGCTCGATCATGCTTTGCATGTGAGAGAGGTCTTATAGTCAACGGGTCTGCGACATTCAGATCCATGTGTACTTTGCAAATTTCTATGTCAAACCGTAAACACTGCTACCACACTCCACTTGGTACTATTCCAAATGGCTGCTCCACTATACGTATCCAGATTGGTACTACGAGTCATCCGGATTGGCGTTAAAGCTTGCATCGACGTGACTCTTTACAACGAATTCTTTATCACCTCCATAATAGAGAAACATCTCCTCAGTATTTCAGTTACTAAGGATAATTTTGCCTGCTGTCTAGTGCTCCATTCCAGGATCACTTTGAAACCTTCTATCCATACTTATAGCAAGGCTGACATCGGGTCTTTGTGCACAACATTGCATACATGATAGAGCCTATGGCTGAAGCATAGGGGATGACACTCATCTTTTCTCTATCTTCTGCAGTCACGTGGCATATTGTCTTACTCAACTTTATACTTTACAAATCAGGCGAGAACTCTTTCTCTGACTGATCCATTTTGACTCTTTCAAAATCTTGTCAAGGTATGTACTCATTGAAAGTCTTATCAAACATCTTGATCTATCTTTATAGATTTTGATGCTCAACAATTAGGTAGTTTTATCTAGGTCTTCCTTTAAAAAACTCCTTTCAAACAACCTTTTATGCTTTCCAGAAATTCTACATCATTTCCAATCAACAATATGTCAACCACATATGCTTACCAGAAACTCCATAGTGCTCCCACTCACTTTATTGTAAATACAAGTTTCTCATAAACTTTGTATAGACTCAAAAACTTTGATCACCTCATCAAAGTGTATATTCCAACTCTGAGATGCTTGCTTCAGTTCATAGAAGGTTCACTGAAGCTTGCACACTTTTTAGCATCCTTAGGACTGACAAAACCTTCTGGTTGTATCTCATACAACCTTTCCTTAAGGAAGGAAACGATGTTTTTGTATCCATCTGCCAGATTTCGTAATTAAAAAATGTAGCAACTGCTAACATAATTCCAATAGACTTTAGCATCACTACGAGTGAGAAAGTCTCATCACAGTCAACTCCTTGAACTTGGCGGAAACTTCTTTGCGGCAAGTCGAGCTTTATAAATGGTGACATTCACCATCAGCGTGTGTGTTCATCTTAAAGATCCATTTGTACTTGACGACCTGCCGTCCAACGACCAAGTCCACCAAAGTATATACCTGGTTTTCATACATTGATCCTTTCTCGGATTTCATGGCCTCTAATCATTTGTTGGCTTCCGGGCCAATCATTGCTTCTCCATAGTTCATAGGTTCATCGTTGTCCAACAACATGACCTCCAAGAACTGGTTGTCATACCGCTCAGTAGCAGTACACGTCCTTGTCGACCTATGAAGTTTGATAGTAACTTGATCCGAAGCTTCATGATCATCATCATTAACTTTCTCTTCAACTGACGTAGGGTTCATAGAAACATCTTTTTGCGTTGCGCCACTTTCTGGTTGAAGTAAAGGTTCAATAACCTCATCAAGTTCTATTTTCCTTGTAGGTCGATAGTAACTTCATCCGAAGCTTCATGATCATCATCATTAACTTCGTCTTCAACTAACGTAGGCTTCACAGAAACATCTTTCTGCGCTGTGCTACTTTTTGGTTGAAGCAGAGGTTCAAATATTCTCATCAAGTTCTATCCTCCTCCCACTCAATTCTTTCAAGAGAAACCCTTTCTCGAGAAAGGACCCAGTTTTAGCAACAAACATTTTATGCTTGGATCTGAGATAGAAGGTTCACCCAACTATTCTTAAGGTATTCTATGAAGATGCATTTGTCCGCTTTGGGTTCAAGCTCATTAGGCAAAAACATTTTCCACACAAGCATCACAGCCCAAACATTAAGAAATGATAGCTTAGGATTCTATCAAACCATAGTTCACACGGTGTCATCTCAACGGATTTAGATGGTGCCCTATTTAAAGTTCATGTTGTTTTCTCTAATGCATAAACCCAAAATTATAATAACAAAATGATAATAGACATCATAGCATGCACCATATCCAATAGAGCACGACTATGACATTCGGACACACCATCACACTATGGTGTTCCAGGTGGCGTGAGTTGTGAACCAAGTTTCACATTGTCTAAAGTTGTATGCCAAACTCGTAACTTAGATATTCACCTCCACGATCATATAGCAAACATATTTATCTTCTTGTCACGATGATCTTAAACTTCACTCTGAATCTGCTTGAACCTTTCAAACGATACATACTTGTGTTTCATTAAGTAAATATACACTATATCTACTCAAACCATGAGTGAAGATAAGAAAATAACGATATCCACCGCACGCTACAAGACTCATTGGATTGCATACATCAACATGTATCATTTCCATTAAATCACTTGCCCGCTTCATCAAAACAGAAAACGGGGTCCTTAGTCATCTTTCACCAAGAGGCATGGTTCGCATGTCTCAACTGATTCGAAATTGAATGAGTCCAAAGATCCATCAGCATGGAGTTTCTTCATGCGTTTTATACCAATATGACATTTAGCGGCAGTGCCACAAGTATGTGGTACTATCATTATTAACTCTGTATCTTTTTTGTCATCAATGTTATGAACATGTGTATTACTACGATCAAGTTTCAACAAACCATTCTTACTAGGTGCATGACCATTGAAGGTATTATTCATGTAAATAGAATAACCATTATTCTCTAACTGAAATGAATAACCGTGTTGCAATGAACATGATCTAATCACATTCATGCTCAACGCAAAAAACACCAAATAACATTTATTTTAGGTTCATCACTAATCTCGAAGGTAGAGAGAGCGTGTGATGTTGATCACATCAACCTCGGAAACACTTCCAACACACATCGTCACCTCACACTTAGCTCGTTCTCCATTTATTTCATAGCTTTTATTTCGAGTTAATAACATTTAGCAACCGAACCGGTATCCAATACCCAGGTGCTACTAGGAGTACTAGCAAGGTACACATCAATAACACGTATATCAAATATACTTCTGTTGACGTTGCCAGCCTTCTTATCTACCAAATATTTAGGGTTGTTCCGCTTCAGCGACCGCTCTCCTCATAATCGAAGCACTTAGTCTCGGGTTTTGAGTTCAACTTTGGGTTTCTTCACTGGAGCAGCAACTGACTTGCTATCCATGAAGTTTCCCTCCTTGCTCTTGTGGAAACTAGTTGTTTTAACTAACCATCAACACTTGATGCTCCCTCTTTATTTCTACCTTCGCGGTGTCAAACATCGCGAACAACTCAGGGATCATTAATTCTATCCCTAGCATTTTATAGTTCATCACCAAGTTCTAGTAGCTTAGTGAAAGTGACTTTGGAGAACTATATCAATCACTATCTTATCTGGAAGATGAACTCCCACTCAATTCAAGCGATTGAAGCACCCAGACAATTTGAGCACATGCTCAACGATTGAGCTATTCTCGTTCATCTTGCAAGCAAAGAATCTTGTTGGAGATCTCATGTCTCGCAACACGGGCTCCAGCCTAAGATCCTAATTTCAGCTCTTAGAACATCTCATATGTTCCGTGACGTTCAAAACTTTTCGAAGCCTCAATTCTAAGCCGTAATGCATGACGCACTAAACTATCAAGTAGTCATCAGCACGTACCTGTCAGATGTTCACCACATCTACAGACGACGCTAGAGGGGTTCGCGCACCGAGCGGTGCCTTAAGGACATAAGCCTTCTATGCAACAATGAGGACAATCCTCAGACACGGAGCCAGTCCGCAATATTGCTATCATCTTTCAACTCTATTTCTCTAGGAACATATAAAATTCAAGGGAGCTATAGCGTGAGCTAGTAATCTAAAACATAATTTTGCGAAGACACTACTGACTATGTTCATGATAATGAGTTCAATTAGTCATATTACTTAAGAACTCCCACTCAAATTAACATCCCTCCGGTCACCCGAGTGATACATAATCCAAATTCACCAACTCAAGTCCGATCATCACGTGAGTTGAGGTGGTTACAATGGTGAACATCATCATGTTGATCATATCTACTATATGACTCATGTTTGACCTTTTGGTCTCCTGTGTTCCGAGGCCATGTCTGTACATGCTAGGCTCGTCAAGTTTAACCCGAGTGTTCTGCGCATGCAACACTGGCTTGCACCCGTTGTATGTCAACGTAGAGTCTATCACACCAGATCATCACGTGATGTCTCAACAAGACAAACTTTAGGAAAGGTGCACACTCGGGGAGAACACAATTTATCATGAAATTGAAGTGAGGGATCACCTTATAATGCTACTGTCGTACTAAGCAAAACAAGGTGCATAAAAGGATTAACATCACATGCAATTCATAAGTGACATGCTATGGCCATGAACTTGTGCTTTAGATCTCCATCTTGAAAGCACCGGCATGATCTCCATCGTCACCGGCACGACACCATGATCTCCATCATCTTGATATCCATCAACGTGTCGCCATCGGGGTTGTCACGCCCTGCATGCTTCTACTACTACTGCTACCGTTTAGCAATAAAGTAAAGCATTACATAGTGCTTAATGATTGACACGCAGGTCATACAATAATTAAAGACAATCCTATGGCTCCTGCCGGTTGTCATACTCACTGACATGCAAGTCGTGAAATTCTATACATCAGATGATCATCTCATACATCACATATATCACATCATGTAATTGGCCATATAACATCACAAAACAAGATAGACGTCCTCTAATTGTTGTTGCATGTTTTACGTGGCTGCTATGGGTATCTAGCAAGAAAAATTCTCATCTACGCAGAAACCACAACGGTGATACACTAGTTGCTTTTGAACCTTCTCAAGGACCGGCTTTGTCGAATCTGATCCAACTAAAGTGAGAGAAACTGGCACCTGCAAGCCATCTATGCGACAAGTTGCAGTCGAGGGAACCGGTCTCTCGTAAGCGTATGAGTAATGTTGTTCCAGGCCGTTTCATCTCACAATACCGTTGAACCAAAATCCGACCAACGGAGGAAGCAATCTAAGCATCAATGCCCACAAACTCTTTGTGTTCTACTCGAGATCTCATCAACACATAGACCTAGCTCTGATACCACTGTTGGGGAACATTGCATGGGAAACAAAAAAATCCTATGCACGCGCAAGATCTATCCATGGTGATAAGCATCTACGAGAGGGAGAGTGGATACATACCCTTGTAGATCGCTAAGCGGGAAGGGTTAAGAAACGTGGTTGGTGTAGTCGAACATCTTCGCAATCCAAATCACCGAGCGTCCCGCGATCACATCACGATCCATCCCGCGATCCAATCATGATCCGTCACGCGATTTCATCATGATCCATCCCGTGATCTCATCACGATCCATCCCGCGATCTCATCACTATCCGTCTCGTGAACTCATCACAAACCGTCTCGCGATCTTGTTCACGGTCCTTCTGATCTAGCGCCGAACGGACGACACCTCCGCGCTCAGCACACGGGCAGCTTCATGACGATCTCCATCGTCTTGATCGAGCAAGAGGAAGTGGAGAGGGAGAAGAGTTCACCGGCAGCGTGACGGCGTCCCGGTGATGGTGGTGGAGCAATTTCGGCAGGGCTTCGCCTAAGCACTATGGAAATCCAATCTAGAGGAGCACTGCTGGAACGGGTAGCACGTGGCCATAAATTAAGTGCCAAAACCCTAGATATCCACTTGTATATATAGGAGTAAGGGAGGGGAGGCTTCTCCCACGAGGAGGGCTCCCTCTTAGCTTCGGCCAAACTGGTGGAGGGGTAGTCCTCCTCCAATTGGGAGTCCACCTCTTACACGAGAGGTGGAACTTGGCGAGGACTCCACCCCCATTCGGTTTGGGCCTCTCTCCCCTGCGCCTAGGCCACCTTGTATGACTCCACCAGCCCACTAGGGGCTGGTGGGTCGCCACTTTGGCCCATGGGGTGGGTTGGCCCCACTGGTGGAGCCCCTGGACCCATTCGTCACTCCCGGTACACTATCGAAAGTGCCCGAAATCTTTCTGGAGTCCAAACACCACCTTCCTATATATCAATCTTCATTTCCGGACCATTCTGGAACTCCTCATGACGTCCAGGATCTCATCCGGGACTCCGAACATCCTTCGTTCACCACCATACATAACTCTATACTACTGAAACGTCACCAAACCTTAAGTGTGCAGACCCTGCGGGTTCGAGAACTATGTAGACATGACCGAGACACCTCTACGGTCAATAACCAATGGCGGGACCTGGATGTCCACATTGGTTCCTACATATTGTACGAAGATCTTTATCGATCGAACCTCTATGTCAAGGATTCAGTTAATCCCGTATGATGTTCCCTTTGTTCTTCGGTATTTTACTTGCCCGAGATTCGATCGTCGGTATCTCGATACCTAGTTCAACGTCGTTACCGGCATGTCTCTTTACTCGTTCCATAATAAGAGATCCTATGATTAACACTTAGTCACATTGCTTGCAAGGCTTATTGTGATGTTGTATTACCGAGTCGGCCCTGAGATACCTCTCCGTCACACGGAGTAACAAATCCCAGTCTTGATACATGCCAACTCAAAAGACACCCTCGGAGATACCTGTAGAGCATATTTATAGTCACCCAGTTACGTTGCGCCGTTTGGTACACACAAGGTACTCCTCCGATGTCGGTGAGTTGCATGATCTCACGGTCATAGGAACATATACTTGACATGCACAAAACAGTAGCAATAAACTAACACGATCATAAACTACGTTTGTAGTTTGGGTCTTGTCCATCACATCATTCTCCTAATTATGTGATTCCGTCATCAAATGACATCACATGTCAATGGCTAGGAAACCTTGACCATCTTTGATCAACGAGCTAGTTCACTAGAGGCATACTCGGGACAGAGTGTTGTCTATTTACCCACACATGTAATGTGTTTCCATTTAATACAATTATAGCATGGATAATAAACGATTATCATGAGCAAGGAAATATGATAATAACTAATTTATTATTGCCTCTAGGGCATATTTCCAACAGCCGCCATTAGGCGGCTAATCACCCCAGATTATCTAGCACCTGCCACTGACCAGTGGGCCCCAGTATGGGTCAAACCCCTGGTCAGCGCGGAGGTTAGGCCTGGTCCACTGACGTGCGGGCCCTGCACGTCTGGATTGAACTGGCCTGGTCAGCTGACCAGCTGGCGTCACAGTGACGTTAGACTGAAGTCATTTTTGTATTTGCTAGTTTAAAAATAATTCCAAAAATTATTCAAAACTTCAAAAATTCATATAAATTAATCTGTAAATGAGATGAAAAAAATTTATATATGAAAAATTATTAGAAAAATCCAATGAATCCAATGGTGCTATTGTGATGCATGTTAGAGCAATCTAAATAGGTGAACATTGATATTTACTAATAGGTTAGTAAATGGAATTTGAAATGAAGAACAATTTTGAACCTATATTCAATTTCATTTCAAATCAACATGATCACTAGTTTCAGTAGCTCATCCATACATAGTATCATACCATGACCATGCATCATATTGTTGCGCTTGCGTGTGTTGATTATTTCTTATCTGCATTGCGGTAGGCCCTGCTCCTGAGGATACCTCTGATTATCCCGACGAAGGAGAGAACCCTTCCGTTTCCCAGCAAGGCAAGCAACCCCTTTGATCATTCCGGTAATATCCCACTCTCTCATTCCTGATCTTGTTTATTGCATTAGGACAACCGATCACATGTCAGTCATACAGGGTAGATGGTCCCATTCTGTTGCATAACCTGACATTGTCACAGTAAATAGCTAAACCTTGCAACCTAGCATAACTGGTAGATGCTGGTGCCATGATGTGCTTAGATTACTTTGCCCGCAATGCTTGCTTTGCTTAGAGTTGTGTCAGGTCAGTTTCATCTGGGTGATGAACTGAGTGAATCAATGTTGTTCCGATGTGATCATATTATGATGAACTCGATTTGGTAAAGGTAGCGATGAGAGGCTATGTAGGAGTACATAGCGGGTTGTCTCATTAGGACCGCTCTTAGGAGCTGAGTTCCGTGTTTGTGATCCAAGACTAGTTACTACCACACGTTGGGATACTTAATTGACCCTCTGGACTTATTAGTCGCTTAGTCCTGAGTCTAGGAGTTGCAAGTAGTTTCTGGTGATTATAGCATGGTGGAGGCCGTGCGTAGCGCTGACCCTAGCGGTAGGTTACGACGCGGTAGGCAGTGGCACGGTGTACCAAGGGCCACCCGAATGGCGGGCTTGGGAACCCTGCGCACATCGTTTGAGGCCGTAGCGGAAACTTCGGCCAGACTTCCGTGCGGGTTCAGTCTCAAATAGGCCATAGCCTGGACTGTAGATCTTATGTGATTGACGGTCATGGCCGACTCCCTCGTTGGGCTTCCGCTTCAACGTTTCCGAGGTGCATGGTTTTATGAGCACTGAGCGATAAGTGGAGAGAGCGTGTGTGAAGAAGTAAACCCCTGCAGGGTATGAAACTATTCGAATAGCCGCATCCTCGGATATGGACTACTTGGAAAATTTAAGCTGTTCATAGATAATCAAATGGATACTCATAAAAATATCAAGACAAGTGTGAGTATCGTAGATGGCACTCTCCCGGGAGAGGGAAGTGTATCTATGGTGGTGTATTGCTATAGAGTTAGTGGACTCGTGTGCGATATCTGAAATTGTAAACAAAGAGTTAAAATTGAGTAGTGTAGGTTAGCCATGAGTCAAAGCTGGCATTGGTGCATAAACTCCATCTCCCCCCTTTGTTGATACATGAGGATGATTAGCCTAGGTCTGCTTTAAAGACTTGCTGAGTACATTTGTACTCATGTTTGCTTAATAAATGTTGTAAATTAGACCCAGGACCCTTGGGGTGTGTTTTTTCTAGATGTTGACGATGCCGAATAAGCTGGTGTCCCACCTACGAACTTATGCCTGTGGCTGGCTGTAGATAGTCAGGCCATGTGCCTTTTTCCCCCTTTCATCTGTCTGTAGCCAAACAGCTTTACGCTTCCGCACAGTTTGTATGAACTTGTTTGTATGACTTGAGTGTCGGGTCATGTGACCCCTATCTGTAAGAACATATTATGCAAGGCTCGTCTGAGCCTCTTAAATAAAGTCATGTTGTTGTATGGTTATGTTGTGATGCCATGGTTGTATCTATGCATATCGGGCATGTCGTGCGTACGTGTGACGTGCAATGGTATGTATGGGATCCGACACCTAGTTGTGTGCCTTTAGTAGTACTCTTTACGGGAAACTGCCTCTTTGTGCTTCCACCGATCCATGGTAGCTTGCTACTGCTCCGGACACATTGATTGAGCGGCATGTATCCTTCTTTGCTGCCGTGTCAGTCATTTCGGGGAAATGTCTCGCGGTGTAATGGAGTCCCTGTAGCCTGCTACGACTCGTCTACGTGCAGTGATGGCATTTATGTCTCACGGCATAATGGAGTCCTGGTAGCTTGCTATGACTCGTCTACAGACGCTTGAGGCCGACACCTGCATTGCTGGGTTAGGTATGCCTGTTTCTATATGGATGTGCCATTTGGGTTCTATGACTTGTAATGTCGACCCGGGTTCTCTGTCGTTTCATTGCCAGTGACATGTTCACATATGTGAGCCAAAAGAGGCAAACGGTCCCGGCTAAGGTAAGGCTGCAGCCGTGGATCTTACCGTGCGTGAGGCGGCAAAGTGATGTGATATGTTACAGTCCGGATTCATATGACTTAGGATCGGGGTCCCGATAGCTAAACATGTGGGTAGTAGCGGTATGGGTGATAGACCATGCAAAACAACATTTTTGGGAGGTTCGATGCAGCGAAGAGGATCCTCCTTCTATCCAGACTGACAAGTATGACGAATAGAGTGACGTTACATTGTACTGTAATTTATTGTCCCAAAATGTGTCCGTGGTTGAGCACAATCTTAGGTAGTAGGGGCTAATAGTGTGCATGCCAATAATTAAATCATCCAAAACTCAATCTTGCAAGCCTTTTTTGCCTTCTAAATTTCCCCAAAACGAAAAAAGTCTGTCATTGTAGGATACGTATTTTCGTTGAGGTTATTTTGGTAGGTCGTGGAGCCCAATCGGAGTTCGTATGGCCAGAATATGGTCGTTCTACGGATACAACTCAAATAGGTTTTAACACCTGGGGATACCGCGGATCCAGCTTCCAAGGTAAGTTTCTCATGCCCATGAGCCATTTTGCGCCCCTCAGAACGACCTATTATTTTGGTTCAATAACCAAGGAGGGATGCTATGCACAGCTTCGTCTAGGAATGAAGCCTTTGCATGCATAAAGATGTGGGTAGTAGTGATATGGGTGATAGACCATGCAAACAAGATTTTTGGGGGGTTCGTTGCACCGAAGAGGATCCTCCTTCTATCCAGACTGACAAGTATGACTTAGTGGTGAGGAATAGAGCGATGTTACATTGTTCTGTAATTTTTTTTCCCAGAATGTGTTCGTGGTTGAGCGCAATGTTGGGTAATAGGGGCTAGTAGTGTGCACGCCAACAATAAAGTCATCGAAAACTCAATCTTGCAAGCCTTTTCTGGCTATCGAAATTTCCCCGAAACGGACAAAGTCGTTCATTGTGAGATACGTCTTTTCGTTGAGGTCATTTGTGCAGGTCATGGAGCCCAACCGCAGTTCGTATGGCCAGAATATGGCCGTTCTACTGATACAACTCAAACAGATTTCAACACTAGGGGATACCGTGGATCCAACTTCCAAGGTAAGTTTGTTGCGCCCATGTGCCATTTTGCGCCCCTCGGAACGACCTATTATTTTGGTTCCATCACCCAGAAGGGATGCTAGGCACAGTTTCGTCCCGAAATGAAGCTTTTGCATGCCTAATCATGTGGGTAGTAGAAGTATGGGTGATAGACCATGCAAAACAACATTTTTGGCGGTTCGGTGCACCGAAGAGGATCCTCCCCCTATCAATACTGACAAGTATGACTTAGTGGTGAGGAATAGAGTGATGTTACATTTTTCTTTAATTTATTGTCCCAGAATGTGTCTGTGGTTGAGCACAATGTTGGGTAGTAGGGGCTAGTAGGGTGCACGCCAACGATTAAATCATCCAAAACTCAATCTTGCAAGCCTTTTTTGGCATTCTAAATTTCTTAGAAATGGACAAATTCCGTCATCATGGGATACGTCTTGTCTTTGAGGTAATTTTGGCAAGTCGTGGAGCCCAATCGAAGTTCGTATGGCCATAATAAGGCCCTTCTACGGATACAACTCAAATAGATTTCAACACCAGGGGATACCTTGGATCCAACTTCCAAGGTAAGTTTCTCGCGCCTGTGAGCCAATTTGCGCCCCTCGGTAGCAACCCGACTCGAAACGAGCCAAGCCTCTGTGTGTTTTGTGCCATCCTGGGATTAGTATGTTGGCACACACAGTACATCAATGTATATATAAAAGTGCAACCACATGTAATTAACGTAAAACTGATATATACCTTAAAATCCCAGCGGAAACAGTCAACGGGAGTGGACTCCCAGTAACACCAATGGCAGGTTGAGTGCAGACCGTAACCCTGAATCGTACTCTTACACGTCGTAGAGCTTATCTACAACATAAGAGGTTGCAGCCGTTTTAGGTCAGCATTTTGAATATGCCGGCAAGTCACAAAAGCGGGGGTGTAAAGTAATCATCTATTCTACATGCATATATGGCAAGTGGGGTAGTAGGTTTTGCATTAAGCCAAATTTTTCCTACAACAAGAGAGGGCAAAAGCATAATTACTACAAATGTTGGTTGATTAATGAGATGGTTCCACCAACCAATTCTCATACCCAAGTTGACATTAATACCCACATCAATGTAATTAATTGTGTTGAGAGTTCCAGATAGTTTCAGTTCCTTTGGCTCAAATTGTCCCTGACCATGGACACGGCTAATCGATTAGGTTTGGGTACTCTGCAGAGTTTTTGCACACGTTCCCCACAAGATTTGATCGCCTCCGTTGGATTTTCTCGCACTTCATGTTGTTTGAGAAACGGATGACCAAAACATGGTCTTCAAAGGTTTTCCCCGAGACTTTGTCGGTGCCCATCCTTTCCTACCATTCTTCTACATCTCGTAGCACCGCCTATCCAGGGTCACCACGAAATCCAACCAATCCAGAGCCCGTAAAGAACTAATTGAAAAGCTTTTATTTAGGTTCTTCTTTTAATATAAAACAAGGTCATCCTTGGCTTAAACCACAAACAATCTCAACTATAATACAAATTGTTTCTGGTCTAAACTAGATTAACAGAAAATCAAACTTATAAAACAATTTGTGGAACTATTTTCAACTAGAAGATCAATATAGCAAATGAAATATTGTAGTTGAACTAGAATTGATTCTCATGCAACCAACTAATAAAATATTATTTGTTTTGAAGGGCTACTATTATCTGATAGAAAACTTTATAAAAGTCTATCACTAATATAAAATAAAATAATTTAAAATAATTTAAAACAAAAGGGAATATAAATAGACCTAATAGAACTAAACAGAATCTGTTTTTCTTGAAAAGACTAATATAAAATATTTCCAACAATTTCCAAGCTCTACCTAATGATAACTAAGGCACTAGTGACAAGTAGCACAAAGAATCAACTCAAAATATACTTTTAAACTCAAGATATTCAGAAAATAAGATTTGAATCAAATCTGTTTGAAATCAATATTAAATTACTCAAATTTGCTCAAACCTCATATCTACAGAAACTAGAACAAATTTATGAACTAATGCAAAAAGAATCAAATTAAAAAACTTTAAAACATAAAAGATATAACAAAAATAAAAACAGAACCTTTCTGTTTTCTAAAACAAACAGAAAAAAGAAAAAAAACATAGCTAACGGACAGGGGCTACGTGGCAGTTTCTGGTTGGCCGAGGCCGTGTGTGTGCAGGGTTTTGCGAGCTGTTGACCGAAGCCTAGCGCGTACCAGTTCGGTCTTTAAATCATTCTAATCTAGATTGGTGGCTTTGGATCCGACGGCTAAAGAGGGGGCGTGGGGCTTACAGAGGAGGGAGGTCGGAGCTCCGGCGATGTCGACGGTGGCCGGAGGTTGGAGATGCTCGGAGACGGTGCTCCGGTGGTAGGGGACAGCGTCCAAGTGGTCCGATCGATGGCTATGGACCTCCGGCGTCCGTTGTGGTGACGGCGAGGCGAGGGAGCGTCGGGGCGAGCACCACGAGCTCGGGAAGGTCCAGTTGGGGTTAGAATTCCGGCGAGGTGTGGAGGGTGGCATTCTAGCGAGGAAAAGAGGGGGTTTCGGGGTGTACGAAGAGCGGAGAGGACCGGGTCTTATATAGCCCAGGTGCGGGGGGGGGGGGGGGTCGGGAGAGGGAAGGAGGAGCGAGATTCGGGGTGATGAACTCGCCAGTGATGTGAGGGGTGCGATGGAGGGGACGACCGCGAGCACGGCTTGGTCGGTCGGTGGGGCCAGGGTGTTAGAGGGAGAGAGGGAGAGAGCACGGTCAGCGGTGACCATTGTGGAGATGTTTCGGGAAGGAATCGGGGGCAGGTGGGCCGGCTCGTTTAATACACGCGTTTAACTATTTCCTTTATTAATATACAGGGCATTAAAAACAACATTAAGACATTCAGAACTCGTCCAAAAAATAAAGTATTATATACCAAAGTGGTCAGGGAATTAACTTCCATTTAATGAACATTTTTCCACGGCAAAATTAAATACTTTTAAAAAAATTATTTTCCGAAAATGCCTAAATGGCTTTATTTATTTTTGCAAGTATTTTTTGAATAACCCCTAGGGTTTTATGGTTCAAATACTTGACAAAAATACCCCTGGTTTGGAGTGTCATATTACTCCTCTCAAACACTTTGTCAAGGGGTTTGAATGCTTACAAATTCACATAGGGAATTCAAATATGAAATTGAAGCTCCATATGAGAAATTTTCAAATATTTTTCAAATTCCCTTTCTAAATCTTTTCATGTTGAAGAAGTCATGTCATCTTCTCTCCCTGATTTGAAATGTAGGAATTTGAATTCAAACACAAAGGGGAAAGTCATTTTATTCCCTCTCATTCAATTTTTTTTCAAAAGTTTCAAACTTTCACTCAATTACAATCACTCAAGCAAACAAACATTCATTCTAATATTTATTATAACATTCCAAAATTTTGGATGTTACAAACCTACCACACTTAAAATGAATCTCATCCTCGAGATACGAAAGGGCTAGAAGGAAATAGGTTAGGGTTTGGGGTCTTCTAGCAAATCCGTTGTCCTGGAAGGTGTGGGGTCTACCACACTTAAAATGAGAGTGACAGGTCCCTCAAAATCATGGCAGTCCTCTGGTTGCATCTGTCTGTTCGCATTCTTCACGATATCTCCTTCGATGAGGTTCTTCCATTAAATCAAAATCTTGTGTTCTCTTCAAAATGTATTTCCTCCGATACTAGGTCTTCTCAACTGACAGGTCTCGTTATCATTCTAAATAACCTATCGAAGATCTCATGGTGGTCTACCATTAGTGGTTATCCTGTAGTGAAATGGGTCTTGGCTACATTCCTCACTGTAAAATTCCTACGTATGGCAACAACTGCCATGTACAAGGGTTTTACATCATACCATTCTAAGGCTTAAACAAAAGCTTCAAAGAACATCGTCTCTTTACTATGGGTAAGTCACTCAGATTTACCAATCCGAATAGCAAGAGAATGATAAGAGTAAGTCGTCATGGTGGCCAGGCCATGTCGCACTGAAATCATTACCTTGTATAAGGTTTAGTGAATCTCGTATTCTAACACTTGGGCTTTGTCACAAGCATTGTAGAAATTTCTCTGGTCAATGAGTGAGGTTCGGACAAATCCATTGATTCTGCAAACTAAGCAAAAACATCTATCGTTTCTTCAAAACTCTCGGGTTTTCGCATACTCCTAAGAAAAACGTTTGCTGATGAGGCGTAGCTTCTTCCAAGTTTCTTCCTTCACCAAGGTGGGGCTTGATCCTTATCAATCCTGAGGTCAGTGACTCATGGGTTCACTTGAATACTTTAATAGTCTTTATCTCACTCTTGGGGTTACTATCGTTTTATATTCCAACATTACCTTCAGTTTAATACATCATACCCTTGAGGGAACAAATCACAGACTTGTTCTTGTCTAGATTCCACTCCGTGGAATTCATTTTCCTTTCCATCGGTCTGTTTAACCTTGGGTATGGTTTCATCACAATCATTCCTTTTCTTAATATTCCAACTTCAAAATCACTTTGTCACAAAGGTTATCATCCAGATAGTTTCAGGTGGTTCCACATTCTCTTCACCTGTATTTCAGTTATCCAAACTCCTTAATATGAATGGTATTCTCTTCATTCTTTTGTCCCTGTGGTTTCTACCACACTTAAAATGAAATGCATGCATGCCTACATAGACCATATTTTCTCATATCCTCGAAAATTGGTCAGAGATCTTTGTTCTTAGAGTGGCAACTCATATAATTCAACACAGGAGAATCATAACACCATAAATTCCATTGATCTCATGAATTAATTACAAACTCTGAGACTCCCATTACATAACTTCGAAATGATAAGAGTGCTACCTATTACATTTATTACTTCCAAAATTCAAAACTCAAACTACTCATGTTTAGCCTTCTTCTCCGGGCAAGTATAGGAGTAATGTCCTGTCTTCTTGCACCGGAAACACATGATCTGACTCAGATCCTTCTTTGCAAAAATTGGGTTGTTCTGAGAACGTCTTCGGTTTCTCTTGTTGGGCTCCTTTGTTCCGATCAAACTTTCAATTTCTTGTGGGTCAAACTCCACTTCTTCTGTCGAGAAGTTTCCCAGATACTCTTTTCTTTCCTTCGTACAGTCCTGTGACAAATTTCCTTCTTCTCCACATGAATAGCAGGCATTGCAGTAAAATTTGGTTAGGCCTTCTCCATTAGGGTATTCAACATATTCCTTCATCACAAGTTCTCCTAAATTTTCCCTGAAGGCTTCCTTCATGGATTCCTTCTGCTGCTTGATGACTTCTTGTACCTTTGGGTATATTTGGCATTGAGCCGGGTAATGTGTAGTTCCTTCGCACAAGAAACACGTCACCTGTCTAGTGGGGCATTCCTCAGCTCGGTGATTTTCTTCACAATGAGGGCATCCTTCCTTGTGTTCTTCCTAGGTGTGTCCTATCTCTCCACATATCCTTCATACACAAATCTTCTTCACATCTTTGCCATGGGGCTTCTGGGTGTTGGTAACAACATGAGATCCTTGCAGAGTTATCTTGAATTCTTCCCAAGTGTTTGATGCTTGCCTATCATGGATATCTTCATGCATCTTCCACCAATTTGCAGCACCTTCTGCAAAGTACCGAAAAGCATACTCGACCATCTCCTTTCTTGCAACATGGTTACTCCTTAGATGATCCTCCCTGTTCTGAATCCATTCTTCTGTCTCTAATTGAGTCGTCGATCCAGAATACATGAGTCCAGCTTCACTCATCATCTATTGGGTTCAAGGTTTTGGGGGTCAGATGGGTAAGAGAGAGAAAGGAGGGGATACACACAACACAAACAATGGTTTTGAAAATAGATTTTAGTTGTGGCTGTCAAAAATTACACACAAATGACAGCTCACAAATCATCATATCTAATGTAAGTATACAATAGGGGTTTGGTCTTCTAGGCCATAATATCTTGGATATACTTCATGGTCTTCAATTTCTTCGGGTCTTCACAGTCTTCAACTCGTGTAGCTTCAACTCTTCTAATGCACGGTGAAATCTTCTTAACTTTGAAGTGACCATCAGTTGTTTTGATATCTTGTCCTTCTCGAAGTGGTCTCAGTTGATCCTTAGTGTGGTGAAAGGGGACAGGGTATTTTCTAACTATTTGAGGTACGAGAGATCATTTGATAAAGCTCAAATAAGATGAGAAGTAAAAGGTCTTTTGAAAACAAAGTTTTTCGAGATATCTTTACCTCAGGGCTTTCCAGTTTCTAGGGTCACGTCCTATAGTCAACATGTGCTCTGATACCATTTCTGTAGCGACCCGACTCAAAACGAGCCGAGCCTCTATGTGTTTTGTGCCATCCTTGGATTAGTATGCTGGCAAACACAGTACATCAATGTATAGATCAAAGTGCAACCACATGTAATTAACGTAAAACTGATATATACCTTAAAATCTCAGAGGAAACAGTCAACGGGAGTGGAGTCCCAATAACACCAACGGCAGGTTGAGTGCAGACCGTAACCCTGAATCGTACTCTTACCCGTCGTAGAGCTTATCTGGCAACATAAGACGTTGCAGCCGTGTAGGTCAGCATTTTGAATATGCCGGCAAGTCACAAAAGATGGGGTGTAAAGTAATCATCTATTCTATATGCATATATGGCAAGTGGGGTAGTAGGTTTTGCATAAAGTCAAACTTTTCCTACAAAAAGAGAGGGCAAAAGCATAATTACTACAAATGTTGGTTGATTAATGAGATGGTTCCACCAACCAATTCTCATACCCAAGTTGACATTAATACCGACATTAATGTAATTAATTGTGTTGAGAGTTCCAGATAGTTTTAGTTCCTTTGGCTCCAACTGTCCATGACCGTGGACACGGCTAATCGATTAGGTTTGGGTACTCTTCAGAGATTTTGCACACGTTCCCCACAAGATTTGATCGCCTCCGTTGGATTTTCTCGCACTTCATGGTGTTTGAGAAATGGATGACTAAAACATGGTCTTCTAAAGGGTTTCCCCGAGACTCTGTCGGTGCCCATCCTTTCCTACCGTTCTTCTACATCTCGTAGCACCGCCTGTCCAGGGTCACCACGATATCCAACCATGCTAGAGCCCATAATGGCTTGTGGCTGTGCAGCTAAGCCTTGGGTCTTGAAGCATCCATCCATCTCTTTGTGCATGGGTGGATCTTTCCGCATGAATACTGGCACTTCTCCAACATCATCTAGGCTAACCACTGGTTTCTCTAGTGCGTCGTTCAACCATCACCCACCCAGAGGTATGTACAAAACTCATAGTCTTGAAGACTTGATCATCATGTAGGTCTTGAAATTATTAACTCACAACTCTCATGAATCACACAACCAACCCCGTCTACTAGTAGCATAGCAAAATGTAAATCAACATTTCCCGGGGCCAATGTGTCAAAGGGTTGAGGGGTACCTACCACATGATATTATAACAAGTAACCAAGTCTCCAATTTACCTACTTTGCATGCAATTGGGGGGGATGGAAGAACTAATGCAATAAAACATAGGTATACATGGTCAAAGTGACTTGCCTGTACTATTGATGAAGAATAATATTGCTCTTAGAGATAACTGATAGACTATTCATCACTCTCCGATGAAAATCTATATAAACAAACATTGCATTTTTATAAGCAATCATACTAGCAGTCAATACTAACAATCAAAAAGGCAACACAAAAACAAATGCAACATGGTGCTGATGAAAGGAAATACTTAAGACAAAACTCAAATGACAAAAACTACATCAACACAACCAAGGGTTGGTTGTCTCTACAAATACATCCAAATTTTCAAAAGTAACAAAGAAATACAAAGTAAAATATAATAAAAGTATTTTTGTAAATATTTTACTAGCAAGAAGAATTACTTTTGAAGAACAACTAAGAATTTTGAAAAACAACACTCTAAACAACATAGGTTTTAGCCTAATAAAATTAACAATAAGAAAACAAATAAAACAATTAAAATATTAAAATGAGAGATAACAAAATATTTTCAAATAAGAAATCAACTAGCAATACTAGAGCAATACAACAAAGAAAACAAAACAAAGTATACTAAAAAATAGTTTAGTAAATATTTTACTTAACAAAACAATTACTTTTGAAGAACAACTAGGATCTAAAGAAAACAATACTTTAGCAACTTAAATTTTTAATTACTATAACATATCATCAAGAAAAACACTAAGTTAATAAAAGAAAACCAATTTTTTTAAAACAAATAATTAATAGAAAGTATTGTTGGAAATATGCCCTAGAGGCAATAATAAAATGGTTATTATTGTATTTCCTTGTTCATGATAATTGTCTATTGTTCATGCTATAATTGTGTTAACCGGAAACCATAATACATGTGTGAATACATAGACCACAACATGTCCCTAGTGAGCCTCTAGTTGACTAGCTCGTTGATCAATAGATGGTCATGGTTTCATGGCCATGGACATTGGATGTCGTTGATAACGGGATCACATCATTAGGAGAATGATGTGATGGACAAGACCCAATCCTAAGCATAGCACTAGATCGTGTAGTTCATTTGCTAAAGCTTTTCAATGTCAAGTATCGTTTCCTTAGACCATGAGATTGTGCAACTCCCGGATACCGTAGGAATGCTTTGGGTGTGCCAAACGTCACAACGTAACTGGGTGGCTATAAAGGTGCACTACGGGTATCTCCGAAAGTATCTGTTGGGTTGGCACGAATCGAGACTGGGATTTGTCACTCCGTGTGACGGAGAGGTATATCTGGGCCCACTCGGTAAGACATCATCATAATGAGCTCAATGTGACTAAGGAGTTAGCAACGGGATGATGTATTACGGAACGAGTAAAGAGACTTGCCGGTAACGAGATTGAACAAGGTATGGGGATACTGACGATCGAATCTCGGGCAAGTACCATACCGATAGACAAAGGGAATTGTATACGGGATTGATTGAATCCCTGACATCGTGGTTCATCCGATGAGATCATCGTGGAGTAGGTGGGAGCCAACATGGGTATCCAGATCCCGCTGTTGGTTATTGGCCAGAGAGGTGTCTCGGTCATGTCTACGTGTCTCCCGAACCCGTAGGGTCTACACACTTAAGGTTCGATGACGCTAGGGTTATAGGGAAAAGGTATACGTGATTACCGAAGGTAGTTCGGAGTCCCGGATGAGATCCCGGACGTCACGAGGAGCTCCGGAATGGTCCGGAGGTAAAGATTGATATATAGGAAGTCCAGTTTTGGTCACCGGAAAGTTTTCGGGCTCATCGGTATTGTACCGGGAGTGCCGGGAGGGTGCCGGAGGACCCCCGGGAGGGGGTGACGACCAAAGGACCTCATGGGCCCTTAGAGGAGGTGTGCCAGCCCATATTGGGCCAGCCAATACCTTCTAGAAAGGGCCCATGCGCCAGGGATCTGGAGATAGAGGCAAAAGTGATTTAAAAGGGGGGGGTCCACCTCCCGTGTGGGAGGAGGACTCTCCCCCCACTTCGGCCGAATCCCTCCTCCTTGGAGGAGGGGCCAAGCCAGCCCTCACTCTCCTTCCTCCTATATATATGCAAGGGTTTAGGCAGGTTTGAGACGACGAACTCTTTCTCTCTCGCTGCAGCCCTATTCTGCTTCTTCCTCCTCCGCAGTGCTTAGGCGAAGCCCTGCCGGGATACCTTGCTACTCCACCACCACCACGCCGTCGTGCTGCTGCTGGATCTCTTCCCCAACCTCTCCTTCCTCCTTGCTGGATCAAGGCGTAGGAGACGTCACCGGGCTGCACGTGTGTTGAACGCGGAGGTGCCGTCCGTTCGGCACTTGATCGGATCTACCGCGATCTGAATCGCTGCGAGTACGACTCCATCAACCGCGTTCTTGTAACGCTTCCGCTTAGCGATCTTCAAAGGTATGAAGATCCAATCTCTCCCCACTCGTTTGCTGGTTTCTCCATAGATAGATCTTGGTGACACGTAGGAAAATTTTGATTTACTACTACGTCTCCCAACAGTGGCATCATGAGCTAGGTCTATGCGTAGAATCTATGCATGAGTAGAACACAAAGCAGTTGTGGGCGTGGATTTTGTTAATATGCTTGCCGTTACTTGTCTTATCTTGATTCGACGGTATTGTGGGGTGAAGCGACCCGGACCAACCTTACACGTACGCTTACGTGAGACCGGTTCCACCGCCTGACATGCACTAGTTGCATAAGGTGGCTAGCGGGTGTCTGTCTCTCCCACCTTAGTCGGATTGGATTCGATGAAAAGGGTCCTTATGAAGGGTAAATAGCAATTGGCATATCACGTTGTGGTTTTGACGTAGGTAAGAAACGTTCTTGCTAGAAACCTATAGCAACCACGTGAAAACTTGCAACTACAAATTAGAGGACGTCTAACTTGTTCTTGCAGCATATGCCGTGTGATGTGATATGGCCAAAAGGATGTGATGTGATGCATTGTGATGTATGAGATTGATCATGTTCTTGTAATAGGGTTCACGACTTGCACGTCGATGACTATGACAACCGGCAGGAGCCATAGGAGTTGTCTTATACTATTGTATGACCTGCGTGTCAATCATAAACGCCATGTAATTACTTTACTTTATTGCTAAACGTTAGCTGTAGTAGTAGAAGTAATAGTTGGCGAGACAACTTCATGAAGACACAATGATGGAGATCATGATGATGGAGATCATGGTGTCGTGCCGGTGACAGTGATGATCATGGTGCCCCGAAGATGGAGATCAAAGGAGCAAGATGATATTGGCCATATCATGTCACTATATTGATTGCATGTGATGTTTATCATGTTTACATCTTATTTGCATAGAACGACGGTAGTAAATAAGATGATCTCTCAATAAAATTTCAAGAAAGGTGTTCACCCTAACTGTGCACCGTTGCTAAGGATCGTCGTTCCGAAGCACCACGTGAGATCGGGTGTGATAGGTTCTAACGTTCGCATACAACGGGTGTAAGCCAGATTTACACAAGCGAAACACTTAGGTTGACTTGACGAGCCTAGCATGTACAGACATGGCCTCGGAACACGGAAGACCGAAAGGTCGAACATGAGTCGTATAGAAGATACGATCAACATAGAGATGTTCACCATGGATGACTAGTCCGTCTCACGTGATGATCGGACACGGGCTAGTTGACATGGATCATGTATCACTTGGAAGACTAGAGAGATGTCTATCTAAGTGGGAGTTCATTAATAATTTGATTAAATGAACTTAATTATCATGAACTTAGTCTAAAAATGTCCCTGCAAATTATGTCATAGATAGCTCGCGCTGTAGCTCCACAGTTTTAATGATACAATCCTAGAGAAAAGTAAGTTGAAAGTTGATGGTAGCAATAATGCGGACTGGGTCCGTGATCTGAGGATTGTCCTCATTGCTGCACAGAAAGCTTATGTTTTTGATGTACCGCTAACTGCACCACTCCCTCAAGCGTTGTATGTAGATGTTGTGAACATATGACAGGCATTTTTTGGTGACTACATGATAGTTCAATGCGTCATGCATTACGGCTTAGAATTGAGGCTCCAAAACGTTTTGAACGTCACGGAACATATGAGATGTTCTAGGAGCTGAGATTGTGATCTCAGGCTCGTGCCTATGTTGAGAGGTATGAGACCTCCAACAAGATTCTTTGTCTGCAAGATAAAGGAGAATAGCTCAATCGCTGAGCGTGTGCTCAGATTGTCTGGGTGCTACAATCACTTGAATCAAGTGGGAGTTAATCTTCCAGATGAGATGGTGATTAATGCAGTTCTCCAAGTCACTGCCACCAAGCTACTAGAGCTTCGTGATGAACTATAACATGCCAGGGATGGATAAGATGATCCCTGAGTTGTTCGTGATGTTTAACACCACGAAGGTAGAAATCAAGAAGGAGCATCAAGTGTTGATGGTTAAGTGAAACCACTAGTTTCAAAAGGGGCAAGGGCAAGAAGGGAAAACTTCGGGAATGGCAAGCCAGTTGTTGCTCTAGTGAAGAAATCCAAGGTTGAGCCCGAACCCGAGACTAAGTGCTTCTGTTATGAGGAGAATGTTCGCTGAAGCGTAAAAACCCTAGATGCTTGGTAGATAAGAAGGCTGGTAATGTCGATGGAAGTATATTTGATATACGTGTTAGTGATGTCTACCTTGCTGGTACTCCTAGTAGCACCTGGGTATTGGATACCGGTTCGGTTGCTAAGTGTTAGCAACTCGAAATAAAAGCTACGGAGTAAATGGAGACTAGCTAGGTGAAAGGTGACGATGTGTGTTGGAAGTATTTCCAAGATTGATGTGATCACCATCGCACGCTCTCTCTACCTTCAGGATTTGTGATAAACCTAAATAAATGTTATTTGGTGTTTGCGTTGAGCATGAAGGTGATTAGATCATGATTAGTGCGATACGGTTATTCATATAAGTTAGAGAATAATGGTTATTCTGTTTACATGGATAATGCCTTCAATGGTCATGCACCCGCTCGAAATGGTTTATCGAATCATGATCGTAGTAGTACACATATTCATAACATTGGTACCAAAAGATACAAAGTTAATAATGATAGTACCACATGCTTGTGGGACTGCCACGTAATGTCATATTGGTATAAATCGCATGAAGAAACTCCATGATGATGGATTTTTGACTCACTCGATTTCGAATTGGTTGAGACATGCGAGCCATGCCTCTTGGGCAAGATGACTGAGACCCCGTCATCCAATATGATGGAGCGGGCAAGTGGCTTATTGGAATTAATACATGTTGATGTATGTGGTCCAATGAGTGTTGAAACACGCAGTGGATATCGTTGTTTTTCTTTACCTTCACTGATGATTTGAGTAAATATGGGGATATTTACTTAATGAAACACGAATCTGAAATGTTTGAAAGGTTCAAGGAGTTTTAGAGTGAAGTTAAAGATCATCGTGACAAGAAGATAAATGTCTATGATATGATCATGGAGGTGAATATCTAAGTTACGAGTTTGGTATGCAATTTTAGACAATATGGAAATTGTTTCACAGCTCACGCCTCCTGGAACACCATAGTGTGATGGTGTGTTCGAACGTCGTAGTCGTGCTCTATTGGATATAGTGAGTACTATGATGTCTCTTATCGTTTTGCCACTATCGTTATGGGGTTATGCATTAAAGACAAATCCATTCACTTTAATAGGGCACCATCTAAGTCTGTTGAGATGACACCGTGAGAATTATGGTTTGACAGAAGCCTAAGCTGTCATTTCTTAATGTTTGGGGCTGCGACGCTTATGTGAAAATGGGTTTTTCACCTAGAGAGCTCGAACTCAAAGCAGACAAATGCATCTTCATAGAATACCCTAATGAGACATTGGGTATACCTTCTATCTCAGATCCAAGCGCAAAAGGTGTTTGTTGCTAAGAACGGGTCCTTTTTTGAGAAAGAGTTTCTCTCGAAAGAATTGAGTGGGAGGAAGATAGAACTTGATAAGGTTGTTGAACCTTTGTTTCAACCAGAGAATAGCGCAACATAGAAAGATGTTTCTGTAGAGCCTACTCAGTTGAAAAGGAGGTTAATGATGATGATCATGAAGCTTCGGATCAAGTCACTATCGAACCTCGTAGGTCGACAAGGACGCGTACTGCTCCTGAGTAGTACGACAACCCTGTCTTGGAAATCATGTTGTTAGACAACGATGAACCTATGAACTATGGAGAAGCGATGGTGGGCCCGGATTCCAACAAATGGCTAGGAGCCATGAAATCCGAGAAAGGATCCATGTATGAAAACCAAGTATGGACTTTGGTAGACTTGCCTGTTGAATGGCGGGTCATTGAGTACAAATGGACCTTTGAAATAAACATAGACGCTAATGGTGAAATGTCACCGTTTATAAAGCTCAACTGGTCGCAAAGAAGTTTCCGCCAAGTTCAAGGAGTTGACTGCAATGAGATTGTCTCATCTGTAGCGATGCTAAAAGTCTATTAAAATTTTGTTAGCAGTTGTGGCATTTTTCGATTATGAAATCTGGCAGATGGATGACAAAACAAGGTTTCCGTAATGGTTTCTGTGAGGAAGAGTTGTATGTGATACAACCAGAAGGTTTTGTCAATCCTAAGGATGCTAATAATATGCAAACTCCAACGATCCTTCTATGGACTGGAGCAAGAATCTCGGAGTTGGAATATATGCTTTGATGAGGTGATCAAAGTGTTTAAGTTTATACAAAGTTTATGAGAAACTTGTATTTGCAAGAAAGTGAGTGGGAGCACTATGGAATTTCTTATAAGAATATGTAGTTGACATATTATTGATCGGAAATGATGTAGAATTTCTGGAAGAGCATGAAGGGTTGTTTGAAAAGTTTTTTTTCAAAGGAAGACCCAGATAAAGCTACTATTTTATTGAGCATCAAGATCTATAGGGATAGATCTATTCGCTTGATAAGTTTTTTCGACGAAGACATACCTTGACAAGTTTTTGAAGGAGTTCAAAATAGATGGGTCAAAGAAGGAGTTCTTGACTGTATTGTAAGGTGTGAAATTGAGTAAGACTCAATACCCGACCACGGCAGAAGATAAAGAAGAGATGAGTGTCATCTCCTATGCTTTAGCCATAGGCTCTATATAGTATGCCATGCTGTGTACCGCACCTGTGTGTGCCTTGCCATGAGTCTGTCAAGGGGTACAAGAGTAATCCAAGAGTGGATCACTGGACAGCGGTCAAAGTTAGCCTTAGTAACTTGAGAACTAAGGAAATATTTCTCGATTATGGAGGTGATAAAGAGTTCATCGTAAAGTGTTACGATGATGCAAGCTTTAAAACCAATCCGGATGACTCTTAGTAGAAATCCAGCTACGTATAGTGGAGCAGCCATTTGGAATAGCTCCAAGTGGAGCATGGGAGTAGTATCTACAAATATGACATGGAAAGTTTGCAAGGTACACACGGATCTAAATGTCGCAGACCTGTTGACTAAAAACCTCTTTCACGAGCAGAACATGAACAAACCCCAGAACTTATTGGGTGTTAATCACATGATGATATGATCATATGGTGATGTAAGTGTTAATCACATGGTGATGTGAACTAGATTATTGACTCTAGTGCAAGTGGGAGACTGTTGGAAATATGCCCTAGAGGCAATAATAAAATGGTTATTATTGTATTTCCTTGTTCATGATAATTGTCTATTGTTCATGCTATAATTGTGTTAACCAGAAACCATAGTACATGTGTGAATACATAGACCACAACATGTCCCTAGTGAGCCTCTAGTTGACTAGCTCGTTGATCAATAGATGGTCACGGTTTCATGGCCATGGACATTGGATGTCGTTGATAATGGGATCACATCATTAGGAGAATGATGTGATGGACCAGACCCAATCCTAAGCATAGCAATAGATCGTGTAGTTCATTTGCTAAAGCTTTTCAATGTCAAGTATCGTTTCCTTAGACCATGAGATTGTGCAACTCCCGGATACCGTAGGAATGCTTTGGGTGTGCCAAACGTCACAACGTAACTGGGTGGCTATAAAGGTGCACTACGGGTATCTCCGAAAGTATCTGTTGGGTTGGCACGAATCGAGACTGGGATTTGTCACTCCGTGTGACGGAGAGGTATCTCTGGGCCCACTCGGTAAGACATCATCATAATGAGCTCAATGTGACTAAGGAATTAGCCATGGGATGATGTATTACGGAACGAGTAAAGAGACTTGCCGGTAACGAGATTGAACAAGGTATGGGGATACCGACGATCGAATCTCGGGCAAGTACCATACCGATAGACAAAGGGAATTGTATACGGGATTGATTGAATCCCTGACATCGTGGTTCATCCGATGAGATCATCGTGGAGTACGTGGGAGCCAACATGGGTATCCAGATCCCGCTGTTGGTTATTGGCCGGAGAGGTGTCTCGGTCATGTCTACGTGTCTCCCGAACCCGTAGGGTCTACACACTTAAGGTTCGATGACGCTAGGGTTATAGGGAAAAGGTATACGTGATTACCGAAGGTAGTTCGGAGTCCCGGATGAGATCCCGGACGTCACGAGGAGCTCCGGAATGGTCCGGAGGTAAACATTGATATATAGAAAGTCCAGTTTTGGTCACCGAAAAGTTTTCGGGCTCATCGGTATTGTACCGGGGGTGCCGGGAGGGTGCCGGAGGACCCCCGGGAGGGGGTGACGACCAAAGGACCTCATGGGCCCTTAGAGGAGGTGTGCCAGCCCATATTGGGCCAGCCAATACCTTCTAGAAAGGGCCCATGCGCCAGGGATCTGGAGATAGAGGCAAAAGGGATTTAAAAGGGGGGGTCCACCTCCCGTGTGGGAGGAGGACTCTCCCCCCACATCGGCCGAATCCCTCCTCCTTGGAGGAGGGGCCAAGCCAGCCCTCCCTCTCCTTACTCCTATATATATGCAAGGGTTTGGGCAGGTTTGAGACGACGAACTCTTTCTCTCTCGCTGCAGCCCTATTCTGCTTCTTCCTCCTCCGCAGTGCTTAGGCGAAGCCCTGCCGGGATACCTTGCTACTCCACCACCACCACGCCGTCGTGCTGCTGCTGGAGCTCTTCCCCAACCTCTCCTTCCTCCTTGCTGGATCAAGGCGTAGGAGACGTCACCGGGCTGCACGTGTGTTGAACACGGAGGTGCCGTCCGTTCGGCACTTGATCGGATCTACCGCGATCTGAATCGCTGCGAGTACGATTCCATCAACCGAGTTCTTGTAACGCTTCCGCTTAGCGATCTTCAAAGGTATGAAGATCCAATCTCTCCCCACTCGTTTGCTGGTTTCTCCATAGATAGATCTTGGTGACACGTAGGAAAATTTTGATTTACTACTACGTCTCCCAAAAAGTATTTTATCATAAATCTTTATTTTGCAAAAAGAACTAATTGAAAAGCTTTTATATAGGTTCTTATTTGGATATAAAACAAGGTCATCCCTGGCTGAAACCACAAACAATCTCAACTATACTACAAATTGTCTCTAGTCTAAGCTTAGATTAACAGAAAATCAAACTTATAAAACAATTTGTGGAACTATTTTCAAATAGAAGATCAACATAGGAAATGAAAATCCAATTGTAAGTTATAGTTGAACTAGAATTGATTTTCATGCAACCAAGTAATAAAATATTATTTGTTTTGAAGGGCTACTATTATCTGACAGAAAACTTTATCAAAGTCTATCACTAATATAAAAGAAAATAATTTAAAATAATTTAAAACAAAAGGGAATATAAATAGACCTAATAGAACTAAACATTACCTTTTTTGCTTGAAAAGACTACTATAAAATATTTCTGAAAATTTCCAAACACTACCTACAGATAACTAAGGTCACTAGTGACAAGTAGCAAAAAGAATCAACTCAAAATATATTTTTAAACTGAAGATATTTAGAAAATAAGATTTGAATCAAATCTGTTTGAAATCAATTTCAAATTATTCAAATTTGGTCAAACTTGATATCTGCAGAAACTAAAACAAATTTGTGTACTAATTCAAACACTTAAAAACATAAACGATATAACAAAAATAAAAACGGAACCTATTCTGTTTTCTAAAATAAACAAAAAAAAGAAAAAAAAGTTTGCTAACGGACAGGGCCTACGTGGCACTTTGTGATTGGCCGAGGCCGTGTGTGTGCAGGGTTTTGTGAGCGGTGGACTGAAGCCTAGGGCGTACCGGTTCGTGATTTAAATCGTTCTAATCTAGATCGTTGGCTTTAGATCCGACGGCTACAGAGGGGGCGCGGGGCTTACAAAGGAGGGAGGTCGGAGCTCCAGCGATGTCGACGGTGGCCGGAGGTTGCAGATGCTCGGAGATGGTGCTCCGGTGGTAGGGGACAGTGTCCAAGTGGTCCAATCGATGGCGGCGGACCTCCGACATCCGTTGGTGGTGACAGGGAGGCGAGGGAGCGTCGGAGCGAGCGCCAGGAGCTCGGGAAGGTCCGGTTGGGGTTAGAACTCCGGCGAGGTGTGGGGGTGGCATTCTGGCGTGGAAAAGAGGGGGTTTCGGGGTGGACAAAGAGCGGAGAGGACCGGGTCTTATATAGGCCAGGTGCGGGAGGGTCGGGAGAGGGAAGGAGGAGCAAGATCCGAGGCGATGAACTTGCCGGCAATGTCAAGGGCGCGATGGAGGGGACGACCGCGAGGATGGCTCGGTCGGTCGGTGGGGCTGGGGTATCAGAAGGAGAGAGGGAGAGAACACGGTCAGCGGTGAACATTGGGAAGAGGTTTCGAGAAGGAATCAGGGGCAGGTGGGCCGACTCGTTTAATACACGTGTTTAATTATTTCCTTTATTAATATACAGGGCACTAAAAACAACATTAGTACATCCAAACCTCTCCAACAAATCAAGATTTCTATACCAAAATGGTCAGGGAATTAAATGCCATTTAATGAACATTTTTGCACGGCCAAATTAAATACTTTTAAAAAACTTATTTTCACAAAATGCCTAAATGTCTTTACTTATTTTTGAAAATATTTTTCAAATAACCCCTTGGGTTTTATAGTTCAAAACCTTCACAAAAATACTCCTGGTTTGGAGTGTCATATTACTCCCTCAAAAACTTTGTCAAGGGGTTTGAATGCTTACAAATTCAGATAGGGAATTCAAATATGAAAGTGAAGCTCCATATGAGAAATTTTCAAATAGTTTTCAAATTCCCTTTCTAAATACGTTCATGTTGAAGAAGTCATGTCACATTCTTTCCCTGATTTGAAATGTAGGAATTTGAATTCAAACATAAAGGGGAAAGTCATTTTGTTCCCTCTCATTCAATTTTTTTCAAAAGTTTCAAATTTTCACTCAATTACAATCACTCAAGCAAAGAAACATTCATTCTAATATTAATTATAACATTCCAAAATTTGGGATGTTACACCCTCGGAAAAACCTATTATTTTGTTCCATCTCCCAGAAGGGATGCTGTGCACAGTTTCGTCCAGTAATGAAGCTTTTGCATGGCTAAACATGTGGGTAGTAGAGGTATGGGTGATAGACCATGCAAAACAACATTTTTGGGGAGTTCGGTGCACCGAAGAGGATCCTCCTTCTATCCAGACTTACAAGTATGACTTAGTGGTGAGAACTAGAGTAATGCTACATTGTCCTGTAATTTATTGTCCCAGAATGTGTCCGTGGTTGAGCACAATGTTGGGTAGTAGGGGTTAGTACTGTGCACGCCAACGATTAAATCATCCAAAACTCAATCTTGCAAGCCTTTTTGGCCTACTAAATTTCCTAGAAACGAACAAAGTCTATCATCGTGGGATACGTCTTTTCATTGAGGTCATTTTGGCAGGTCGTGGAGCCCAATCGGAGTTCGTATGGCCAAAATATGGCAGTTCTACGGATAAAACTCAAATAGATTTTAACATCTGGGGATACCGCGGATCCAGCTTCCTAGGTAAGTTTCTCATGCCCGTGAGCCATTTTGCGCCCCTCAAAATGACCTCTTATTTTGGTTCCATAACCCCGACCGGATGCTTTGCACAGTTTCATCCAGGAATGAAGCTTTTGCATGCCTAATCACGAGGCCAGTAGCGGTATGGGTGATAGAACATGCAAAACAACATTTTTGGGGGGTTCTTTGCACCGAAGAGGATCCTCCTTCTATCTAGACTAACATGTATGACTTGCTGGTGAGAAATAGAGTGATGTTACCTAGTTCTATAATTTATTGTCCCATAATGTGTCAGTGGTTGCGCACAATGTTGGGTAGTAGAGGCTAGTAGTGTGCACGCCAACGATTGAATCATCCAAAACTCAATCTTGCAAGCCTGTTTTGGCCTCCCAAATTTCCTCGAAACAAACAAAGTTTGTCATCATGGGATAATTATTTTCGTTGAGGTTATTTTGGCAGGTCGTGGAGCCCAATCGGAGTTCATGTGGCCAGAATATGGCTGTTCTACGGATACAACTCAAATGGATTTCAACGCTTGGGGATACCGTGATCCAGCTTCCAACGTAAGTTTCTCGAGCCCATGAGCCATTTTGCACCCCTTGGAATGACCTATTATTTTGGTTCCATCACCCAGAAGGGATGCTATGCAGAGTTTCATCCAGGAATGAAGCTTTTGCATGGCTAAACATGTGGGTAGTAGCGGTATGGGTGATAGACCGTGCAAAACAACATTTTAGGGGTGGTCGTTGCACCGAAGAGGATCCTCCTTCTATCCAGAATTACATGTATGACTTCCTGGTGAGAAATAGAGTGATGTTACATTGTTCGGTAATTTATTGTCCCAGAATGTGTCCATGGTTTAGAAAAATGTTGGGTAGTAGGGGCTAGTAGTGTGCACGTCAACGATTAAATCATCCAAAAAGTCAATCTTGCAAGCCTTTATTGGCCATCTAAATTTCCCAAAACAGAAAAAGTCTGTCATCGTGGGATACGTCTTTTCGTTGCAGTCATTTTGGCAGGTCGTGGAGCTCAATCATAGTTCGTATTGCCAGAATATGGCTGTCCTAAGGATACAGATCAAATAGATTTCAACATCAGGGGATACCGTGGATTCAGCTTCCAAGGTAAGTTTCTCGCGCCCGTGAGCCATTTTGCATCCCTCGAAACGACCTATTATTTTGGTTCCATCACCCAGAAGGGATGCTATGGACAATTTCGTCCAGGAATGAACCTTTTGCATTGCTAAACATGCGGGTAGTAGCGGTATGGGTGATACACGATGCAAAAAATATTTTTGGGGGGTTCGATGCACTGAAGAGGATCCTCCTTCTATCCAGACTGACATGTATTACTTGCTTGTAAGAAATAGAGTGACGTTACATTGTTTTGTAATTTATTGTCCGAGAATGTGTCCGTGGTTGAGAACAATGTTGGGTAGTACGGGCTAGTAGTTTGCAAGCCAACAATTAAATCATCCAACACTCAATCTTGCAACACTTTTTGGCCTTCGAAATGTCCCCGAAACAAACTAAGTCTGTCATCATGGGATATGTCTTTTCGTTGAGCTCCTTTTGGCAGGTCATGGAGCCCAATCGGAGTCCGAGTGCCCAGAATATGGTCGTTCTACGGATACAACTCAAATAGATTTTAACACCTGGGGATACCGCGGATCCATGTTCCAAGGTAATTTTCTCGCGCCCATAAGCCATTTTGCGCCTCTCGGAATGACCTATTATTTTGGTTCCATCACCCAGAAGGGATGCTCTGCACTGTTTCGTCCAGGAATGAAGCTTTTGCATGGCTAAACATGTGGGTAGTAGCGGTATGGGTGATAGACCATGCAAAACAACATTTTTGGTGGGTTCGCTGCACTGGAGAGGATCCTCCTTCTATTTAGACTGACATGTATGACTTGCTGGTGAGAAATAGAGTGATATTACCTTGTTCTGTAATTTATTGTCCCAGAATGTGTCCGTGGTTGAGCATAATGTTGGGTAGTACGGGCTAGTAGTTTGCACACCAACGATTAAATCATCCAAAACTCAATCTTGCAAGCCTTTTTTGGCCTTCTAAATTTCCCCGAAATAGACAAAGTCTGTCATCGTGGGATATGTCTTTTCGTTGAGGTCCTTTTGGCAGCTCATGGAGCCCAATCGGAGTCCATGTGGCCAGAATATGGTCGTTCTACGGATACAACTCAAATAGATTTTAACACCTAGGGATACTGCGGATCCATCTTCCAAGGTAATTTTCTCACGCCTGTGAGCCATTTTGTGCCCCTCGGAATGACCTATTATTTTGGTTCCATCACCCAGAAGGGATGCTATGCACAGTTTTGTCCAGGAATGAAGCTTTTGCATGGCTAAACGTGTGGGTAGTAGCGGTATGGGTGATAGACCATGCAAAACAACATTTTTGGGGAGTTCGGTGCACTGAAGGGGACCCTCCTTCTATCCAGACTGACATGTATTACTTGCCTGTGAGAAATAGAGTGATGTTACATTGTTTTGTAATTTATTGTCCGAGAATGTGTCCGTGGTTGAGAACAATGTTGGGTAGTACGGGCTAGTAGTTTGCACGCTAACGATTAAATCATCCAAAACTCAATCTTGCAAGACTTTTTGGCCTTCTAAATTTCCCCAAAACAAACAAAGTCTATCATCGTGGGATATGTCTTTTCGTTGAGGTCCTTTTGGCCGGTCATGGAGCCCAATCGGAGTCCGAGTGGCCAGAATATGGTCGTTCTACGGATACAACTCAAATAGATTTTAACACCTGGGGATACCGCGGATCCATGTTCCAAGGTAATTTTCTCGCTCCCGAGAGCCATTTTGCGCTCCTCGGAACGACCTTTTATTTTGGTTCCATCACCCAGAAGGGATGCTCTGCACAGTTTCGTCTAGGAATGAAGCTTTTGCATGGCTAAACATGTGTGTAGTAGCGGTATGGGTGATAGACCATGCAAAACAACATTTTTGGGGGGTTCGCTGCACTGGAGAGGATCCTCCTTCTATTCAGACTGACATGTATGACTTGCTGGTGAGAAATAGAGTGATATTACATTGTTCTATAATTTATTGTCCCAGAATGTGTCCGTGGTTGAGCACAATGTTGGGTAGTAGGGGCTAGTAGTGTGTACGCTAACGATTAAATCATCCAAAACTCAATCTTGCAAGCCTTTTTTGGCCTTCTAAATTTCCCCCAAAAATACAAAGTTTGTCGTCATGGGCTACGTCTTTTTGTTGATGTCATTTTGCCAGGTCGTGGAGCCCAATTGGAGTTCGTATGGCCAGAATATCGTTGTTCTACGGATACAACTCAAATAGATTTTAACACCTAGGGATATCGCAGATCTAGCTTCCAAGGTAAGTTTCTCGCGCCCGTGAGCCATTTTGTGCCCCTCGGAACAACCTATTATTTTGGTTCCATAACCCAGAAGGGATGCTATGCACAGTTTCATCTAGGAATGAAGCTTTTGCATGGCTAAACATGTGGGTAGTAGCGGATGGGTGATAGACCATGCAAAACAACATTTTTGGGGGGTACGTTGGACCAAAGAGGATCCTCCTTCTATCCAGACTGACATGTATAACTTACTTGTGAGAAATAGCAGGATGTTACATTGTTCTATAATTTATTGTCACAGAATGTGTCCGTGGTTGAGGACATGGTTGGGTAGTAGGGGCAAGTAGTGTGCACACCAACGATTAAATCATCGAAAACTCAATCTTGCAAGCTTTTTTTGACCTTCTAAATTTCCTCGAAACTGACAAAGTTTGTCATCATGCGATACGTCTTTTCATTGAGGTCATTTTGGCAGGTCGTGGAGCCCAGTCGGAGTTCGTATGGCCAGAATATGGTCCTTCTACAGATACAACTCAAATAGATTTTAACACCTGGGATACCGCGGATATCGCTTCCATGGTAAGTTTGTCGTGCCCGTGAGCCATTTTACGCTCCTCAGAACGACATATTATTTTGGTTCTATAACGCAGAAGGGATGCTATGCATAGTTTCGTCCAGGAATGAAGATTTTGCATGGCTAATCATGTGGGTTGTAGCAGTATGGGTGATAGTCCATCCAGAACAAAAAAATTGGGGGGTTCATTCCACCAAAGAGGATCCTCCTTCTATCCAGACTGACATGTATGACTTGCTGGTGAGAAATAGAGTGATGTTACATTGTTCTATAATTTATTGTCCTAGAATGTGTCCGTGGCTGAGAACAATGTTGGGTAGTAGGGGCTAGTAGTGTGCATGCCAACGATTAAATCATCCAAAACTCAATCTTACAAGCCTTTTTTACCCTTCTAGATTTTCTCGAAACAGACAAAGTTTGTCATCGTGGGATATGTCTTTTCGTTGAGGTCCTTTTGGCAGGTCGTGGAGCCCAATCGGAGTTCGTATGGCCAGAATATGGCCGTTCTATGCATACAACTCAAATAGATTTTAACACCTAGGGTTACCGCGGATCCAGCTTCCAAGGTAAGTTTCTCGTGCTCGTGAGCCATTTTGCGCCCCTCGGAACGACCTATTATTTTGTTTCCATAACCCAAAAGGGATGAGATGCATAGTTTTGTCTAGGAATGAAGCTTTTGCATGGCTAAACATGTGGGTTGTAGCGGTATGGATGATACACCATGCAAAACAACATTTTGGGGGGTTCGTTGCACCGGAGAGGATCCTCCTTCGATCCAGACTGACACGTATAACATGCTTGTGAGAAATAGCATGATGTTATATTGTTCTATAATTTATTGTCCCAGAATGTGTTCGTGGTTGAGCGCAACGTTGGGTAGTAGGGGCTAGTAGTGTGCATGCCAATGATTAAATCATCAAAAACTCAATCTTGCAAGACTTTTTGGCCTTCTAACTTTCCTGAAACAAACAAAGTCTGTCATCGTCGGATATGTCTTTTCGTTGAGGTCCTTTTGGCAGGTCATGGAGCCCAATCGGAGTTCGTGTGGCCAGAATATGGTCATTCTATGGATAAAACTCAAATAGATTTTAACACCTGGGGATACCATGGATCCAACTTCCAAGGTAAGTTTCTCGCGCCCGTGAGCCATTTCGCGCCCCTCCAAACGACCTATTATTTTGGTTCCATAACCCAGAAGGGACGCAATGGACAGTTTCGTCCAGGAATGAAGCTTTTGCATGGCTAATCATGTGGGTAGTAGCGGTATGGGTGATAGACCAGGCAAAACAACATTTTTGGGGGGTTCGTTGCACCGAAGAGGATCTTCCTTCTATTCAGACTGACATGTATGACTTGCTGGTGAGAAATAGAGTGATTTTGCATTGTTTTATAATTTATTGTCCCATAATGTGTCCGTCATTGAGCACAGTGTTGGGTAGTTGGGGCTAGTAGTGTGCACGCTAACGATTAAATCATCCAATACTCAATCTTGCAAGCCTTTTTTGGCCTTCTAAATTTCACCGAAATGAACAAAGTTTGTCATTGTGGGATACGTCTTTTCGTTGAGGTCATTTTGGTAGGTCGTGGAGCTCAATTGTAGTTTGTATGGCAGGAATATGGTCGTCCTAAGGATACAGATAAAATAGATTTCAACATCAGGGGATACCGTGGATTCAGCTTCAAAGGTAAGTTTCTCGTGCCCGTGATCCATTTTGCATCCCACGAAACGACCTATTATTTTGGTTGCATCACCCAGAAGGGATGCTACGGACAGTTTCACCCAGTTGCATGGCTAAACATGTGGGTAGTAGAGGTATGGGTGATACACGATGCAAAAAACATTTTTGGGGGGTTCGGTGCACCGAAGAAGATCCTCCTTCTATCCAGACTGACATGTATTACTTTCTTGTGAGAAATAGAGTGATGTTACATTGTTTTGTAAATTATTGTCCCAGAATGTGTCCGTTGTTGAGCACAATGTTGGGTAGTATGGGCTAGTAGTGTGCACGCCAACGATTAAATCATCAAAAACTCAATCTTGCAAGACTTTCTGGCCTTCTAAATTTCCCCAAAGCAAACAAAGTCTGTCATCGTGGGATATGTCTTTTCGTTGAGGTCCTTTTGGCAGGTCATGGAGCCCAATCAGAGTCCGTGAGGCCTGAATATGGTCGCTCTACGGATACAACTCAAATAGATTTTAACACCTCTGGATACGGCGGATCCATCTTCCAAGGTAATTTTCTCGCGCCCGTGAGCCATTTTGCGCCCCTCGGAACGACCTATTATTTTGGTTCCATCACCCAGAAGGGATGCTATGCACAGTTTCGTCCAGGAATGAAGCTTTTGCATGGCTAGACTTGTGCGTAGTAGCGGTATGGGTGATAGACCGTGCAAAACAACATTTTTGGGCGGTTCGCTGCACTGGAGAGGATCCTCCTTCTATCCAGACTGACAAGTATGACTTAGTTTTGAATATAGAGTGATGTTACATTGTTCTGTAATTTATTGTCCCAGAATGTGTCCGTGGTTCAGCACAATGTTGGGTAATAGGGGCTAGTAGTGTGCACGCCAACGATTAAATCATCCAAAACTCAATCTTGCAAGAATTTTTTGGCCTTCTAAATTTCCCCAAAACAAACAAACTTTGCCATCGTGGGATATGTCTTTTCGCTGAGGTCATTTTGGCAAGTCGTGGAGCCCAATTGGAGTTCGTATGGCAAGAATACGGTCATTCTACGGATACAACTCAAATAGATATTAACACCTGGGGATATCACGGATCCAGCTTCCAAGGTAAGATTCTCGCGCCCGTGTGCCATTTTGCGCCCCTCGGCATGACCTACTATTTTGGTTCCATAACCCAGAAGGGATGTTGTGCACAGTTTCGTCCAGGAATGAAGCTTTTGGATGGCTAATCATGTGGGTAGTAGCGGTATGAGTGATAGACCATGCAAAACAACATTTTTGGGGGGTTCGTTGCTCCAAAGAGGATCATCCTTCTATCCAAACTAACATGTATAACTTGCTTGTGAGAAATAGAGTGATGTTACATTGTTCTGTAATTTACTGTCCTAGAATGTGTCCATGGTTGAGCACAATGTTGGGTAGTAGGGGCTAGTAGTTTGCACGCCAACGATTAAATCATCCAAAACTCAATCTGTCAAACCTCTTTTGGCCTTCTAATTTTGCCTGAAATAGACAAAGTCTGTCATCGTGGGATATATCTTTTCGTTAAGGTCCTTTTGGCTGGTCATGGAGCCCAATCGGAGTTCGTATTGCCAGAATATGGTCGTTCTACGGATACAACTCAAATAGATTTTAACACCTGGGGATACCGCAGATCCATCTTCCAAGGTAAGTTTCTCGCGCCCGTGAGCCATTTTGCGCCCCTTGGAACGACCTATTATTTTGGTTCCATCACCCAAAAGGGATGCGATGCATAGTTTCGTCCAGGAATGAAGCTTTTGCATGGCTCAACAAGTGGGTAGTATCGGTATGCATGATAGACCATGCAGAACAACATTTTTTGGTGGTTCGGTGCACCGAATAGGATCCTCCTTCTATTCACACAGACATGTATGACTTGCTGGTGATAAATAGAGTGATGTTACATTGTTCTGTAATTTATTGTCCCAGAATGTTTCCGTGGTTGAGCACAATGTTGGGTAGTAGAAGCTAGTAGTGTGCACGCCAACGATTTAATCATCCAAAACTCAATCTTGCAATCCTTTTTTGGTCTTGTAAATTTCCCCGAAAAGGACAAAGTTTCCTTTCATGGGCTATGTCTTTTCGTTGATGTCATTTTGCTAGTTCGTGGAGCCCAATTGGAGTTCGTATGGCCATAATATCGTCGTTCTACGGATACAACTCAAATAGATTTTAACACCTGGGGATATCGCAGATCTAGCTTCCAAGGTAAGTTTCTCGCGCCCGTGAGCCATTTTGTGCCCCTCGGAACAACCTATTATTTTGGTTCCATCACCCAGAAGGGATGCTATGCACAGTTTCGTCCAGGAATGAAGCTTTTGCATGGCTAAACATGTGGGTAGTAGCGGTATGGGTGATAGACCATGCAAAACAACATTTTTGGGGGGTTCGTTGCACCAAAGAGGATCCTCCTTCTATCCAGACTGACATGTATAACTTGCTTGTGAGAAATAGAAGGATGTTACATTGTTCTATAATTTATTGTCACAGAATGGGTCCGTGGTTGAGCAGAATGTTGGGGTGTAGGGGCAAGTAGTGTGCACGCCAGCGATTAAATCATCGAAAACTCAATCTTGGAAAAAAAATTGGCCTTCGAAATTTTCCCCAATATGATAAAGTTTGTCATCATGCGATACGTCTTTTCATTTAGGTCATTTTGGAAGGTCGTGGAGCCCAGTCGGAGTTCGTATGGCCGGAATATGGTCCTTCTACGGATACAACTCAAATTGAATTTAACACCTGGGGATACCGCGTATCCAGCTTCCAAGGTAAGTTTCCCACCCCCGTGAGCCATTTTGCGCTCCTCAGAAGGACATATTATTTTGGCTCTATAACCCAGAAGGGATGCTATGCACAGTTTCGTCCAGGAATGAAGCTTTTGCATGGCTAATCATGTGGGTAGTAGGAGTATGGGTGATAGACCTTGATAAACAACATTTTTGGGGGGTTCGATGCACTGAAGGGGATCCTCCTTCTGTCGAGACTGACAAGTATGACCTAGTGGTGAGGAATAGAGTGGTATTACATTGTTCTTTAATTTATTGTCCCAGAATGTGTCCGTGGTTGCGAACAATGTTGGGTAGTAGAGGCTAGTAGTGTGCACGCCAACGATTATATCATCCAAAACTCAATCTTGCAAGCCTTTCTTGGCCTTCTAAATTTCCCCAAAACGGACAAAGTCAGTCATCGTGGGATACATCTTTTTGTTGAGATCATTTTGGAAGGTCGTCGAGCCCAATCGGAGTCTATATGGCCAGAATAGGGTCGCTCTACAGATAAATCTCAAATAGATTTTAACACCTGGGTATACCGCGGATCCACCTTCCAGGGTAAGTTTCTCGAACCCATGAGCTATTTTGTGCCCCTCAGAACGGCCTATTATTTTGGTTCGGTAACCCAGAAGGGTTGTATGCACAGTTTCGTCTAGGATTGAGCTTTTGTGTTGCTAAACATGTGGGCAATAGCGGTATGGGTGATAGATCATGAAAAACAACTTTTTTGGGGGGTTCGTTGCACCGAAGAGGATCCTTCTTCTATCCAGAGGGACATGTATGACTTGCTGGTGAGAAATAAAGTGATGTTACATTGTGTTGTAATTTATTGTCCCCGAATGTGTCCGTGGTTGAGCAGAATGTTGGGGAATAGGGGCTAGTAGTGTGCACGCCAATGATTAAATCATCCAAAACTCAATCTTGCAAGCCTTCCTTGTCCTTCTAAATTTCCCAAAACGGACAAAGTCTATCATCATGGGATATGTCTTTTCGTTGAGGTCATTTTGGCAGGTCGTGGAGCCCAATCGGAGTTTGTATGGCCAGAATATGGCCGTTCGACGGATACAACTCAAATTGAATTTAACACTATGGGATACCGTGGATCCAGCTTCCAAGGTAAGTTTCCCACCCCCGTGAGCCATTTTGCGCCCCTCGGAACAACCTATTATTTTGGTTCCATCACCCGTCAGGGATGCTATGCATAGTTTCAAAACGGACAAAGTCCGTCATCATGGGATACGTCTTTTCGTTGAGGTCATTTTGGCAGGTCATGGATCCCAATCGGAGTTTGTATGGCCAGAATATGGCCCTTCTACGGATACAACTCAAATAGATTTCAAAACTAGGGGATACCATGGATCCAGCTTCCAAGGTAAGTTTCTCATGCCCGTGAGCCATTTTGCGCCCGTCGATACGACCTATTATTTTTGTTCCATCTCCCAGAAGGGATGCTATGCATAGTTTCGTCCAGGAATGAGGCTTTTGCAAGGCTAAACATGTGGGTAGTAGCGGTATGGGTGATAGACAATGCTAAACAACATTTTTGGGGGGTTCGGTGCACCGAAGAGGATCCTCCTTCTATCCAGACTGACAAGTATGACTTAGTGGTGAGGAATAGAGTGATATTATGTTGTTCTTTCATTTATTGTCCCAGAGTTTGTCCGTCGTTGAGAACAATGTTGGGTAGTAGAGGCTAGTAGTGTGCACGCCAACGATTAAATCATACAAAACTCAATCTTGCAAGCCTTTCTTGGCCTTCTAAATTTCCTCGAAACAGACTAAGTCCGTCATCATGGGATACGTCTTTTCGTCGAGGTCATTTTGGTAGGTCAGGGAGCCCAGTCGGAGTTCGTATGGCTAGAATATGGCCCTTCTACGGATACAACGGAAATAGATTTCAACACCAGGGGTTACTACGGATCGAGCTTCCAAGGTAAGTTTCTCACGCCCGTGAACCACTTTGCGCCCCTCGGAACGACCTATTATTTTGGTTCATAACCCAGAAGGGATGCTATGCACAGTTTCGTCAAGGAATGAAGCTTTTGCATGGCTAAACATGTGGCTAGTAGCGGTATGGGTGTTTGACCATGCAAAAAAACGTTTTTTTGGGGGGGGGGGGTCGTTGCAACGAGGAGGATCCTCCATCTATACAGACTGACATGTATGACTTGCTGGTGAGAAATAGAGTTATGTTACATTGTTCTGTAATTTATTTTCCCAGAACGTGTCCGTGGTTGAGCACAATGGTGGGTAGTAGGGGCTAGTAGTTTGGACACCAACGATTAAATCCAGAACTCAATCTTGCAAGCCTTTTTTTTCTTATAAATTTGTCGGGACCCCAATCCTAAGTCATATGAATCGGAACTGTAACATATCACATCACTTTGCGAACTCACGCACGGTAAGCTCCACGCATGCAGCCTTAGCTTAGCCGGGACTATTTGCGTCTTTTGGCTCACGAATGTGAACATGTCGCTGGCAATCAAACGACAGAGAACCCGGGCCGACATAATTAGTCATAGAACCCAAGTGGCACATCCGTATGGAAACAGGCATACGTAACCCAGCAGTGCAGGTGTCAACCTCAAGCGTGTGTAGACGAGTCATAGCAAGCTACAAGGACTCCATTACGCCGTGAGACATAAATGCCATCACTACACGTAGATGAGTCGTAGAAGGCTACAGGGACAGACATGGCAGCAAAGAAGGATACGTGTCGGTCAATCAATGTGTCCGGAGCAGTAGCAAGCTACCATGGCTCGGTGGAAGCACAAAGAGGCAGTTTCCCGTAAAGAGTACTACTAAAGGCACACGACTAGGTGTTGGATCCCATACATGTCGTTGCGCGTCACACGTAAGCACGACATGCCCGATATGCATACATACAACTATGGCATCACAACATAACCATACAACAACACAACTTTTATTTAAGAGGCTCAGACGAGCCTTGCATATATGTTCTTACAGATAGGGGTCACATGACCCGACACTCAAGTCATACAAACTAGTTCATACAACCAAGCGGAAGCATAAAGCTGTCTGAGTACAGACAGATGAAAGGGTAAAAAGGCACATGGCCTGACTATCTACAGGCCGCCACAGGCATAAGGTCGTAGCTGGGACATCAGCTATTCGGCATCGTCGACATCTAGAAAGAACCCACCCGATGGGTCCTGGGTCTCATCTGCAACATTTATTAAGCAAACATGAGTACAAATGTACTCAGTAATTCGTTAAAGCAGACCTAGAATAATCATGCTCATGTATCAACAAAGGGGGTGGTGGAGTTTATGTAGCAATGCCATCTTTGACTCATGGCTAACCTATACTACATAATGTTAACTATTTGTTTACATTTTAGAAATCGCACACGAGTCCATTAACTCCATGACAATACACCACCATGGATTCATTTCCCTCTCCTAGGAGAGTGCCATCCACAGTACTCACACTTTTCTTGATATTTTTATGAGTATCCATTTAATTATCTATGAACAACATATGTTTTCCAAGTAGTCCATATCCGAGGACACGGCTATTCGTATAGTTTCATACCCTGCAGGGGTTTACTTCTTCACACACGCTCTCGCCACTTATCGCTCAGTGCTCATAAAACCACGCACCTCGGCAACCTTCAAGTGGAAGCCTAGCGAGGGAGTCGGCCACGACCGTCAATCACATAAGACCTCTAGTCCAGGCTATCGCCTATTTGAGACTGAACCCGCACCGAAGTCCGGCCGAAGTTTCCGCTACGGCCCCAAACGATGTACGTAGGGTTCCCAAGCCCAGCATTCGGGTGACCCTTGGTACACCGTGCCACTAACTACCGCATCGTAACCCACCCCTAGGGTCAGCGCTACGCATGGCCTCGAGCATGCTGTAAACAACAGAAACTACTTGCAACTCCTGGACTATGGACTAAGCGACTGATAAGTCGAGAGGGTCAATTAAGTATCCCAACGTGTGGTAGTATCTAGTCTTGGATCACAAACACGGAACTCAGTTCCTAAGAACGGTCCCAATGAGAGAACCCGCTATGTACTCCTACATAGCCCCTCATGGCTACCTTTACAAAATCGGTTTCATCATAAGCTTGTCACATCATAAGGACACTGTTTCACTCAGTTCATCACCAAGATGAATCTGACCCGACACAACTCTAAGCATAACAAGCATAGCAGGCATAGTAAGCTAAGCACATCATGGCACAAGCATCTACCATGTAAGCTAGGTTGCAAGGTTTAGCTATTTACTATGATAATGATAGGTTATGCAAAAGAATGGGTTCATCTACCGTGTATGACTGACAAGTGAAAGTTCATCCTAATGCAATAAACAAAAGCAGGAGCGAGAGAGCGGGATGTTATCAGAATGATCAAGGGGGTTTGCTTGCCTTGCTGGGTAGTGGGAAGGTTCTCTCCTTCGTTGGAAAACTCGGGGTTATCCTCAGAACTTCGGCCTACCGCAATGCAGATAAATAGCAATCAATACATGCAAGTGCAACAATATGATGCATGATCATGGCATGATAGCATCTATGGATGAGCTAATGCAACTAGTGATCAGGTTAATTTGAAATGAGTTTGAATATAGGTTCAAAATTGTTCTTTATTTAAAATTCCATATATTAACCTATTAGTAAATGTAAATGTTCATCTACTTAGGTTGCTCTAACATGCATGATAATAGCACCATTGGATTCATTGGATTTTTCTGATAAATTTTCATATATAAATTATTTTCATCTTAGTTATAGATTAATTTATATGAATTTTTGAAGTTTTAAACATTTTTTGGAATTATTTTTAAACTAGAAAGTGGAATTATGGCGTCAGCCTGACGTCACTGTAACGTCAGCTAGTCAGCTGACCAGGCCAGGTCAAACCTGACAGTGTGGGACCCTCTTTTCAGCGTCAGGGGGCTAATCCTTGCGCTGACTTAGGTTTGACCCACTGCTGGGGCCATTGTCGGTGGTTGTGGCTAATTAAACAAGGGGGATTAGTTGCTAACCATCCGGCCACGTCGGCACCGGTCGGAGGGTGGTTGCTGGAGACCATCCGACATAGCGGAGGTTTGTCGGAAGCCGCTAGGGGTCTCGGACTGGCGCGTGGAGAGCTCTCGGGAAAAGCATGTGCTCGACCGCGTCGAGTGGGTTGGTCAGGGGGCTTGGGGTCGCCGGAGGGCTCACCAGGAAGCACTTTTGCGGCGGCTCCCGTATGGCCGCGACGGGGAGGACGCTAGGGAGCACGGGGTGACCAGGGGAGAGAGGGAGGAGGACGGGGTGCTCACTAAGAGGGATGCAGGGGGCTTAGCGGGCTCTGGGACGACCCGGCTGTGGCGAAATTGGCGACGGAGCTCCGGCGGGTCCCAAGGTTAAAGATGACCACGGCGGTGGCTTCTAGGTGCTCTTGGGTTCTTTTGGCGCCACGGGGTGAACCAGGGGGGCGCTGCGAGGCTGCTGGGGGGCTCGGATGGGCGCGGGGGTGGCTAGAACGGCGGCTACGCGGCGGCGACGGGCTCGGCCATGGCCGAGCAGAGCGGGAAAAGAGGATGAGAGGGAGAGCGCGCGAGGGGGAGAGAGGAGGAGAAAGAGGCCACGGTGAGGAGGCCTTGCGCTGGCGCTGTCCGAGCCCTCTAGGCCAGGAGCCAGGTAGGAAGGAGGTGGCCGGTGTGTGGCGACCACGAGCCGGAAGTCCGTCTCGCCGGAGGTGGAAGAAGACCGGGTCGCCCCTGGTGGGCTGGGTCGGCTTCTTCCCTGGCCCAGGTAAGCTTTTTCCTTTTCTTCTTTTCTATTTCATTCCTTTTCTATTTTCTGACATTTGTTTTATTTTAATTTCAGGCACATTAGCTATTTTAAAATAACCCAAATATTTTATCTGTTGAAGTTTGAATATTTCAAACTTATCTAAAAAGTTTTAGGATATTTGAAAACTGAAATAATGATAAATGCTTTATTTGGTGTTTTCAAAGGCTTTATAATTTATTTTTAAATTGCTTCAGTTGTTCAAATATTTTAAATGACCCTTTCTATAATCATGTCCATAATTATCAGACATATATAGGGGACATTTTAGATGGGTATTTTGGATTTGTTGAATTTTCACAAACTTTGAATTGGTTTGATTCAAATATGAGCTTGGGGTTTCTTTTAGCCCGCATTTCATGTTGATGCAAAATTGAACATGATGCACACTCATGTTGATCCTAAGACATCTAGCTACGGATGTGACAAAATTTCCTCGAAACGGACAATGTCGGTCATCATGGGATACATATTTTTGTTGAGGTCATTTTGGAAGGTCGTGGAGCCCAATCGGAGTACGTATGGCCAGAATAGGGTCGTTCTATGGATAGAACTCAAATAGATTTTAACACCTGGGGATACCGCGGATCTATCTTCCAAGCTAAGTTTCTCGCGCTCGTGAGCTATTTTGTGCCCCTCGGAACGACCTATTATTTTGGTTCCATAACCTAGAACGGATGCTATGCACAGTTTAGTCCAGGATTGAAGCTTTTGCATGGCTAAACGTGTGGGTAGTAGCGGTATGGGTGATAGACCATGCAAAAAAACATTTTTGGGGGGCTCGTTGCACCGAAGAGGATCCTCCTTCTATCCAAAGGGACATGTATGACTTGCTGGTGAGAAATAAAGTGGCGTTCCATTGTTCTGTAATTTATTGTCCTAGAATGTGTTCTTGGTTGAGCACAATGTTTGGTAGTAGGGGCTAGTAGTGTGCACGCCAACGATTAAATCATCCAAAACTCAATCTTGCAGGCCTTTTCTGACCTTCTAAAATTCCTGTAACGAACAAAGTCCGTCACCGTGGGATATGCCTTTTCGTTGAGGTCATTTTGGCAGGTTGTGGAGCCCAATCGGAGCTCGTATGGCCAGAATATGGCCGTTCTACGGATACAACTCAAATAGATTTCAACACCAGGGGATACCGTGGATCCATCTTCCAAGGTAAGTTTCTCGCCCTCGTGAGCCATTTTGCGCCCCTCAGAACGACCTATTATTTTGGTTCCATAACCTAGAAGGGATGCTATGCACAGTTTCGTCCATGAATGAAGCTTTTGCATGGCTAATCATGTGGGTAGTAGAGGTATGGGTGATAGATCATGGAAAACAACATTTTTGGGGGGTTCGTTGCACAGAAGAGGATCCTCCTTCTATCCGTACTGACAAGTATGACTTTGTGGTGATAGACCGTGCATAACAACATTTTTGGTGGGGTCGGTGCAGCGAAGAGGATCCTCCTTCTATCCATACTGACATGTATGACTTGCTGGTGAGAAATAGAGTGATGTTACATTTATCAGTAATTTATTGTCCCAGAACATGTCCGTGGTTGAGCACAATGTTGGGTAGTAGGGGCTAGTAGTGTGCATGCCAATGATTAAATCGTCCAAAACTCAATCTTGCAAGCCTTTTTTGGCCTTCTAAATTTCCCCAAATCAGACAAAGTCGGTTATCGTGGGATACATCTTTTCGTTCAGGGCATTTTGGCAGGTCGTGGAGCCCAATCGGAGTTTGTATGGCCACAATATGGTCGTTCTATGGATACAACTCAAATAGAATTTAACACCTGGGGATACCGTGGATCCAGCTGCCAAGGTACGTTTCTCGTGCCCGTGAGCCATTTTGCGCCCCCCGGAACGATGTATTATTTTGGTTCCATAACTCAGAAGGGATGCTATGCATAGTTTCGTCCAGGAATGAAGCTTTTGCATGGCTAAACATGTGGGTAGTAGCGGTATGGGTGATAGACCATGCAAAACAACATTTTCGGGGGGCTCGGTGCACCAAAGAGGATCCTCCTTGTATCCAGACTCACATGTATGACTTGCTGGTGAGAAATAGAGTGATGTTACATTGTTCTGTAATTTATTTTACCAGAATTTGTCCGTGGTTGAGCACAAAGTTGGGTAGTAGGGGCCAGTATTGTGAACGCCAACTATTAAATCATCCAAAACTCAATGTTGCAAGCCTTTTTTTGCCTTTGAAATTTCCCCAAAATGGACAAAGTCGGTCATCGTGGGATACGTCTTGTCGTTGTGGTCATTTTGGTAGGTCGTGGTGCCCAATCGGAGTTCTTATGGCCACAATATGGCAGTTCTACTGATACAACTCAATAGATTTCAACACCAGGGGATACCGTGGATCCTACTTCCAAGGTAAGTTTCTCGCACTCATGTTGGGTAGTAGGGGCTAGTAGTGTTCACGGCAACAATTAAGTCATCCAAAACTCAACCTTGCAAGCCTTTTTTGGCCTTCAAACTTTCGCCGAAACAGACAAAGTCGGTCATCATGGGATACGTCTTTTTGTTGAGGTCATTTTGGCATGTCGTGGAGCTCAATCGGATTTTGGAAGTCCAGAATACGGACGTTCTACAGATATAACTCAAATATATGTCAACACAAAGGGATACCATGGATCCAGTGTATGCTCGCGCCCGTGAGCCAACTCAAATAGTTTCTCGTGTCCGTGAGCCAACGGTCAGGTAGTGTTGGCTCGCTTTCCCCTAGAGCGTGCCTGCCTTACCTAGACCAAGCGGATGGTGGCGACAGGCGTAGAAAAAGCAAAAAGGGGAGGATAAGATCTGCCTGAATCCCTGCTTGCAAAAAGGACACGTGCGGCACCATCGTCGGGGGAGTGAGGGGAACGACATTAGTGGAATCTAGCCGGTAGCTCTCACAAGTCACAAGGCATATATAGGGTGACGTGTCGGGCACGAGGAGGACCAGCTAGAGAGGGCACAACAGTGCGTTCTATGGACAGAACGGGCTGTGCGAGTTGGCGTCAGCCGGCCCATATTTTGCCCCCCTCGGAATGACCTATTATTTTGGTTCCATCATCCGGAAGGGACGGTATGCACAGTTTTGTCCAGGAATGAAGATTTTGCATGGCTAAATATGTGGGTAGTAGCGGTATGGGTGATAGACTATGCAAAACAACTTTTTTGGTGGGTTCGGTGCAACGAAGAGGATCCTCCTTCCATCCAGACTGACAAGTATGACTAAGTGGTGTGAAATAGAATGATGTTACATTGTTATGTAATTTATTGTCCCAGAATGTGTCCGTGGTTGTGACAACCCAAGTGTTGCCCTCGCCATTTTGGGTCTTGTAACCTGAGTGAACCTATCTGTCATGTGTTGTATGAATTGTGTTGTTTCTTAGGCATTTTATCCTTGTCTCATGCATCATGCATCATGCTCATCATATCAATGCATAGCCATTATCGCTTGCTTGTGTTTGTGCAGGTTGTGATGTGAGGTGTGTATGGGGATGTATGCATGTGTGCCTTGTGTGTTGCTCTCCCAACCCACCCTCTTTATTTTCTTCTCAATCCCCCCTTTTGCTCCTATTTTCCTTAGGTCACAAATTCACTTGTCTTAAAAATCTTTTTAAAATGTTCTGATGCTCAAACTAATTGTGTTGAGTGGAGTGGGTGAGTTCTTTCTCTTGTTGCTGGTGTTGTTGATTTTGTTTTTCAATAAAATAGTAGTTTTTATAAATAAAGGAAATTAATTTATTTACTCTAAATTGCCCTAGCCATTTTTATTTAATTTCTCGCATTTTTGCGAGCCAAACAAAGTATTAATTTCATTTCAAAACTTCTCCCTCTAACCTGTGATTTGGTTTTGCCACTATTTTTTTCAAGAAATAAGACGAACCTCGTTTTTTTCACTGGTCGCGAGAGAGAAACAGAGGAGCCAGTGGGCCTCCTCCTAGCTCACAGCGCAGCCAGTTGGCCTCCCAGCCGTGCGTTCGTCGTCCCTGTATGGCAGTGCAGGCATCCACAGGAGCCACGTCGCCCCTCCGGTCGATTTGACGGCCAGAGAGAGCTTGAGTCGCCTCTAAGTTGTGTCCCCAGCGATGCCCTAGACCTACCCTCTCTATTCCCCCTTATCTTCCCTCACTGCCGCCGCAGGTAGGTCTCCAAGCTCCATGCCGTCGTCGCGCCCGCCGTGCTCCGGCTGAGCAAGAGCTCGTGCCGGGAGGTAGCTCCTCACGGCGACTCCGTCCCTCTAGTGCGTGGGAAGGGACCCCTCCTGCACTTCCTATTCTTACGTGACGTCCGAGGGAGCACCATGGCCGACGTCCTCAACCTCTTCTTCGTCTACGCTCGGCTCAGATTGGTCACCGGAAGTCATCTCCTCCTTGCCGTCGCCTCGTCGAGCCCCGTGCCTCCGCCCCTTGTCCTAGGTAAGGAGGTATGGTACCTCCTTCCTTTCCTCCACGTCGTCGCGTAATTGTCCGTGTGAGCGCGTGGATCCAGGGCTGCCATGCTCGCGTGCTCCATGCTCCATCAAGTGGTGTCCTTTTGGTTCAGTCGACAGTAGTGTTGACGTAGTAGCCTTCCGTAGCTATCCGGTCGTAGACCGTCATGCTAAGGCCTCCGCATCGCAGCGCCGCGCACGTACAGCCGCCTTGCAGGCTGTCCTGCCTTGCACCGCGTTAGGGGGCTGATGGTTTCTGCCATGAGTAGGAGCTTGTGCTCATCACGCCTCACGTCGTAGCCTCCTAGCTCCGCGAGAATGAGCCTCCCCGGTGTTTCGACACCCCCGTCGCAGGTCGCTGGCCCCGGTGGTCACCAAAGGGCTCGTGCTCGAGGTAGGGGAGGATCGCATGCTCTCTGCTCATTAGATGTCGAGTCCCATTCAGTTTAGACTTCCCCTTCTAGCCCAGTGGTAACCGAACCGGGGGGGCGACCGAGAGGTCGTGGGTTTGAACCCCCAGCGCCTTTTATTTTTTCTGCTGTGTTGTGTGTGTATGCCTATGCGTGTGTGGGCAGCTATGGATCACGTGTGGCCACATAGGATCTGGTGTGGCCGAATGTATGTGAGTATGTGTGCCTGCGTGTGGTGTGTATGTGTGTGGATCTGGTGTGGCTAGATCTAGTGTGTGTTGTGTGTGTGGTTGTGTGTATGACAAGTGGGCCTGGCCCCAGTTGCCATCAACTAGGGGGTCTGGTGCCTATGCCAGGTTGGCACCTCCCCTATTTTTTTATTTTATTGTTTTGTAGTGTTTTAAATAGATTTTCCTTTTCTATTTAATTGCCAAATTTGGACTTGTACATTTTTAGACATGGGCAAACATACCAAGTTTTGACTTATGGGATGTCATGTTGTCTTTCGAGCATGTTTGTGTGGGTCTTACAAAAGCTTTCAAATGAGTATGATATATGGAATTGGGGTAGAATTTCCCAATGAATCCTTTGGTGCTATTAGTTTTGTCATTTGAGCAAGTTTGACAAAATGTCATTTTGTCCCAAACTGCCATTTTGTCATTTTAGTTGTAATTAATTCATGCATGCTATGGGATTTGTGTCAACATGGAAGCGGTAGTATTTCATGTACTTTTTATTATGCCATGGTAATTTATTTTGACATGTTATACTTGCATGTAATTGGGAACCATGCCCCAAAGTGGCTAACATAATGCTGCTGTTTTCAACTTGCTATATATTTCTAAGTCTAAGAATCTGGTGTTATTTGTATGCCATGTTGAGTGGATGCTACCAAGTGATGTGTTGTGTTTTAGCTCAAGCTCAGTGCTAGTGTTTTGAGGTAGATGTTGTCCTCTGCCATGATGTTAATTTTTATGCCATAAGGTGGTATCTAGCATCATTAAAACCTGTTGTCAACTTGCTATCAGCTTAACTCACATTCCAGAAAACTATTATTTTCGCTAAGTCCCTAGAATCTATTTCATCATGCCAACTTTTGAGCTTCATGCTTATTGATATGTGCTTATTTTCCAATTGGTGTATTCGGATGATTTGATAAGCATGCTATGTAGTTTCTGTAAATGCTTATTGATATTTGCTGTGAAAGTTGCTATGTTGCTGTTTTGTGGAAGATTGTTTGTTTTAGTGTTCTGTGACTAGTGGGAGCTATGCTTCATTTTTTTTCTTGATATTTGGATCCATTGTGGTTGGTTTTTCCTTTCCTAACTAGTGTCTACCTTGGAATATCAAGGAATAGCCCATGGCCTTCACTGTCTTGTGTTTTGTCTTCGTAACTTGCCGGGAGCATATCGTGAGAACCGTTACTCCGTTTCTTACATTCCACATATGCATTTGCGTCGATTTTTCATGAAGCATCCATATTTTCTATGCTCATGCATGTTCAAACAACTTAACATGAGGTGCTGTCCAGAATTGTAAGTAACTTATCTATTGCATGTGAAGCATGACTAGTTTAGGATTGGCATGTTAAATACTTCAATGAATCATGCATCATCTTGTTTGTGCATTGCACCTTGTTTGTTTGTTTATTTGTTTCTGTTTCTCTTGGGTAGACGCGAGTGTTGAATCTGAGTACGAGGATCCAGGAGAATACCACTATGAGGACCCAGCTCTTTATCCCTCTCAAGAACCAACAGGCAAGATGATCGTACCCGGATCCCGACACTATTTTTGCTTTGCTAGATGTCTCGCTTTGCTCGTTACTATTGCGATACCTACCACTTGAATGTCAAGCCTCCTTCATTTCCATGATAGCCTCTAACCCCTCCACATTCTAGCAAACCTTGTTTGGCTAAGTTATCGCTGCTCAGCCCCTCTTATAGCGTTCTTAGTTGCCGATGCAGGTTGTTTCCATGTGATAACATGGATATCTGGAGATATCACAATATTTGCTGATATTTAATTTAATTCACCTATATTTCTTGGTATGCTAGAAGGCTTGGAATTTTTCTTGGTGTTTTGTTCCACTTTTACCGCCATGGTTACTTGTTACCAATGTTATGGTTCCATATTTTGCGCTCCTAACATGCTCGGGGTTGTTATGGGGACCCCCTTGATTATTCGGCTGAGATTAAGACTTGTCTGGCCAGACCCAACAATGGTAATATTTGCTTAACAACTTAATAAAAAAAATAGGGCTTTGCAACCCCGTGGATAATTAATCAACAACCCGGGCCAGTGCTCCTAATGAGTGTTGGTCCAAACTAGAGCACAGTGCGGGGCCAACCCGGGGCAACTCGGGGGATTTCTATCAGGCCACCGTACACTAGCTTATCCGGTCATGTCCTGAGAACGAGATACGTGGCTCTTATCGGGTTCGTCGACATGTCGGGCGATCTTGCTGGACTTGTTTTACCTTTCTCGAGTGGCTTGCGTGAGGAACTCCGATCTTCTTTGGGCTATCTCGAGGTGTTGGTTTTCCTTTGGAGTGGCCTAGGATGATCACAAGATTCGTGGTCGAGGTTATTCCCATGGAGTGTGGTTAATTTATGATGGATTATTTGGAGGACCCCTGTAGGGTTAAATCTTTCGAAAAGTCGTGCTCGCGGTTATGTGGCAACGTTGATATTTGTTTAACACTCGCTTATAGTGAACTTGAAGTAAAATCTACTAAAATACACCAACTGTGTGAGTAACCATGATCGTCTCTGCTCATGAACATCAACTGAGAGAGAACACGGTGGGGTTATGTTTGACGTAAGTAGGTGTTCAGGATCTCTTAGAGGTTGTACTTCTCGATTGTTTATCTAAGACCACATATTTATCTTCATGTTCCCGTAAGATTAGCCACCATATATGCTTAGTGTTGCTGCAAACTAAATACTTATCCCCCATCCAATCTATAAGCTTACATAGTCTCGGTACCCGAGCGCAAGATTGTTGAGCCCCTATGGCTCATAGATTACTACAACAAATAAAGGTGGAGGTATAGATGAGTTCGTGCCAGATGATATGACGCAGCTCTAGTGGGAGTATGATGAAGAACGTGGCAGGATGTACGTCACATATCCAGACGAGTAGAGTGGCCGTGGTCATGATCTTCGGGGTTAGCAAGCCAGTGTCATTGCATCAATTTATCTTTTGTTTTCGTCCGTAGCCAGACCCTGCGTTTGGACTGATGTTTGAATAAATTGTGTGTACTTGTCACTTAGCATGTGGCAAGTGTAAGCCAACTCGTATACTCCACTCTTCTCCAACTCGTATACTTGTGAACGACAAGATGCGCCTCTATCCCTGTCGAGGCCCTCGTGCCTTAATATGGATATGCACAAATCTTGGGCATGACAAGTTGGTATTCACACCCATACGACCATAGGAGCCCTTTGCTTCATCGAACTTGGCCGAGTCGAGTCTAGACAAAACATATTTTGAGTCTACTTATATCGGAGAGTATGTTTCTTTTACTCCTCGTCTATACTCTAGTGAGGTATTCGACTTAGGAATTTTGATTCTACTCCTCTTCTCGCTCAAAAAAATTTTAGGATCACGCCAACGATTACCTCTGGTGAGGTACTCGACCTATTATTTGGTTCCATCACCCAGAAGGGATGCTATGCACATTTTTGTCCAGGAATGGAGCTTTTGCATGGCTAAACATGTGGGTAGTAGCGGTATGGGTGATAGATCATGCAAAACATTATTTTTGGGGGGTTCGATGCACCGAAGAGGATCCTCCTTCTATCCAGACTGACAAGTATGACTTAGTGGTGAGGAATAGAGTGATTTTACATTGTTCTGTAATTTATTGTCCCAGAATGTTTCCGTCGTTGAGCACAATGTTGGGTAGTAGAGGTTAGTAGTGTGCATGCCAATGATTAAATCATCCAAACTCAATCTTGCAAGCCTTTTTTGGCCTTCTAAATTTCCCTGAAACGGGCAAAGTCGCTCAGCATGGGATACGTCTTTTCGTTGACGTCATTTTCGCAGGTCGTGGAGCCCAATCGGAGTTCGTATGGCCAGAATATTGTCGTTCTACGGATACAACTCAAATAGATTTTAACACCTGGGTATACCGCGGATCCAGCTTCCAATGTAAGTTTCTCGGGCCCGTGAGCCATTTTGCGCCCCTCGGAAAGACCTATTATGTTGGTTCCATAACCCAGAAGGGATGCTATACATAGTTTTGACCAGGAATGGAGCTTTTGCATGGCTAAACATGTGGGTAGTAGTGGTATGGGTTATAGGCCATGCAAAACAACGTTTTTGGGGGTTACGGTGCACCGAAGGGGATCCTCCTTCTATCCAGACTGACAAGTATGACTTAGTGGTGACAAATAGAGTGATGTTACATTGTTCTGTAATTTTTTTGTCCCAGAATGTGTCTGTGGTTGTGCCCAAGGTTGAGTAGTAGAGCCTAGTAGTGTGCACGCCAACAATTAAATCATCCAAAACTCAATGTTGGAAGCCTTTTTTGGCCTTCTAAATTTCCCCGAAATGGAGAAAGTCTATCATCATGGGATACGTATTTTCGTTGAGGTCATTTTGGCAGGTTGTGGATCCCAATCACAGTTCGTATGGCCAGAATATGGCTGTTCTAAGGATACAACTCAAATAGATTTCAACACCAGGGTATACCGTGGATCCAACTTCCAAGCTAAGTTTCTAGCGCCTGTGAGCCATTTTGCGCCCCTCGAAACGACCTATTATTTTGGTTCCAAAACCCAGAAGGGATGCTATGCACAGTTTCATCTAGCAATGAAGCTTTTGTTGGAAATATTCCCTAGAGGAAATAATAAAATACTTATTGTTATATTTCCTTGTTAATGATAATCATTTATTATCCATGCCATAATTGTATTGATTGGAGACACGTTGCATGTGTGGATACATAGACACAACTATGTCCCTAGTATGCCTCTAGTAGACTAGCTCATTGATCAAATATGGTCAAGGTTTCCTAGCCATTTAAATGAGATGTCATTTGATAATGGTATCACATCATTAGGAGAATGATGGGATGGACCAGACCCAAATTATAAATGTAGCATATGATAGTGTCAGTTTATTGCTACAGTTTTTCGCATGTCTAGTATATGTTCCTAAGACAATGAGATCATGCAACTCACGGACACCAGATGAGTGCCTTGTGTGTATCAAACATTGCAACGTAATTGGGTGACTATAAAATTAATTTAATTGTATCACCGAGGGTGTCTGTAGGGTTGGCATGGATCATAACTGGGATTTGTTACTCCGTGTGAGGGACAGGTATCTCAGGGCCCATTCGGTAATACAACATCACAATAAGCCTTGCAAGAAATGTGACTAAGTGTTAGCCACGGGATATTGTATTATAGAACAAGTAAAGAGACTTGCCGGTAACAATATTGAACTATGTATTGAGATACCGACGATCGAATCTCGGACGAGTAACATACCGATGAACAAAGGGAACATCATACAGGATTAACTGAATCCTTCACATAGAGGTTCGACTGATAAAGATCTTCGTAGAATATGTAGGAATCAATATGGGCATCCAGGTCTCGCTATTGGTTATTGGCCATAGAGATGTCTCGATCCTGTCTACATTGTTCTCGGACCCGCAGGGTCTGCACACTTACGGTTCGGTGACGTTTCGGTAGTATAGACTTTTGTATGGTGGTCAACGCAGCTTTTTCGGAGTCCCGAACGTCACGAGGAGCTTCGGAATGGTCTGTAGGTAAAGATTGATATATAGGAAGTCCTGTTTTGGTCACCGGAAAAGTTTCGGGCTCATCGGTAGTGTACCGGGAGTGCCGAAAGGGTACTGGGGGACTAACGGGAGGGGTACTTCAACCCAAGAGGAAACATGGGCTGTGGGAGGATGATTACTATCCCTTAGTGGGCTGGTGGAAGTCCAACAAAGGGCCCGTGTGACTGGGAAGAAAATCCCAAGGAGAAAAAGGTGGAAAAAGGCAAAAAGGCTAAATAAGGAAGGAGTCCTAATCCAACTAGGAGTGGAGTAGGAGGACTCCTCCCTCCCGCTTCGGCTGAAGCCTAGGAGGGCTGGCCCTTGCGCCAAGCCTCCTCCTCTCCTCCTCCTATATTATACTAGAGGTTGCAGGGGGTTTTGCACATAGATTTCAGCCACGTGCTACCCTCTCCTCTAGATCGTAGTTTCTCCTCTAGATCGATTTTGGCGGTGCTTAGGCGAAGCCCTGCTGGAATAGCTCCACCACCATCGCCACAATGCCATCGCGCTGCTGGAGAACTCTTTTACCTCTCCGCTCCCTATTGCTGGATCAAGAAGGCGGAAGTCATCAGCAAGCCGTACATGTGCTGAACGTGGAGGTGTCGCTCCTTCGGTGCTAGATCGGGACGGATCGTGATTCGATCGCGGGACGCTCGTTGATTTGGATCGCAAAGACGTTCGATTACATCAAGCACGTTTCTTAACGCTTCCCTCTTAGCAATCTTCAAGGTTAGGTAGATTCACTCTCCCTCTCGTAGATGCTCATCACCATGGATAGATCTTGCGTGCGCGTAGGAAATTTTTTGTTTCCCATGTGACGTTCCCCAACAGTGGCATCGTGAGCTAGGTCTATGTGTAGATGAGATCTCGAGCAGAACAGAAAGAGTTTGTGGGAATTGATGCTTAGATTGCTTCCTCCCTTGGTCGTGTTTTGGTGTAGCGGTATTGTGGGATGAAGCGGCCCGGACCAACATTACTCGTACGCTTACATGTGACTTTGTTGCAAAAGATGGCTAGCGGGTGTCTATCTCTCCTACTTTAGTTGGATCGGATTCAATAAAGGCGGTCCATGATAAGGTTTAAAAGCTATTTATGTATCACCGTTGTTGTTTTGCATAGGTAGAATCGTTCTTGCTAGATACCCATAGCAGCCATGTAAAATTTGCAACAACAATTACAGGAAGTATAACTTGTTTTTGCAGGGTATGTTGTGATGTGATATGGCCAATTATATGATGAGATATATGTGATGTATGAGATGATCGTGTTGTATAGAATATCATGACTTGTATGTTGATGAGTACGGCAACCAGCAGGAGCCATCGGTTTGTCTTTAATTATTGTATGACCCGCGTGTCAATCATTAAGAGCTATGTAATGCTTGACTTTATCGCTAAACGGTATCTATAGTAGTATGAGCATGATGGGCACGACAACCCTGATGGAGACACGTTGATGGAGATCAATATGATGGAGATCATGGTGTCATGCCGGTGACGATTCAGATCATGCCAGTGCTTCCAAGATGGAGATCAAAAGCACAAGTTCATGGCCATATCATGTCGCTTATGATTTGCATGTGATGTTAATACTTTTATGCACCTTCTTTTGCTTAGGACGACGGTAGAATGATAAGGTGATCCCTCACTTAAATTTGAAGATAAATTGTGTTCTCCCCAAGTGTGCACTGTTGCGAAAGTTCATCGTGTCGAGACACAACGTGATGATCGGGTATGATAGACCCTACGTTCACATACAACTGGTGCAAGCCAGTGTTGCACATGTAGAACTGTCACATCCCTAGTTAGCTTACTTAGGTCAGCATGAGTGTGCATCATTTTTTCATTTTTTTGCATCAACTTGAATTGTGGATTCATAGAAAGCCTAACACCTTACCTGAAACAAACCAAATCAAAAGTGGTAAGAAATCAACAAATCCAAAATGCCCATAAAAAATGTCCCCTATGTCTGATAAATGTGGACATCAATATATCAGGGTCATTCTAAATATTTGAATCTTTATAACATTTCAACATAAATATTAAAGCTGCTAAAAATGCTAAATAAAGTATTATAATTATTTTAGTTTTCAAAATAATCTGAAACTTTTTGTAGAGGTTTGAAATATTCAAACTAAGCTCTATAAAATACCTGAGTATTTCGTGCCTAGTATTTGTGCCTAAAACAAAAATAAAACAAATGTCAGAAAAGAAAACAGAAACAAAAATGGAAAAGGAAAAGAGAAGGAACTTACCTTAGGCCCGGGCCAGGCCGACCCACCTGGCCCAAGGTGGTCGTCATCCTCCTGGCGACCCGGGGGACGAGCGCGTGCCCGACATGCGCCGTGCCGGAGCTACCACGCAGCTCCCTGCATGCCTACCTCTCTCGTCGCGCTGGCGAGGGGGATAAGGATGTCGCTGCCGTCCCAATCCGTCCCTCCTCCCAGTCGCCTCATGTCTCTTCCCCTTTTCCTCTCTGCCGCCATGGACGTCTTCTTCTCATCGCCTTAGCCGCCTCTCCAACCGCTCCCCCTCGTTCCCGAGCCCCTTAACAGCTCTGCCTTGACGCCCTCTTCCTCCTCACCGAGCCACGCATCACCGTGAGCCCTCCATCACCGGGCCACCATCTTCTTCAACCTTCGGCCACTGTAGTCGCCACCGTCAATTCACCGGAAGTAGAGCCTCCCAGAGCCCAGCTTCGACGCCGTTGAGACCACAGTGAGCTACCGGTCCTTTTCCCCCTCTCCTCTCCATCTCTAGCGCGCCTAAGCTCGCACCTGAGCACGTAGGCGTGCCCAAGAGGGTCCCAGGTAGCCATAGGAACCTCTAGTTGGCCCGTTCGAGCTCTGGCTCGACGAGCCCATGCTCGCTCAAGCTCCGGCGACCTCCAAGCTCAACATCGACGATGCTCCAGTCCAGCTCCGCCCCTGGGGTGTGTCCAGTTCGAAGCACACGTGCGTGCTTGTCCGATCAGTGCCCTCCGCCATTTAGTTGGTCGCCGGAGGAGGGTTTCCGACCCCCTCCGTCGTCCTCGACGTCATCGGCGGCTCAACGCCGACGATTCAACCCAGTTGACCTCAAGGTTGAACCCCTTGGGTCACTAGCAAGTGGGCCCCATCTTGTCAGGTTTTAAATTAGTTTATTAAATTAATTAATTAACTTAATTAACCTAAACACCCACTGACAGGTGGGCCCATTATAGATAATTAGTAATTAGGGATTTAATTAAACCTAATTAGGGTCTGGGTCACTGACAAGTGGACCCCACTGGTCAGGTTTGAACTAGCACGGTCAGTTGACCTACTGACATCATCCTGACATCATGGTGATGCAATAAAGGAATTTCTGATTTAAATTATTTCCAAGAAATAGTTAAAACTTATAAAATTCATAGAAATTAATCTAAAAACACATAGAAATTAATTCCAGATTGAGATAATTTATGTATGAAAATTTATCTAAAAAATCCAATGAATCCAATGGTGTTGTTTTCATGCATGTTAGAGCAACCTATGTAGATGAACATTGACATTTAGTAATAGCTCAATATATGGAATATGAAATGCAGAATAAATTTGAACCTATATTCAAACCCACTCCATCCAACTCGAATAATAGTTGCATTAGATCATCCATTCATGTTGCCATGTCATGATCATGCATCATATTGTTGCACTTGCCGTGTATTGATTGTTATTATCTGCATTGCGGTACGCCCTGCTTCCAAGGATACCCTCGAGTATCCTAACGAAGGAGAGTACGTACCCGCTTCCCAACAAGGCAAGCAACCCCATTGATCATTCAGATATCATCCCATTATCTCGCTCCTACTCTTGTTTATTGCACTAGGACACACATTTAATTATCTATCAATTGCGGTAAATGAACCCATTAATTTGCATGACGTGTCATTGTCATAGTAAATAGCTAAACCATGCAACCTAGCATACCTGGTAGATGCTTGAGACATTGTGTGCCTTACACGCTTTACTTACTATGCCTGCTATGCTTAGTGTTGTGTCAGGTCTGATTCATCTGGGTGATGAATTAGAGTGAAACAGTGTTGTTCTGATGTAATAAGCTTAATGATGAACCCGATTTGGTAAAGGTAGCGATGAGAGGCTATGTAGGAGTACATAGCGGGTTGTGTCATTAGGACCGATCTTAGTGAGTGAGTTCCGTGTTTGTGATCCAAGACTAGTTACTACCACACATTGGGTTCCGGTCACTCGACCCCTCTCGACCTTGTAATCCCTTAGTCCTTGGTCCAGGAGTTGCAAGTAGTTTCTGGTGTTTATAGTATGCTGGGGGCCATGCGTAGTGCTGACCCTAGGGGTCGGTTACGACGCGGTAGGCATAGGCACGGTGTACGAAGTGTCATCCAAATGGTGGGCTTTGGAACCCTGTGCACATTGTTTGGGGTCGTAGCGGAAACTTCGGCCAGAGTTCCATGCGGTTTCAGTCTCAAATAGGCCATAGCCTGGACTAGAGGTCTTGTGTGATTGACGGTCATGGCCGACTCCCTCGCTGGGCTTCTGCTTGAAGGTTGCCGAGGTGCATGGTTTTATGAGCACACAGCGGTAAGTGGCGAGAGCATGTGTGAAGGAGTACACCCCTGCAGGGTATGAATCTGTTCGAATAGCCGCGTCCTCGGATATGGACTACTTGGAGAACTTATGCTGTTCACAGATAATTTGATGGATACTCGTTAAAATATCAAGACAAGTGTGAGTACCATGGATGGCACTCCCGTAGATGACGGAAGTGAATCCATGGTGGTGTATTGATGTGGAGGTAGTGGACTCGTGTGCGATATCTAACACTTGAACAAAAAGTTAATATTTGTATTTTAGGTTAGCGAAGAGTCAAAGCTGGCATTGGTGCATAAACTCCACCACTCCCTTTGCGATACATGAGCATGAATAGACTAGGTATGTTTTTAAAGAGTTGCTAAGTATGTTTGTACTCACGTTTGCTTAATAAATGTTGCAAATGAGACTCAGGACCCATCAGGTGGGTTCTACGTAGATGTCAACGAAGCCGAATAGGTGGTGTCCCAGCTACGACCTTATGCCCTGCGGCGGGCTGTAGATAGGCAGGCCATGTGCCTTTTTACCCTTTCACTGTCTGTACCTAGACAGCTTTATGCTTCCGCTTTGTTTGTATGAACTTGCTTGTATGACTTGAGTGTCAGGTCATGTGGCCCCTACCTATAAGAACATAATATGCAAGGCTCCTCTGAGCCTCTTAAATAAAAGTTGTGTTGTTGTATGGTTATGTTGTGATGCCATAGTTGTATCTATGCATATCGGGCATGTCATGCATACGTGTGATGTGCAATGGTATGTATCTGATCCGGCAACTAGTCGTGTACCTTTAGTAGTACTCTTTATGGGAAACTGCCTCTTTTTGCTTCCACCGAGCCTTGGTAGCTTGCTACTGCTCCGGACACATTGATTGACCGACATGTATCCTTCCTTTGCTGTTGTGTCTATCCCTTTGGGGAAATCTCTTGTAGTGTAATGGAGTCCCTTGTAGCTTGCTACGACTCGTCTACACCTACTTGATGCCGACACCTGCATTGCTGGGTTACGTATGCCTGTTTCCATACGGACGTGCCACTTGGGTTCTATGACTAGTTATGTCGGCCCGGGTTGTCGGTCGTTTGAATGATGCCGACATATCCACATACGTGAGACAAAAGATGCAAACGGTCCCGGCTAAGGTAAGGCTGCAGCCATGGAGTTTACCGTGCATGAGGCCGCAGAGTGATGTGATGTGTTATAGGCTGGATTCCCATGACTTAGGATCTGGGTCCCGACAACGTTAGTATCAGAGCCTGACTAATTGTAGGATTACCAAACAAACCGGTCGAAGTTGAGTCTAGAAACACTATAGAAATGTAAGGGAATTGATTGTGGAATGGAACGTAAGGCTCTTTCACTCCTCCTCCCAAGTTATTCTATTCTGAGTCACTCTCATCTTTTCTACGAGGTTAAGTGCTAGGCTTCTTATCTATTTCCTAGGATGACGAGTTACTAACCATGGACTAGTAGCCAGTTTGTTCGCCAGTTAACTTCGGTATCTGAGTATTGTTGGTGTGACAATCAGTAGGATTAGAAGGTCGAGTGGTTATGCTATCCAATCTTTTGCAGTTGTCTCAAGATCTTTTGAGCAAATTACAGTCGTTATGTTGTCCGATTTCTAATAGGATCTCTAATGTCTTGCATCATTCTGTGTTTCAGATGCCCTCTCGTCCTGTCCGTCATGTGGTCCATCTGACTAGGTGCATCGATGTACTGGGTCACACCTGCCATGTTTGTTAGGGTTATGATGGAGGTTGGTTACCATTGGTACCCAGAGTATACAGTGGAGGAGCAGTATCAAGACTTCCACCAGAGCCAGTACCTATGTACTGTTAGGATGTATCCATCATATCCTGGAGCTGCAGAGCCGCTTCATTGGACATATGGGTTAGGTGTCACCATAGACATGGCAGTTAAGGAGGCCGCCTACAACATGCTGTTTGTTATGAGATCTCACCATGGACTGCTTCAGGACACTGAGTTCTGCTATGTTCCTGCTACTCTAGGAGGACAGGATGGATATCTGAGTGCAACCTATTATGATCACTCTCATGAGGACCCTAGGCTTCAGGTGACCACTCAGTTTTTGGAGAACAGGGACCGCGATTCACGTGCCCTTCTCATGGAGCTATATGCTACCCATGCACGTCTTTGGATAGCCTTGACGTAGCTAGCACTTGTCGTGCAGACATGCAATGGAGATTTGGAAATGCTGAACCCATCGCGGACTCATTTTCTAGCTTGCGTAGACTGGCCCGATGTTGGAGGCATCACTCCTCTTCGAGGACCGTTGTTGCCACCAACGAGGGGACCGAGGCCACATCCGTGTCCTTACGGTTGCCAGGGATCGCAGGCCAGGGTGTTTCCAGATCCTCAGGTTCAACTCCTGGATCACGGGGGTAACCTATATGAGGTGTTCTATGATGATGCTTGAGTACGTGGATGTTAGTACTAGTGTTGTAGTAGTTGTATTGCCACAGTCCTGCGTGTCTGATGGGATATGACCAAGGTGTGAGTTGAGTTTTGGAGGTGTAGATAGATAATGTATAGGAAGCTTGTAATGCCTCCGATGAATTGTATCATCTTGCAGTAGTTTGTACTTCAACTTGGGCTTGTACTGAACTATGTCATGGTGTGTATGAATCATGGTGGTCATATGACAGTTTGTTTATTACCATGTTCATCGTGTATCTACCCATGCATGCTATATTGTCCAGTACATTCCTCATCTCATGTCTTAGAGTTGATGTCTTCCTTGTCTAAGCCTTGGGTTTGTTTTCCCAAGATGGTGTGAACTAGGAATATCCCCGTGCCTGCCTTCGAGCAGGGCGAGGGAAGCCAGCCAAGACAAGAGAACCTTGTTGGAAATATGCCCTAAATGCGATAATAAATTATTTATTATCATATTTCCTTGTTCATGATAATCGTTTATTATCCATGCTATAATTGTATTGATCGAAGACTTAGATGCATATGTGGATACATAGCCAAAACCATGTCCCTAGTATGCCTCTAATAGACTAGCTCGTTGATCCAAGATGGTTAAGGTTTCCTAGCCATGGACATGAGATGTCCTTTGATAACGGGATCACATCATTAGGAGAATGATGTGATGGACAACACCCAAACTACAAACGTAGCATATGATCATGTCAGTTTAATGCTACTGTTTTCTGCATGTCAAGTATATGTTCCTATGACCATGAGATCATGCAACTCACTAACACCAGAGGAATGCCTTGTGTGTATCAAACGTCACAACGTAATTGGGTGACTATAAAGGTACTCAACAGGCATCTCCGAGGGTGTCTGTTGAGTTGGCATGGATCAAGACTGGGATTTGTTACTCCGTGTGACGGAGAGGTATCTCAGGGCCCACTCGGGAATACAACATCACAACAAGCCTTGCAAGCAATGTGACTAAGTGTTAGTCACAGGATCTTGTATTACAGAATGAGTAAAGATACTTGCCGGTAACGAGGTTGAACTAGGTATGGAGATACCAACGATCAAATCTCGGGCAAGTAACATACCGAAGAACAAAGGGAACATCATACGGGCTTAACTGAATCCTTGACAGAGAGGTTCGACTGATAAAGATCTTCGTAGAATATGTAGGAACCAATATGGGCATCCAGGTCCCGCTATTGGTTATTGACCGTAGAAGTGTCTCGGTCATGTCTACATAATTCTCGAACCCAAAGGGTCTGCACACTTAAGGTTTGGTGATGTTTCAGTAGTATAGAGTTATGCATGGTGGTGACCAAAGGTTGTTTGGAGTCCCGGATGAGATCCCGGATGTAATGAGGAGCTCAAGAATTGTCCGGAGGTAAAGATTGATATATAGGAAGTGTAGTTTTGGTCACCGAAAAAGTTTTGGGCTCATCGGTAGTGTACCGGGAGTGCCGATTGTGTACCAGGGGACCATCGGGAGGTGTATTTCGACCCAAGAGGCTACATGGGCTGTGGGAGGGTGAATACGAGCCCTTAGTGGGCTGGTGGAAGTCCCACACAAGGCCCATGCGGCTGGGAAGAAAAGCCCAAAAGGAAAAAGGTGGAAAAAGGCACAAATAAGGAAGGAGTCCTAATCATACTAGGAGTGGAGGAGGAGGACTCCTCCCTCCGTGGTTCGGCTGGCCCAAGGGCTGGCTTTTTGGCAGCCAAGCCTCCTCCTCCTCTCCTCCTATATATACTAGAGGGTTTTAGGGTTTTGGCATAGAATTTTCAGCCACGTGCTACCTGTTCCTCTAGTGCATAGTTTCTCCTCTATATCAGTTTTCTGCAGTGCTTCTACGAAGCCCTGCCAGAATAGGTCCACCACCATCGCCGGAGCGCCGTCACGCTGCCGGAGAACTCTTCTTCCTCTCTGCTCCCTCTTGCTGGATCAAGACGGAGGAGATCGTCATCAAGCTGTACGTGTGCTAAACGAGGAGGTGTCGTCCGTGCGACGCTAGATCGGAAGGACCATGATCAAGATCACGAGACGGATCATGATGAGTTCGCGGGACGGATCATGATGATATCGCGGGACGGATCATGATGAGTTCGCAGGATGGGTCTTGATTGGATCACGGGACGGATCGTGCTGAGATCACGGGACGCTCGGCGATTTGGATCGTGAAGACGTTCGACTACACCAACCGCATTTCTTAACGCTTCCCGCTAAGCAATCTACAAGGGTATGTAGATCCGCTCTCCCTCTCGTAGATGCTCATCACCATGGATAGATCTTGCGTGTGCGTAGGAAATTTTTTGTTTCCCATGCAACGTTCCCCAACAAACCTGCCGCAACCGCCATCTCTGGCGGAGGTGATGCTCGAAGCCGAGAGGAATAAAAGGGAGACCAAGAGGCTATTGGAACATATTGAGAAGAATGCAGCGCGTCCTCCCCGCAATGAGCATAATGATGGTGTGTCCCTCAATGACTTCGTCAAGTTGTGCCCACCAAAGTTTCATCACTCGGTCGTCCCGCTCTAAGCTGATGACTGGCTGACCAGCATGTCCCGCAAAATCCGAGCTGGCAATGTATCTGAGGCAAACAAGGTGACCTTTGTTGCATACTTCCTGGAAGGACCCGCACTAACCAGGGCAGATTTTAGTGAAGCACTCCATACCCATCACATCCCGGAAGGGCCGATGGATCGTAAGAGAGAGGAATTTTGTGCTTTTACCCAGGGCAGACTGAAAGTGGATGTCTATAGCCGTGAGTTCGGCAACCTTGCTTGTTATGCACCTGAGGAAGTGTCGGCCGACACCAAGAAACAGGCTAGGTTCCGTAAGGGCCTTAACCCTGAGCTCCGTCGAGACCTGCGACTTCATGAGTGCACTACCTTCTAAGCCCTTGTCAACAAGGCTATCAATGCTGAAACTGGACAGACTGATTATGAGGCAACCAAAAAGCACACCCGTGACTTCAGCCCCGCGTCTAGCTGAGGCCCCATCAAATGCCTGGTGTGGGTGCCCAACACAGCTTTGCCACAAAGGTACACCGCGAGGCCATCCTTCCAGGCACCTCGCCTAGCTCAGCCTAACCCTCCAGCCAGGACATTTGGAGGTCCCCTTGCCAATGTTGCTCCCTGTGCCACCGTTGTTTGTTACAAATGTGGAGAACAAGGACACTATGCCTGTGAGTGTCCCCACAAGAATGCCAATCCGGCCGGACGTGGGCAGCCCGGAAAATCCTTCTATGTGAAGCCAACTCCTACTCTTGGACGAGTGAATTATGTTTCTACGGAAGAAGCCCTTGAGGATCCATATGTTATCCTAGGTATGCTCCTTGTCAATAGTCATCTAGCATATCTTCTGTTTGATACTGGAACGTCTCATTCATTCTTCTCGGAAAGTTATGCACATTTTCATAACATATCTTTTTTGTAATATGCCTACTCCTTTAGTAGTTCAGACTACTTGTTCAAAATGGCAAACCTCTAGAGTGAGTCATGGCAATGAGATTCTTGTGGATAGGCTAGTCTTCCTAGCATCTTTGATAACTCTCAACTCTTCGGACATTAATTAATTTCATCTTAGGCATGGACTAGATGAAAGCCCATTATGCTAAGATTGATACCCATACTAGGAATGTTCAACTTACACATCCAGCGGGTGAGATAGTTAATGTCTCCACTCGAGCTGTCAAGCACCAACTCTATTCTCTCAATGCTAGCCCCGTTCCAGAACTAGAAGATATTCCGGTAGTCCGTGACTTTTCGGATGTCTTCCCAGAAGAACTGCCAGGAATTCCACCTGTCAGAGATGTAGAGTTAGTGATAGAGCTCATTCCAGGGACTGCCCAATAGCCAGAAGATCCTATAAGATGGCACCCTTAGAACTAGCCGAACTTAAGAAACAACTCGATGAGGCTTTGCAGAAAGGTTTCATCCGTCCTAGTTCTTGTCCTTTGGCTTGCCTCGTCCTCTTTGTTAAGAAGAAGGATAGATCGGATCGGATGGTTGTCGATTATTGACCAATGAATCTGGTCACCATGAAGAACAAGTATCCACTCCCTAGGATCAACGACTTATATGATCAAGTCACTGGATCCTCGATCTTTTCCAATATGGATTTGAGGTTGGGTTACCATCAAATCAGAATTAGAAACGAGGACATTCCAAAAACGGCTTTTGTTACTCGTTATGACCAATATGAGTACATCGTCATGTCCTTTGGTTTAACCAATGCCCCAGCCATTTTCTCTCCCTTGTTGAATTTGATCTTCATGGAGTACCTGGATAAATTCGTCGTGGTTTACCTCGACGATGTACTCATCTACTCGAAGAACGAACATGAAAATGCTGAGCATTTAAGGATGGTATTGATGAAACTTTGAGATCATCGTTTATATGCCAAATTCTCCAATTGTGAATTCTGGTTAACAGAAGTGACCTATCGAGGCCACGTGATCTCTGGTAAGGGTATTGCTGTCAATCCCGAGAGAGGTTAGGCCGTCCTTGATTGGACTCAACCTGAATCAGTTAAGCAAGTTCAAAGTTTCCTTGGCTTAGCGGGCTATTGTTGCCACTTTGTCGAGAACTTCTCCAAGGTTGCGAAGCTTCTGACTGAACTCATCAAGAAAGATAAAAAGTTCGAGTGGACCCCACAATGCGAGCATAGTTTTCAGGAACTGATAACATGCCTAGACTTTGGTCCCGTTCTGGTGCCACCAGATTTCTTGAAGGACGTTGTTATCAATTGTGACGCCTCGCGACAAGGATGAGGTTGTATTCTCATGCAAGATCGCCATGTGATTGCATCTGCATCTCGACAGCTACGTCCACATGAGGATAATTATCCAACACATGATCCTGAGCTTGCAGCTGTAGTCCATGCACTGAAAACCTGGCAACACTACCTTCTAGGTAATCGTTGCAAAATTTACACTGATCACCAAAGTTTGAAATATATTTTCATCCAGCCGGATTTGAACCTTAGGCAAAGAAGGTGGGTAGAGTTGATTACAAATTACGACCCAGGGATAACTTACACCCTTAGGAAAGCCAATGTCATGGCTGATGCACTAAGTCGAAAGTCTTATTGTAACAACCTGATGTTACAACAAGGTCAACCACTTCTCTATGAAGAATGTCCGAAGTTAAACCTTCACCTTGTTCCTCAAGAATTCCTTTCCAACCTGGTGGCGAAACCTACTCTTGCGGATCAAATCATAGAAACCCATAAGCATGATGCCCGGATATCTCGGATCAGGAAGAACATTCTAACATCCCAAACTTTGGAATGTTATAATAAAAATAGGAATGCTTGTTTGCTTGAGTGATTGAAATTGAGTGAAAATTTGAAACTTTTGAAAACTTTTGAATGAGAGGGAATAAAATGACTTTCCCCTTTGTGTTTGAATTCAAATTTCTACATTCAAATCAGTGAGAGAAGATGACATGACTTCTTCATTATAAAAAGGTTTTGAAAAATGAATTTTGAAAAACTATTTGAAACTTTTCTGATATGTAGATCACTTTCATATTTGATTTCCTATTTGAAATTTGTAAGCATTCAAACCCCTTGACAAGTTTTTGAGAGGAGTAATATGACACTCCAAACTAGGGGTGTTTTTGTGAAGCTTTTGTACCATAAAACCCAAGGGGTTATTTGAAAAATAATTGCAAAAATAAATAAAGCCATTTAGGCATTTTCTGAAAATAATTTTGTTTCAAAGTATTTAATTTGGCCATGGAAAAATGTTCATTCAAAGGCATTTAATTCCCTGACCATTCTGGTATATAAAACTTTATTTGTGGGATAGGTTTTGAATGTCTTAATGTTCTTTTTAATGCCCTGTATATTAATAAAGGAAATAGTTAAACGAGTTTTTAAAGCCCACCGGCCCACGGCCCCTAATCCCTCCCCAAAACCTCTCTGCAATGGTCACCGCTGACCGCGCCTTCTCACTCTCTCTCGCTGATGCCCCGGCCCCACCGACCGCTCCCATTCACCGCGCGCGCACCTTCCTCCTCCCGCGTACAGACATCACCGGAGATCCCTCTCTCACCGGATCCCTCGCACCTATCTTTATCTCACTCACCCACAGACCTATAAATACCCCGGCCTCCCTCCGTGCTCCATTCCTCCCTGAAACCCTCTCTGCCCTCGCCAGAATCACCCCACAGCTCCTCGGTGGAGTTCGGCACACCACCGAAGCTCCCAGTGCACCTGGTCGTCGCTCCACCCACCCCCACTCCCCTCCAACACGACCTACGCACACCGGAGAGTCGCCGCCGCCATTTGGAATCCTCGGACGCCACCCTCGACCACCAGAGTGCCGTCTCCGACCACCTCCGACTTCCGACCGCCGTCGACATCGTCGGAGACCCCGATCCCCCTCCTTTGTAAGCCCCATCTCCTCTCGTAGCCGTCGGATCCGTAACTAACGATCGAGATTAGATCCGTTTAATAAACGAAATGGTATGCGTTAGGTTTCGGTCGCACGCTCGCAAACACGCGCGCGCACACGTCTTCAGCCAATCCTGCCTTGACACGTAGCCCCTGTCCGTTAGCTACGTTTTTTTTCTTTTTCTGTTTGTTTTAGAAAACAGAATAGGTTCTGTTTTTATTTTTGTTATATCTTTTATGTTTTTAAGTTTTTTAATTTGATTCTTTTTGAATTGGTTCAAAAATTTGTTCTAGTTTCTATAGATATCAAGTTTGACCAAATTAGAATAATTTAAAAATTACTTCAAACAGATTTGTTTCAAATCTTATTTTCTGAATATCTTGAGTTTAAAAATATATTTTGAGTTGATTATTTTTGCTACTTGTCACTAGTGACCTTATTTATCAGTAGGTAAAGTTTGGGAATTTTTAGAAATATTTTATAGTAGTCTTTTCAAGCAAAACAAATACTGTCTAGTTCTATTAGGTCTATTTGTATTCCCTTTTGTTTTAAATTATTTTAAATTATTTTCTTTTATATTAGTGATAGAGCTTTATAAAGTTTTCTGTTAGATAATAGTACCCCATAAAAACAAATAATATTTTATTTGTTGGTTGCATGAAAATTAATTCTAGTTCAACTATAACTTCCAATTGGATTTTCATTGCTATGTTGATCTTCTATTTGAAAATAGTTCCACAAATTGTTCTATAAGTTTGACTGTCTGTTAATAGAACAGAAACAAATTGTATTATAGTTGAGATTGTTTGTGGTCTAAGCCAAGGATGACCTTGTTTTATATCAAAATAAGAACCTTTATAAAAGCTTTCAATTAGTTCTTTTTGCAAAATAAAGATTTATGGGAAAATACTTTCTATTAATTATTTGTTTTAATTTCTTTTTCTTTTATTAACTTAGTGTTTTTCTTGATGATATGTTCTAGTAGGTAAAAACTTAAGTTGCTAGAGTATTGTTTTCTAAATTATTAGTTGTTCTTCAAAAGTAATTCTTTTTGCTAAGTCAAATGTTTACTAAACTACTTTTATTATATTTTGTTTTTGTTTGTTGCTTTTGAAAATTTGGATGTACCTATAGAGAAAACCAACTTTGCTTGTGTTGATGAAGTTTTGTTGATTTTAACTTTTGTCTTAAGTATTTCCTTCATCACCACCATGTTGCTTTTGGTTTTGTGTTGCCTTTTTGATTGTTAGTATTAATTGCTAGTATGATTTCTTATAAGAATGCAATGTTTGATTATATAGATTCTCATCGGAGAGTGACGAATAGTCTATCAGTTATCTCTAAGAGCGATCTTATTCTTCATCAACAGTACAGGCAAGTCACTTTGACCATGTATACCTATGTTTTATTTGCATTAGTTCTACCATCTCCCCAATTGCATGCAAGGTAGGTAATTTGGAAACTTGGTTACTTGATGTAGTATCATGTGGTAGGCACCCCTCAACCCTTTGACACATTGGCCCCGGGAAACGTTGATTTAATTTTGCTATGCTATTAGTAGACGGGGTGGGTTGTGTGATTCATGAGAGTTGTGAGTTAATAACTTTGAAGACCTGCATTATGATCAAGACTTCAAGACTCTGAGTTTTCAATATACCTCTGGGTGGATGATGGTTGAACGGCGCCCTGGAGAAACCAGTGGTTAGCCTAGGTGTTGTTGGGGAAGTGCCAGTATTCACGCGGAATGTTCCACCCAGGCACAAAGAGATGGATGGATGCTTCAAGACCCAAGGCTTACCTGCACAGCCACAAGTCATTATGGGTTCTGGCTTGGTTGGATATCGTGGCGGCCCTGGACAGGCGGTGCTACGAGATGTAGAAGAACGGTAGGAAAGGATGGGCACCGACAGAGTCTCGGGGAAACCCTTTAGAAGACCATGTGTTGGTCATCCGTTTCTCAAACACCCTGAAGTGTGAGAAATCCAACGGAGGCGATCAAATCTTGTGGGGAAAACGTGTGCAAAACTCTACAGAGTACTAAAACCTAATCGATTAGCCGTGTCCACGGTCATGGACAACTTGAGCCAAAGGAACTGAAACTATCTGGAACTCTCAACACAATTAATTACATTGATGTGGGTATTAATGTCAAATTGGGTATGAGAATTAGTTGGTGGAACCATCTCATTAATCAACCAACATTGTAGTAATTATGCTTTTTGCCCTCTCTTGTTGTAGGAAAAATTTGGTTGCACTTTGATATATATATATATATTATTGTACTGTGTGTGCCAGCATACTGATCCAGGGATGGCACAGAACACAAAGGCTTGACTCGTTTTGAGTCGGGTTGCTACAAACATTAGGAAGAGTAATGTTAGATGCTTCTCGGAAGATGATCGGGGTGTTGTCTTTTTTGGCGACCGCTTGGTGGTTTCGAGGAAGCAACATCTACAACAGGTGATGCTTAAGGAGGCTCATGACTCCCCTCTCACAATTCATCCTGGTAGTACCAAGATGTATCAGGACCTACGCTAGAGGTTCTGGTGGACTAGGATGAAGAGAGAAATTGCTCAGTTCATTGCTAACCGCATTGTTTGTCGTCGCGTTATGGCAGAACATCAAAGGCCTGCTGGCACCCTCCAACCTTTATGGGATAAGGTCGGTATGGATTTCATCACCGGATTTCCCACGACCAAGAGAGGAAATAATGCTATCTTTGTGGTCGTTGACTGTCTTTCGAAAGTGGCCCATTTTCTTCCTATCCGGGAGAGTATAACTGCTAGCCAGCTAGCGAAGTTATACATATCTCGAATAGTTTCTCTTCATGGTGTTCCTTTGGAGATTAACTCAGACCGCGGAAGTATCTTTACTTCTCGATTCTGGGAAAGCTTCCAAAATGCTACGGGGACTCATCTATCCTTTAGCACTGCTTTCCATCCGCAGTCAAGTGGTCAAGTTGAGCGACTCAATCAAATTCTTGAAGACATGCTCCGAGCTTGTGTTATATCCTTCGGTATGAATTGGGACAAATTTCTTCCATTTGACGAATTGGCTTATAACAATAGTTATCAATCAAGCTTGGGAAAAGCTCCATTTGAAGTTCTCTATGGACGAAGGTGTCGAACACCTCTTAACTGGTCAGAAACCGGAGAGAGGCAATTCTTTGGCCCATATATGATCTAGGATGTAGAGGAGAAAGTTCGCATTATTCGTGAAAAATTGAAAACATCCCAATCTCGTGAAAAGAGCCAATATGATCGCCATCATAAGGATGTGACCCATGAAGTTGACGAGAAGGCTTATCTTCGGGTTACACTTCTGAAGGGTTCCCATCGATTCGGTATCAAAGGCAAGTTGGCTCCTCATTACATTGGACCTTTTCGCATTCTTGCTACAAGAGGAGAGGTTGCCTACCAATTGGAACTTCCGCCACATCTTTCCAAGGTTCATGATGTCTTCCAGTCTCGCAACTCAGGCGTTGCTTCTCGGACCCTGTCCACGAAGTGGACCACGAAGCGCTTCGTTTCAAATATAACCTTACATATCGAGAATACCCTATTCGTATTCTTGATCAATCTGAGCGTACCACTCGGCGTCAGAACATCAAGTTTCGCAAGGTTCATTGGTTACACCACTCCGAGAAGGAAGCCACATGGGAAAGAGAGGATCGACTTTGACTAGAGTACCCTGCGCTCTTCCTGACGACTTCCAAATCTCGAGACGAGATTCTTTTGACTGGGGGTGAGTTGTCACATCCCTAGTTAGCTTACTTAGCTCAGCATGAGTGTGCATCATGTTTTCATTTTTTTGCATCAACTTGAACTGGGGATTAAGAGAAACCCTAACACTTCACCTGAAACAAACCAAATCAAAAGTTGTGAGAAATTAACAAATCCAAAATGCCCATCAAAAATGTCCCTTATGTCTGATAAATGTGGACATCAATATATCAGGGGTCATTCTAAATATTTGAATCTTTATAACATTTCAAAATAAATATTAAAGCTGCTAAAAATGCTAAATAAAGTATTATAATTATTTTAGCATTCAAAATATTCTGAAACTTTTTGTAGAGGTTTGAAATATTCAAACTAAGCTCTATAAAATACCTGGGTATTTTGTGCCTAAAACAAAAATAAAACAAATGTTAGAAATGAAAAGAGAAACAAAAATGGAAAAAGGAAAAGAGAAGGAACTTACCTTAGGCCCAGGCCAGGCCGGCCCACCTGGCCCAGGGAGGTTATCGTCCTCCTGGCGGCCAGGGGGACGAGCTTGTGCCAGCAGTGCGCCACGCCGGAGCTGCCACACAGCTCCATGCGTGCCTGCCTCCCCAGTTGCGCTGGCGAGGGGGATAAGGACGTCGCTGTCGTCCTGATCCGTCCCTCCTCCGAGTGGTCGCAGCTCTCTTTCCCTTTTCCTCTCTGGCGCCATGGCCGCCGTATTCTTGCTGCCATAGCTGCCACTCCAGCCGCTCCCCCTCGCTCCCGAGCCCCTCAACAGCTCCGCATCGACGCCCTCTTCCTCCTCACCGAGCCACGAGTCGCTGGGATCCCTCCATCGCCGAGCCTCCGTCTTCTTCAACCTTCGGCCAACGTAGTCGCCGCCGTCGATTCATCGGAAGGAGAGCCTCCCCGAGCTCATCTCCCATGCTGTCGAGACCGCTGTGAGCTATTAGTACTTTTCCCCCTCTACTCCCCGTCTCTAGCGTGCCCTAGCATCGATCCACCTTGGGCCTGAGAGCTTCTTGCTGCCGGCGAGGACGTAGTTGTCGCTACGGTGGCCCAAGCTCACACCTGAGCATGTAGGCATGCTCAGGAGGGTCCCAGGTAGCCATAGGAGCCCCTAGTTGGCCCGTTCGAGCTCCGACTCGACGAGCCCATGCTCGCCCGAGCTCCCGCGACCGCCAAGCTCAACAAAGGTGATGCTCCGGTCCACCTCAGCCGCTGTGGTGTGTCTAGTTCGAAGCGCGCATGCGTGCTGGACTGATCGGTGCCCTCCGCCGGAGGAGGGTTTCCGACCCACTCCGCTATCCCCGACATCATCGGTGGCTCAAAGACGACGAGTCAACCCAGTTGAGCTCGCGGTTGAACACCCTAGGTCACTGGCAAGTGGGCCCCGTCCTGTCAGGTATAAAATTAGTTTAGTAAATTAATTAATTAACTTAATTAACCTAAACACCCCTAACAGGTGGGAACATTCATGATAATTAGTAATTAGGGATTTAATTAAACCTGATTTGGGTCTAGGTCACTGACCAGTGGACCCTACTTGTCAGGTTCGACCTGTCATGGTCAGTTGACCTACTGACGTCATGCTGACGTCATGGTGATGCAATAAAGGAATTTTTTATTTAAATTAATTCCAGGAAATAGTTAAAACTTAGAAAACACATAGAAATTAATCTATAATTCAGATTGAGATAATTTATATATGAAAATTTATCTGAAAAATCCAATGAATCCAATGGTGTTGTTATGATGCATGTTAGAGCAATCTATGTAGATGAACATTGACATTTAGTAATAGGTCAATATATGGAATATGAAATGGAGAATGACTTTGAACCTATATTCAAATCCGCTCCATCCAACTCGAGTAATATTTGCATTAGCTCATCCATTCATGTTGCCATGTCATGATCATGCTTCATATTATTGCACTTGCCATGTACTGGTTATTATTATCTGCATTGCGGTAGGCCAGGCTTCCGAGGATACCCCCGAGTATCCTAACAAAGGAGAGTACCTTCCTGCTTCCCACCCAGGCAAGCAAACCCATTGATCATTCCGATATCATCCCATTCTCTCCCTCCTGCTCTTGTTTATTGCATTAGGATACACATTTAATTATCTGTCAATTGTGGTAGTTGAACCCATTCCTTTGCTTGACCTGTCATTGTCATAGTAAATAGCTAAACCATGCAACCTAGCATAACTGGTAGATGCTTGAGCCATGGTCCGCCTTCCTCGCTTTACTTACTATGCCTGCTAAGCTTAGAGTTGTGTTAGGTCTGATTCATCTGGGTGATGAATTGGAGTGAAACAGTGTTGTTCTGACGTAATAAGCGTAATGGTGAACCCAATTTGGTAAAGGTAGTGATGAGAGGCTATGTAGGAGTACATAGCGGGTTGTCTCATTGGGATCGATCTTAGTGACTGAGTTTCGTGTTTGTGCTCCAAGACTAGTTACTACCACACATTGGGTTCCAGTAACCCGACCCCTCTCGACCTATTAATCGCTTAGTCCTTGGTCCAGGAGTTGAAAGTAGTTTCTGGTGTTTATAGTATGCTGGAGGCTGTGCGTAGCGCTGACTCTAGGGGTGGGTTACGATGTGGTAGGCAGTGGCACGGTGTACCAAGGGTCACCCGAATGGTGGGCTTGGGAACCTTGCGCACTTTGTTTGGGGCTGTAGCGGAAACTTCGGCCGGACTTCCGTGCAGGTTCAGTGTCAAATAGGCGATAGCCTGGACTAGAGGTCTTGTCTGATTGACAGTCGTGGCCGACTCCCTCGCTGGGTTTCCGCTTGAAGGTTGCCGAGGTGCATGGTTTTATGAGCAAACAACAGTAAGTGGTGAGAGTGTGTGTGAGGGAGTACACCCCTGCATGGTATGAATCTGTTCGAGTAGCCGCGTCCTCGGATATGGACTACTTGGAGAACTTATGCTGTTCATAGATAAGTTGATGGTTACTCAAAAAAATATCCAAACAACTATGAGTACCATGGATGGCACTCCCGTAGATGACGGAAGTGAATCCATGGTGGTGTATTGATGTGCAGGTAGTGGACTCGTGTGCGATATATAAACTTGAACAAAGAGTTAATATGTGTAGTTTACGTTAGCCAAGAGTCAAAGCTAGCATTGCTGCATAAACTCCACCACTCCCTTTGTGTTAAATGAGCATGAATAGACGAGGACTGTTTTAAAGACTTGCTGGGTACGTTTGTACTCACGTTTGCTTAATAAATGTTGCAGATGAGACTCAGGACCCATCAGGTGGGTTCTACCTACATGTCGATGAAGCCGAATAGCTGGTGTCCCATCTATGACCTTGTGCCTTGTGGTGGACCGTAGATAGTCAGGCCATGTTACTTTTTACCCTTTCTTCTGTTTGTGCCTAGACAGATTTATGTTTCCACTTGGTTTGTATGAACTTGCTTGTATGACTTGAGTGTCGGGTCATGTGACCCCTACCTGTAAGAACATAATATGCAAGGCTCCTCTGAGCCCCTTAAATAAAAGTTGTGTTGTTGTATGGTTATGTTGTGCTGCCATAGTTGTATCTATGCATACGGGGCATGTCGTGCGTACATGTGACGTGCAACGGTATGTATGGGATCCGACACCTAGTCATGTACCTTTGGTAGTACTCTTTATGGGAAACTGTCTCTTTGTGCTTCCAGCGAGCCTTGGTAGCTGGCTACTGCTCCAGACACATTGATTGACCGGCGTGTATCCTTCCTTGCTTTTGTGTCTGCCCCTTCGGGGATATGTCTTGTAGTGTAATGGAGTCCCTTGTAGCTTGCTGCGACTCGTCTACACCTGCTCAAGGCCGACACCTGCTTGGTGGGTTACGTATGCCTGTTTCCGTACGGATGTGCCACTTGGATTCTATGACTAGTTATGTCGGCCCGGGTTCTCTGTCATTTGAATGCTGGCGACATCTCCACATATGTGAGCCAAAAGACGCAAACAATCCCGGCTAAGGTAAGGCTGCAACCATGGAGTTTACCGTGCATGAGGCTACAAAGTGATGTGATGTGTTACAGGCTAGATTCCTATGACTTAGGATCGGGGTCTCGACAAGAACACTCGGGTTAAACTTGACGAGCCTAGCATGTACAGACATGGCCTCACAAAAGAAGAGACTGAAAGGTCGAACATGAGTCATATAGTATATATGATCAACATGATGATGTTCACCATTGCAATCACCTCAATTCACGTGATGTTCAGACTAGCATTGGTGAATTTGGATCATCTATCACTCGAATGACCGGAGGGATGCAATTTGAGTCGGAGCTTTAGTAATTTGATTAACTAAACTCATTATCTTCAACAATAGTCTAAGTAACCTTTGGATATTTATATTGTAGATCAATGGCTCGCGTAGTAGCACCCCATAATTTTAATGCGTTCCTAGAGAAAGCTAAGTTGAAAGATGATGTGAGTAACTTTGTGTACTAGGCCCGTAATCTGAGGATTATGCTCATGGCTTCCCAGAAGGCATATGTCCTTGATTAACCGCTTGGTGACCAACCCACTGACCTATCATCCGAAGAAGTTAAGAACTCTTAGAAGACACGTTCTGGAGATTACTCAATAGTTCAATGTGCAATGTTGTATGGCTGAGAACCGGGACTTCAAAGATGTTTTGAACACCATGGAGCATATTAGATGTTCCAAGAATTGGAGTTTATCTTTCAGAAGAATGCCCGGATTGAGAGGTATGAGACCTCCGATAAATTCTATGCTTGGAAAATGGAGGAGAACGGGTCTGTCAGTGAACCTATACTCAGAATGTCTGGGTATTCGACCCGTCTGGCGGAGTTAGGGATGCCCGTTCCACCGGAGGCGATCACTGACACAGTTCTTCATTCATTGCCACCTAGCTACAAGAGCTTTTTCATGAACTATAACATGCACGGATTGAACAAGTTAGTCGCCGAGCTATTTGCGATGCCAAAAGTCACTCAGTTTGAAGTCCAGAAAGAACATCAAGTGTTGATGGTCAATAAAACTACTAGTTTCAAGAAGAATGGCAAGGGCAAGAAGGGTAAATCCAAGAAGGGTGGCAAATCAGTTGCTACTCCAGTGAAGAAACTCAAAGCTGGACCCAAGCGAGAAACTGAGTGTTTTCATTGCAAGGGAAATTGTCACTGGAAGCGGGCCTGCCCCAAGTATCTAGCTTACAAGAAGGCGGACAACAACAAACAAGGTATATATGATATACATGTTATTGATGTGTACCTTACCAACTCTTGTTGTAGTGCCTGGGTATTTGATACCGGTTCTGTTGCTCACATTTGCAACTGAAAGCATGAACTGCGGAATAGACCAAGGCTGACAAATGACGAAGTGACGATTCTCATGGGAAATGGTTCCAAGGTTGATGTGATCGCCGTCAGCATGTTCCCTCTTCGATTACCATCGGGATTAGTGATGAACCTGAATAATTGTTATTTAGTGCCTGCATTAAGCATGAAGATTATATCTGGATCTTGTTTATTGTGAGATGGTTACTCATTTAAATCTGAGAATAATGGTTGTTCTATTTACATGACTGATATATTTTATGGTCATGCACCCAATGTGAGGTGTTTATTCATGTTGAATCTTGATACACATGTCCATAACATTGATGCCCAAAGATGTAGAGTTGATAGTGATAGTACCACTTTCTTATGGAACTGCCATTTGGGTCATATTGGTGTAAAACGCATGAGGAAGCTCCATGCTAATGGACTTTTAGAGTCACTTGATTTTGAATCACTTGGCACATGTGAACCATGCCTCATGGGGAAGATGACTAAAACGTCGTTCTCTGGAACAATGGAATGGACGAGTGACTTATTAGAAATCATACATACTGATGTGTGTGGTCCGATGAGCATTGAGGCGCATGATGGATATCGTTATTTTCTAACCTTCACTGATGACTTAAGTAGATATGGGTATATTTACCTAATGAAGCACAATTCTGAAATGTTTGAAAAGTTCAACCAATTTCGAGTGAAGTTGAGAATCATCATCACAAGAATATTAAATTCCTGTGATCTGATGGAGGAGGTGAATATATGAGTTATGAGTTTGGAAGTCACTTAAGACAGTGTGGAATTGTTTCATAGTTGACACCGCTTGGAACACCACACCGTAATGGTGTGTCCGTTGTAATCGAACCTTATTAGATATGGTGCGTTCTATGATGTCTCTTACTGATTTGTCACTATCATTTTGGGGTTATGCATTAGAGACAACCACATTCACTTTAAATAGGGCACCATCAAAATCCATTGAGACGACAACATATGAACTGTGGTTTGTCAAGAAGCCAAAGTTTTCGTTTCTTAAAGTTTGGGGATGTGATGCTTATGTCAAAAAGCTTATGCCTGAAAAGCTGGAACCCAAAGCAGAGAAATGCGTCTTCATAGGATACCCAAAAGAGACAGTTGGGTATACCTTCTATCTCAGATCCGAAGGCAAAATGTTTGTCTCAAAGAATGGAACATTTCTTGAGAAAAGTTTCTCTTGAAAGAATTGAGTGGGATGAAAACAGAACTTGATGAGGTTATTGAACCTTTACTTCAGCATGTGAGTAGCGCAGCGCAGAAAGATCTTTCTATGTAGTCTACAACAGTTGAGGAGGAACTTAATGATGATGATCATGAAACTTCAGATCAAGTTAATATTGAACCTCGTAGGTCGGCAAGGGCGCGTATTGCTCGAGAGTGGTATGGCAACCTTGTCTTGGAGGTCATGTTGTTTGACAACGATGAACCTACGAGCTACGGATACAACTCAAATAGATTTCAACACCAGGGGATACCGTGGATCCTGCTTCCAAGGTAAGTTTCTCGCGCCCATGAGCCATTTTCCGCCCCTCGGAACGACCTATTATTTTTGTTCCATAACCCAGAAGGGATGTTATGCACAGTTTCGTCTAGGAATGAAGCTTTTGCATGGCTTAACATGTGGGTAGTAGTGACATCGTTGATAGACCATGCAAAACAACATTTTTGGGGGGTTCGGTGCACCGAAGAGGATCCTCCTTCTATCTAGACTAACTAGTATGACTTAGTGGTGAGAAATAGAGTGATGTTACATTGTTCTGTAATTTATTGTCCCAGAATGTGTTTGTGGTTGACCACAATGTTGGGTAGTAGACGCTAGTAGTGTGCCCGCCAACGATTAAAATGTCAAGAACTCAATCTTACAAGCCTTTTTTGGCCTTCTAAATTTCCTCGAAAAGGAAAAAGTCGCTCACCATGGGATACGTTTTTTCGTTGAGGTAATTTTGGCTGGTCGGGGAGCCCAATCGGAGTTCATATGGCCAGAATATGGTCGTTCTACAGATACAACTCAAATAGATTTTAACACCTGGGGATACCGCGGATCCAGCTTCCAAGGTAAGTTTCTCGCACCCGTGAGCCATTTTGCGCCCCTCGAACCGACCTATTATTTTGGCTCCATAACCTAGAAGGGATGCTATGCACACTTTCGTCCAGGAATGAAGCTTTTGCATGGATAAACATGTGGGTAGTAGCTGTATGGGTGATAGACCATGCAAAACGACATTTTTTGGGGGTTCGGTGCACCGAAGAGGATCCTCCTTCTATCCATACAAACAAATATGACTTGCTGGTGAGAAATAGAGTGATGTTGCATTGTTTTGTAATTTATTGTCCCAGAATGTGTCTGTGGTTGAGAAGAATGTTGGGTAGTAGGGGCAAGTAGTGTGCACGCCAACGATTAAGTCATCCAAGACTCAATCTTGCAAGCCTTCTTTTTCCTTCGAAATTTCCTCGAAAGGGACAAAGTCATTCATCGTGGGATACGTCTTTACGTTGACCTCATTTTGGCAGGTCGTCGAGCCCAAGCAGAGTTCTTATAGCCACAATATGGCTGTTCTACGGATACAACTCATAGATTTCAACACCAGGGGATACCGTGGATCCTGCTTCCAAGGTAAGTTTCTCGCACCCATGAATCATTTTGCGCCTCTCGGCATGACCTATTATTTAGGTTCGATAACCCGGAAGGGATGTTATGCACAGTTTCGTCCAGGAATGAAGCTTTTGCATGGCTAAGCATGTGGGTACTAGCGGTATGGTTGATAGACCACGCAAAAGAACATTTTTGGTGGTTTTGGTGCACCGAAGAGGATCGTCCGTCTATCTAGTGTTACAAGTATGACTTAGTGGTGAGAAATAGAGTGATGTTACATTCTTCTATAATTTATTGTCCCAGAATCTGTCCGTGGTTGAGCATGATGTTGGGTAGTAGAGGCTAGTAGTGTGCACGCCAACGATTAAGTCGTCGAAAACAAAATCTTGCAAGCCTTTTTTGGCGTTCGAAATTTCCCCGAAACGGACAAAGTCTGTCATCGTGGGATACGTCTTTTCGGTGGGGTCATTTTGGCAAGTCGTGGAGCCTAATCGGAGTTCGTATAGCCACAATATGGCTGTTCTACTAATACAACTCAAATAGAATTCAACACCTGGGGATACCGTGGATCTTCCAAGATAAGTTTTCGCGCCCATGAACCATTTTGCGCCCCTCAGAATGACCTATTATTTTGGTTCGATAACCCAGAAGGGATGTTATGCACAGTTTCATCCATGAGTGAAGCTTTTGCATGGCTAAGCATGTGGGTTGTAGCGGTATGGTTGACAAACCACGCAAAAAAACATTTTTGTGGGGTTCGGTGCACCGAAGAGGATCCTCCCTCTATCCAGACTGGCAAGTATGACTTAGTGGCTAGAAATAGAGTGATGTTACATTGTTCTGTAATTTATTGTCCCAGAATGTGTACAAGGTTGAGCACAGTGTTGGGTACTAGAGCCTAGTAGTGTGCACGCCAACGATTAAATCATCCAAAGATCAATCTTGCAATCCTTTTTTGGCCTTCTAAATTTCCCCGAAACGGACAAAGTCGGTCATCATGGGAGATGCCTTTCCGTTGAGGTCGTTTTGGCAGGTCGTGGAGCCCAATCGCAGTTCATCTGGCCAGAATATGGTCGTTCCACGGATACATCTCAAATATATTTTAACACATGGGGATACCGCGGATCAAGCTTCCAAGGTAAGTTCTCGCGCCCGTGAGCCATTTTGTGCCCCTCGGAAGGACCTATTATTTTGGTTCCATAACCCAAAAGGGATGCTATGCACAGTTTCGTCAAGGAATGAAGCTTTTGCATGGCTAAACATGTGGGTCGTAGCGGTATGGGTGATAGACCATGGAAAACAACATTTTTGGGGGGTTCGATACACCAAAGAGGATCCTCCTTCTATCCAGACTGACAAGTATGACTTGCTGGTGAAAATAGAGAGATGTTACATTGTTTTTTGTTTTATTGTCCCAGAATGTGTCCGTGGTTGAGCACAATGTTGGGTAGTAGGGGATAATAGTGTGCATGCCAACGATTAATTCATCAAAAACTCAATCTTGCTAGCCTTTTTTGGCCTTTGAAATTTCCCCAAAATGGATAAAGTCTGTCCTCGTGGGATACGCCTTTTGGTAGAGGTCATTTTGGTAGGTCGTGCAGCCGAATCAAAGTTCATATGGCGAGAATATGGTCGTTCTACAGATACAACTCAAATAGATTCCAACACCCGGGGATACCATGGATCCTACTTCCAAGGTAAGATTCTCGCGCCCATAAGCCATTTTGCGCCCCTCGGAACGACCTATAATTTTGGTTCCATAACCTAGAAGGGATGTTATGCATAGTTTTGTCCGGGAATGAAGCTTTTGCATGGCTAAACATGTGGGTAGTTATGGTATGGTTGATAGACCATGCAAAACAAATTTTTTGGGGGGCTCGGTGCACCAAAAAGATCCTCCATCTATCCAGAATGACAAGTATGACTTAGTGGTGAGAAATAGAGTTATGTTACATTGTTCTGTAATTTATTGTCCCAGAATGTGTACGTGGTTGAGCACAGTGTTGGGTTGTAGAGGCTAGTAGTGTGCACGCCAATGATTAAATCATCCGAAATTCAATCTTGTAAGCCTTTTTTGGCCTTCTAAATTTCCCCGAAACGGACAAAGTTGGTCATCATGGGAGACGTCTTTTTGTTGAGGTCATTTTGGCTGGTCGTGGAGCCCAATCGGAGTTCGTATGGCAAGAATATGGTCGTTCCACGGATACACCTCAAATAGATTCTAAAACCTGGGATACTGCGGATCCAGCTTCCAAGGTAAGTTTCTCGCGCCCGTGAGCCATTTTGTGCCCCTTGGAACGACCTATTATTTTGGTTCCACAACCCAGAAGGGATGCTATCCCCAATTTTTTCCAGGAATGAAGGTATTGCATGGATAAACATGTGGGTAGTAGCGGTATTGGTGATAGACCATGCAAAACAACATTTTTGGGGGGTTGGTGCACGAAAACGGATCCTCCTACTATCCAGACTAACAAGTATGACTTGTAGGTGAGAAATAGAGTGATGTTACATTGTTCTAAAATTTATTGTCCCGAAATGTGTCCGTGGTTGACACAATGTTGGGTAGTAGGGGCTAGTAGTGTGCACGCCAATGATTAAGTCATCCAAAACTCAATCTTGCATGCCTTTTTTGGCCTTCGAAATTTCCCCGAAACGGACAAAGTCTATCATCATGGGATATGTCTTTTCGGTGAGGTCATTTTGGCAGGTCGTGGAGCCCAAGCGGAGTTCATGTGGACACAATATGGTCGTTCTATGGATACAACTCAAATAGATTTCAACACCAGGGGATACCGTGGATCCTGCATCCAAGGTAAGTTTCTCGCGCCCATCAGCCATTTGGCGCCCCTCATAACGACCTATAATTTTGGTTCCATAACCCAAAAGGGATGTTATGCATAGCGTGACATCCCAAGTGATGTCCCTACCTTATTTGGCTCGTAACCCATTGTATGACCTTGTGACATGAGGTATGTTTGGAGTTGAACCTTGTCATTCATGTGTTGGTGGAATTCATGCATCATATCATCCATCATTTCATCATGCATCTTCTCATTCATTTTGCTATATTGGGTTTCATGTGTCCTTGTGTGATTGTGATTGTGACTGGTGTTGTGATGTGCTTGTGTGAGGTGGGTTGTGCGTGGTTGAGGCATGTGTGCAACCCCTTTTCTTCCCCTCTTTTCTCCCTTTCAAACACCACCTCCTTCTCTTCCCCTCTCTTCCTATTACTTATGTGACCAGATATCAAGTTGTGTTTAAATCCTTTAAAAAATGTTCATGTGGTGGCCCATTAATTGCTACGAATGATGGGCATGGTGTTTTGGGTGTTTGAAATATTTTCAATTTCATTTGTTCCGAAAACAGGGGATGTTTACTATTATACTAATAAAAATTATTTGCTCTATAAACCAACTTATTATTTTTATAAAACAGATCTCATTATTTCATTCATCAAAATATTTTTGTCTTCTTCCAAAACCTTTTCTTTTTCTCTGGCCTTTTAGTTCTTGCCTCTGCTTATTTTTTTAAATGGAAAAACAGCGTGTGTGTGACCGAGAGAGAGAGAGAGAGGGCAGGTTAGCTGAGGCCCAGCCCATTGCCACAGTAACGGCGACCTGCCCCCGTCTCCCTCCTCCGTCAGTCGGCTTTAGAGAGAGCCTGCGCCCGCCGCTCCTTTTCGTCGTTGTCGCTGTCAGCTCCAGGGTATTTGCCCCCCCCCGGCGTCCGTGTTCCCCCGCCTAGGGTTCCTCTCCCTCTAGCCGCCGCCGCAGCTCTCCTCTCCTCCTACATCTCTCTTCCTCCCCTCCTCTTCCGAGCGGCGCCAGAGCAGGTTCAGGTGAGTTTAGGGAAGATCGCCGGTGGCCTCGCCATCCACTCCGTCGAGCCACGCGTCGGCCATGTCGTCCAGGAGCTCGGGGAAGGTCCCCGCGTTCGATCCCCGTCCCTAATAGCCCTGGAGAGCGCCGGATTCGTTGACCTCGTCATCGTCTTCTTCGGCTCCGTCCGCGCCGCCGTCGTCCCCTGCTTCCGCTTCGTCGTCGCCTCGTCCCCGACCTTCTCCGAGACCGGCTCGTCGCCGCTTGCCTCCCCAAGGTGAGCCGCCGGTTCTGTGATGCCTTCTCTGCTCACCATAGCCGAGCAGTAGTCGCCGTAGTCGATGTCGCCGCCGGTAGATAGGTGAGCACCAACCGCTCTCCTCCGTCCCCCTCGTCGCAAGATGAGTGCGGGAATGGATCTGCCATTCGTCCCCGTGCGCGTAGGTGCAGCTAGGTTCGCTGGAGTCGCCCTATGTCACCGGAATTGCGTCGCCGTTCGCCTGTTGCTGCTGCTCCGCTTGTTCGTCAGTTTCGTCAGTTAAGTATAGTCGTGTGTGTATTAGAGCGCTAGTGTGCCCCTTCGGTTGCCGAACGCGCCCGTAGCCCAGTGGCCTGGCTCGATGGGCTGGACAGGGAGGTTGGGGTTTCGATCCCTTCTCCCCCCTTTTTCTTTCCTGATTTTTTACTTTTCTGTTTTCTTTCTGTTTTTCTTTCTTTTGCAAACCAGAGTGTGTGTGTGTGTTATATATGCATGCATGTATGTTAGTTTTATGTGTGTGTGCTATGTGCACATACACATGTGTAGGTGGTGTGTTGGTGTGTTATGCCATGCACATATACACATGTGTGAGTGTATGCCTATGTGAGTGTGTGTGTTATATGTGTGTGTTGTACTATGTGCATAAACACACATATAGGTTGTGTGTCTGTGCCTTGGGCATGCACTTGAGTGTGTGTGTGGTGTGTGTATGTACTAGGTGCACATGCACCCACCTATGTGAGTGTGTTGTGTGTAGTGATGTGTTGGCATGTGGGCATGTGAGTGCATATGTGGTATGTGTCATGCACATACCCTTGGGTGAGTGTTAGTGGGTGAGTCCAACATAGTGTGGTGCTATGTGGATGTATGTGTGTGATTCACACACACATACATGTGTTGTTGTATGTATGCTTGTGTGTGTGTATGGATGCTTGTGTGTGTGTGTGTTATACATGAGATGAGGGTATATGAGTGTGAGTGTTGTGTGTATGATCAACATACACTCATCCATGTGCATGGTAGCTCCATGTGTAGGTTTCTCCCTATATGATCATATAAGCATGTTTTCCTCTCTAGCTAGTTTCATTCTTGTTTTTGATGCTAGTCTATGTTATCATGTCCCTAACCTGTTAATTAATCACTTCTAACATTTATCTATGGTGCCCATGTCCATTTGGGGCATTTTCAATGAGTTTCATAATTGATATAAGTCACCCACGCCTAGTGGGGGTCAAATTTCGACCCCCTTTGCTCCCTTGTGTTTCACGCAAGCATATAGGTATGAGTAATGATTTTGGGGTGTTTTCAACCCCTCTATGCATCTATGAGTGTATTTTTATGTTGTGATGCCCTTTTGTCTTTTTCATATGAATTAACCTGTGCATGCTTTGGAGTTCTTGTCAACATGAGATTGCTAGTCAAAGTTTCTACGAACATGCATGTATTTTTGTTATTTGTGCTAAGTCTCCAGATCAGTGGGAACTATGCTGTTTATCTAGCTACTTTCTGTTTCTGCCAACCTGCTCTACAAATGGCTTAAGTCTGGAGAATCTGCTGGTATTGTTTGGCCTTGAAGAGCAGGGTGTAGCTAGTGCTGTGTTGGTTTTTTGACCATGCTCAGTGTTAGGTATTTGTAGTAGATATTGTCATCTACCATCCTGTTAATGTTAATGCCATTTGGAGCTTCCTAGCATATTTAACCAGTGCTGTGAACTTGCTACTTTATTAACCCAGATTCCAGAAAAACTGGAATTTTCACAAAGTCCCTAAAAACCTGTTTCATCATGCCTACTTGCCAGCTCCATGCAAAGTGATGTGTTTCTCTTTTGTTGATTGTGTAGTTGGATGAATTGATGTGGGTGTTGAGTAGAACCTGTTCATGTCTTGTTTGTGGCTGTAGAGTTCCTGTAGCAATAGTTGTGACTTTTCAAAGTGCTATGTTGCTGTTTTGTGGCAGATTGAGTGCTATTTTGTTTTGGGTGTTATGGGAGCTATACTCCATGGAATTGAGTGATTCTTGAGTCTATTGTGAACTGTTTTTCATCACCTATCCACCGGCTACCTTGGAATGCCAAGAATTAGCCCAGGTATTTCGTGGTCTTGAGTTTTGCCTTCGTACCTTGTCGTGAGCGTATCTCGGGAACCGTAGCTTCGTTTCCCACGATCTTTATATGCATTTCCACAGATTTTTCATGATGCATCCATATTTTCCATGGTCATGCCTGTCTAAATAACTTAACATGAGGTTCTGTCCAGATTCATCAACCTACCACCTTTGCATATGAAACTTGACTAGAATTGGATTGCCATGTTAAATTCCTCATTAAAATGATCATGCATCATCTTGGTTGTGCATTGCACCTTGGTTGGTTATTTATTTATTGTTTCTGTTTGGTAGACGTGAGTGTCGAATCTGAGTTCGAGGACCCTGCAGAGTACCACTACGAGGATCCCGCTACTTGTTCCGCTGAAGAACCAACAGGCAAGATGATCATACCCGGATCCAAATACTATATTTGCTTGCTAGTTTATCGTTCTTATCGTTACAATTGTGCTACCTACCACATGATATCAGCCCCCATGTTGCCATGACAGCCTCTAACCACCGCATCCCAGCAAACCGTTGATTGGCTAAGTTACCACTGCTCAGCCCCTCTTATAGCGTTCTTAGTTGCAGGTGCAGGTTGTTCCATGTGATAACATGGATTGGATATCACAATAAATTCTGTTATTTAAATTAATGCACATATATATCTGGTATTGGCGGAAGGCTTGACCTTTTGCTAAGTGATTTGTTCCGCTCGTACCGCCATTAGATTCTTGTTACCAGTGTTATGTTTTCCATATTTTGCGCTCCTAACACGCTTGGGGCGGTTATGGGGACCCCCTTGTTTATTCGGTTGAGATTAAAACTTGTCCGGCAAGACCGAACTTTGGTACTACATTTGCTAATAACTAATGAACCTGCATAGGGCTTTGCAACCCTGTGGATAATTTAATCAACCCCCGGGCCAGTGCTCCTCATGAGTGTTGGTCCAAACTAGAGCCGTGTGTGGGGCCAACCCGGGGCAACTCGGGAAATTTCTATCAAGCCACTGTACACTGTGCTTATCCGTCGTGTCCTGAGAACGAGATACGCGGCTCCTATCGGGTTCGTCGGCACGTCGGGTGGTCTTGTTGGATTTGTTTTACCTTTATCGAATGTCTTGAGTGTGGGCTCTAACTTTCTTCGGGTTTACTCGAGGTGTTGGAAATCCTTTGGAATTACCGATGAAGATCAAGAGTTCTGTGGTCGAGGAATTCCCGCGGAGTGTGGTTATTTGTGATGGACTAGTTGGAGCACCCCTGCAGGGTTAAATCTTTCGGAAAGCCATGCCCGCGGTTATGTGGCAACTTGGATATTTTTTTAACACCCGGTTCTAGCAAACTTGAAGTCAACTCAAACTAAAATACGCCAGCTGTGTGAGTAACCGTGACTGTCTCTGCTCGTGAACATGATCCGAGATAGAACACGGTGGGGTTATGAATGACGTAAGCAGGTGTTCAGGGTCTCTTAGAGACCATGTCAAAATCGACCGATTATCGTAGTCCACTCACTTTACATTCTTGCTACAAGTTAGGCACCATAAATGCTTAGAGCTGCTGCAGACTTAAACATCACCCATTCCATCCTAAAGCTTATATAGTGTTGGTACCTGGGTTACTTGATTGCTGAGTCCCCTGTGGCTCACAGTTTACTACAACAATTCAGGTATAGGTTCAGAAGATTATGTTCAGGATGATCTTACGCAGCAGCAATGGGAGTATGATGAAGAGAGAGGACGCATGTATGTGACGTACCCCGATGAGTAGAAGACCTGGTCGTGATCTTGGGCAGCTTGATAGTATCATCGCATTTGCTTTTGTCATTTGTTTTTGTACGTAGCCGGACCCTGTGTTACTCTTGATGTATGAACTGAGTGATATTCTAATTTAGCATGTGGCGAGTGTAAGCCAACTTTATATACTCTTCCCTTCAATACATGTATGATGTGATGATGCTTATCTTGCTAACGGCAAGATGCGCTTCTATCCTTTGCGAGGATCTCGTGCCTCAAAACGGATAGACGTGCATCTTGCGCGTGACAAGTTGGTATCGGAGCCCCATGACCATAGGAGTCTTTGCTTGTTTGAACTTGGCCGAGTTGTGTCTAGTAAAACTATTTTGAGTCTAGTTATATCGGAGAGTTGGATTCTTTTACTCCTCTTCTATGCTCTGGTGAGGTTTCCGACTTAGGAATTTTGATTCTACTCCTCTTCTCGCTCAAAATTTTTTTAGGATCACGCGGGTATTTTGGAATCTATATGATGCCGATGTGACAGGGTTCTGTCTTGGTGCCTCCTGTCTATCTTGATTTCTTCCGGGGAGTTGAGCTCCGAGGAATGTTGGCACATCATTATCATTCAGCTTCCTTGATATCTCGGGACGGAGAATGTTCGGAATTGCTTTAATATTTATCGTGGTCAGATAAGGTCGGAGTCACCCAGTACTGGGGAGGCATCCGGGGTACCACCATGGTTTAGTATTGTTGTGAGTTCGAGTATTCGAGATTAGGTGAGTTTGCGAAATGTCTTGAATTATGGTGTGGAAGGTTGCGGATGCAGTCGTAGCTGATTGCCTAGGGCAGGTTCCTGATTTCGCAACCCGAATCGCATAAACAAAAAAGTTCTCAGAAGTTCATAGGTGGGAATTCTTGTAGTCATCTAGGATCATCTTCTCCAGATGTATTGGGCATGTACATTTGTTCCGAGTGCATAGCTCAATACTTGTTGTTATTGCAAGTGGCTTTTATGTCTAATGCTGTTATCATGACCCGAAGAAGCATTCTTACTAATTTTTCAGTAGGAAGTCTATGTTGTTGTTGTTCAATTCTTTCAAGCATTTGATTCAGCTTTCTTTCATCTTATCAATGAGGCTAATGCGTTTTTTCCATCTTCAGGATGGCTTCACCAACTCGCAACAATCCGGGTCGTGGTGAGGAGCAAACTGATGTTCCACAACCACCCCCGCCACCGCCTCCTCCGCCTCCTCCTCTAGAATCTTGGCAAGCTGTGATGGACGCGACCAATGCAAACACTCAGATGTTGCTAAGGCTGTTGCAGGAAAGAGAGCAAGGTCAGCAAGGTTAGCAAGGTTACATTTCTTCCACCTGTTGTGATCAACCTTTCGATGCGGATGATTGGCTTCCTGATATGATCAAGAATTTTGAGTGCAGCAATGTCAGGCCACAGGACTTTGTCAGATTTTCTTCTTTCTAGATCAAGGGTCAAGCAGCTGATTGGTGGCAGCAGTACAAGGATTCTAGGGGTGATCGTGTTGTTACTTGGGACGATCTCCATCGTGACTTCAAGGCTCATTACATTCCGACAAGCTTTGTCGAAGAGATGCGTGAGAAGTTCAGGCACCTAAAGCAGGGATCGAAGTCTGTCTATCAGTACAACATTGAGTTCCAAAAGCTAGCTCGTTATGCCCAGCAAGATGTTCTAGATGATAAAGCTATGATCTATCAGTTCAGAGGTGGTCTCAAGGATGAGCTTCTGCCAGGTCTTGTTCTCCAGGAGCCTTGTGAGTTTGATCAGTTCTACAACATGGCTTTGAAGGTGGAAGCAGCTCAGCTCGGGTTAGAGAACTCCAAGAAGCGTTCCATGGATTCATATTCTTCTTCCAGCTCTCAGGTTGTTCCCAAGAAGCAGAAGTATTGGGCGCCAAATCCTCTTCCGTTCCGTGCTCAGCAGCAGCAAAAGCAGTTTGGTGGTCGTGGTTCTTCCCACCCACCCAACCCAGGTTTCCAGCAGAACAATCAGGTGTCCAAGGTTGTTCCTGTTCCTCCTCCAGGCAATGTTCATCCGCTCTCTGAGGTGACTTGTCACAAGTGTGGCCTCAAGGGTCCCTATGCTAACAAGTGCAACCAGCGGCGTCTTCCACCTCCTCCTCCTGTCAAGCCTCCAAGCAGTGCTATGGTGAAGCATAATCCCAAGTCTCTTGGGGTGAATATGGTGAATGCAGCAGAAGCAGAGTAGTTCAGTGATGTGATTATGGGTAATCTCTCAGTTAATTCTATTCCTTCAAAAGTGTTATTTGATTCTGGTGCATCGCATTGTTTCATGTCCCGTTCTTTCCTTGCAATGCATGAGTTTGCTTGTCAAGACCTCGTTAGACCAGTGTCAGTGGTGTCTCCTGGGAAGTTGATGAATTCTAATTGCTTGGTTCCGGATGTTTCTGTCAAGATGGGCAATTATTCTTTTCTGGCTTCTCCAATTGTTCTTGGGAAATCTGATATTGATCTCATTCTGGGCATGGACTTCCTGGCTATGAATAAGGCTTATATTGATTGTCAAGCTAAAGAAGTCAAGCTGACTCATCCTTCAGAGGACGTGATTATATTCGCGGCTCGCGATGACACAGTCCGTCTATTTGCTCTCAATGAGAAGTGTGAAATTTCGGCGATTTCTCAACTTCGGGTGGTTTGTGAGTATGAAGATGTTTTTCTAGAAGAATTGCGAGGAATGCATCCGCACCGACCAGTGGAGTTCATGATTGATCTCAAGCCCGGGAATGAACCAGTTTGAAAGCGCCTGTTTATACTTGGCCCCGAAGAGCTGAAAGAGTTTAAGAAGCAGCTAGATGAGCAAGAACGTCTGGGTTTGATCAGGCCAAGCTCTTCTCCGTGGGGTTGTGGAGTTTTGTTTGTCAAAAAGAAGGATGGCACGGATTGTCTTTGTGTGGACTACCGACCATTGAATAAGAAGACAATCAGAAACAAGTACCCACTCCCTAACAACAACGAGTTGTTTGAACAACTGAAGTGTGCCAAAGTTTTCTCCAAGTTGGATCTTCGAATGGGTTATCATCAAATCCGTATTCGTGAAGAAGACATTCCCAAGACCGCATTCAGAACGAGCTTTGGATCATATGAGTACACCGTGATGTCGTTTGGTCTTGCGAATGCCCCTCCAACCTTCTCAAGGATGATGAATTTCATATTCTCTCCCTCCAAGAATGAATTTGTCTTCGTTTATCTTGATGATATTCTGGTGTTCTCGGAGACAGAAGAAGGTCATCCAGAGCATCTCCGCCTTGTGCTTGACAAGTTAAGGGAACACAGGTTCTATGCCAAGTTTTCCAAATGTGAGTTCTGGATTGATGAAGTGGTGTACCTTGGGCATGTCATCTCTGCCGAGGGAATTAAAGTGCACCCTGAGAAAGTTGAAGCTATATTGAAGTGGGAACCTCCTTAGAACGTCAAGCAGCTTCGGAGTTTCCTCGGGCTTGCTAGCTATTGCAGAAGGTTCGTGGAGAACTTTTCTCAAATTGCCAAGCCTCTGTCAAATCTCCTCCAGAAGAGTCTCAAGTATGTTTGGTCTCCTGAGTGTGATGCTGCGTTCAATACGCTCAAGCAGAGACTGACATCAGCTCCAGTTCTTGTTCCTCCTGAGCAGTCCAAGCCTTTCCCAGTTTTCTGTGATGCTTCTCTCCAAGGCCTTGGTGGTGTTCTTATGCAAGACAAGAATATTGTGGCTTATACCTCGCGTCAGTTGAAGCCGGCCGAGAAGAACTACCCCACTCATGATCTTGAGTTGGCGGCAGTTGTGCATGCTCCTATGACTTGGAGGCATTTGTTGTTGGGTAGGCCAGTTGAGGTGTACACTGATCACAAGAGCCTGAAGTACATTTTCACTCAACCAAATCTCAATCTACGACAATATCGTTGGGATGAAGACTTCAATCCAAGCATTGAGTATACTCCGGGGAAAGCAAATGTCATTGCAGACGTTCTCAGCCGTAAGGTGTACTGCAATAGTCTGATCTTGAAGCCTCTTCAACCCGAGCTTTGTGAAGCCTTCCGCAAGCTCAACCTTCACGTGATTCCGCAAGGATTTCTTGCAAATCTTCAAGTCTCTCTGACTCTGGAAGATCAGGTTCGCCAAGCGCAGCTGCTAGACGCTATGGTGAAGAAAGTGAAGAAAGGTGTGGCCAAGAGCATTCCGAAGTATAAGTGCTTTCGTGTCGATGACAAAGATACCTTGTTCTTTGAGGACCGTCTTGTTGTTCCAAAAGGTGACATCATAAAGGTTATCATGGACGAAGCACACAATTCCGTTCTATCCATTCATCCAGGCAGTTCCAAGATGTATGAGGACCTCAAGAAAACCTTCTGGTGGACTCGTATGAAACGTGAAATTGCTCAGTTTGTCAACGACTGCGATGTTTGCCGCAGAGTGAAGGCAGAGCATCAGCGTCCAGCAGGTCTTTTGCAGCCTTTGCCAATCCCAGAGTGGAAATTCGATCATGTGGAGATGGATTTCATAACTGGGTTTCCTAAGTCTAAGAGGGGCAATGATGCCATCTTTGTGGTTATCGACAAGTTGTCAAAAGTTGCTCATTTCCTGCCAGTCAAGGAATCTATTTGGCCAGCTCAACTTGCAGAGTTGTATACGTCAAGAATAGTATCTTTGCATGGCATTCCTCAACTCATCTCTTCTGACCGTGGAAGCCTCTTCCCTTCCAAGTTTTGGGAGTCCTTCCAGACTGCTATGGGTACTAAGATCCGTTTCAGCACATCATTCCATCATCAGACCAGTGGTCAAGTTGAGAGAGTCAATCAAATCCTTGAAGATATGCTCAGAGCCTGTGTTATATCAGTCGGCATGAAGTGGGAAGACTGTCTTCCATATGCTGAATTCACATACAACAATAGCTTCCAAGCTAGTTCAGATAAGGCCCCGTTCGAGATTCCCTATGGCAGAAAGTGTCGTACCCCGCTTAACTGGTCTGAAACCAGTGAGCGTCAGATATTGGGAAATGACATGATCACTGAAGCAGAAGAAATGTGCCATGTCATTCGTGAGAACCTCAAAGCAGCTCAGTCCCATCAGAAGAGCTATTATGATAGCAAACATCGGGATGTTCCCTTCCAAGTGGATGATCTTGTCTATCTCAAAGTTTCTCCCATGAGAGGCACGCGGCGATTTGGAATAAAAGGGAAGTTGACTCCTCGTTTCGTCGGTCCATTCAAAGTTGTTGACAAGAGAGGTGGTCTTGCATATCAACTTGAGCTTCCTCCAAATTTCGCAAACGTGCACGATGTCTTCCATGTTTCTCAGCTCCGGAAATGCTTCAAGACTCATGAGCGAACCATTGACCTCCAAGACATCGATCTTCAAGCTGATCTTTCTTATCGTGAGCACCCAGTTGCAATTCTAGAAGAAACTGAACATAAGACTCGCAACAAGTCTATCAAGTTCCTCAAGGTGAAGTGGTCTCATCATTCCGACAAAGAAGCTACTTGGGAATGTGAGGACCTGCTCCGTTCTAAATTTCCAGACTTCTTTCGTTCCTAGATCTCGGGTTGAGATCCTCTTGTAGTGTGGGAGATTTGTGACATCCCAAGTGATGTCCCTACCTTATTTGTCTTGTAACCCACTGTATGACCTTGTGACATGATCTATGTTTAGAGTTGAACCTTGTCATTCATGTGTTGGTTGCATTCATGCATCATATCATCCATCATTTCATCATGCATCTTCTCATTCATTTTGCCATATTGGGTTTCATGTGTCCTTGTGTGATTGTGGTTGTGACTGGTGTTGTGATGTTCTTGTGTGAGGTGGGTTCTGTGTGGTTGAAGCATGTGTGCAACCCCTTTTCTTCCCCTCTCTTATCCCTTTCAAACAGCACTTCCTTCTCTTCCCCTCTCTTCCTATTACTTATGTGACCAGATTTCAAGTGGTGGCCCATTAATTGCTATGAATGATGGTCATGGTGTTTTGGGTGTTTGAAATATTTTGGATATCATTTCTGTCAAAAACAGGGACTGTTTACTATTATATCAATAAATATTATTTTCTCTATAAATAAACTTATTATTTTTATAAACAGATCTCATTATTTCATTCATCAAAATATTTTTGTCTTCTTCCAAAACCTTTTATTTTTCTCTGGCCTTTTAGTTCTTGCCTTTGCTTATTTTTTTAAATGGAAAAACTCTGTGTGTGTGTGTGAGAGAGAGAGAGGGCAGGTGGGCCGAGGCCCAGCCCATTGCCACAGTAACGGCAACCTGCCCCCGTCTCCCTCCAACGTCAGTCGTCTTCAGAGAGAGCCTGCGCCCGCCGCTCCTTTCCGTCACCGTCGCCGTCAGCTCCAGGGTATTTAGCCCCCCCTCGGTGTCCGTGTTCCCCCGCGTCCTCTCCTCCTCCATCTCTCTTCCTCCTCTCCTCTTCCGAGCGACTCCAGAGTAGGTTCAGGTGAGTTCAGGGAAGATCGCCGATGGCCTCGCCGTTCGCTCCGTCGAGCCCCGCGTCGGCCATGTCGTCCAGGAGCTCAGGGAAGGTCCCCACGTTCGATCCCCATCGCTGATAGCCCTGGAGAGTGCCAGATTTGTCAACCTCGTCGTCGTCTTGTTCGGCTCCGTCCGTGCCACCGTCGTCCCCTGCTCCCCCTTCGTCGTCGCCTCGTCCCCGACCTTCTCCGAGACCGGCTCGTCGCCGCTTGCCTCCCCAAGGTGAGCCGCCGGGCCTCCGATGCCTCTGCTCGCCATAGCCGCGCAGCCGTCGCCGTAGTCGCTGTCGCCGCCCGTAGATAGGTGAGCACCTGCCTCTCTCCTCCGTCCCCCTTGTCGCAAGATGAGTGCGGGAATGGATCCGCCATTCATCCCCGCGCACGTAGGTGCAGCTAGGTTCGCCGGAGTCGCCCTATGTCGCCGGAATCTCGTCGTCGTTCGCCTGTCGCCGCTGCTCCGCTTGTTTGTCAGTTTCGTCAGTTAAGTATAGTTGTGTGTGTATTAGAGCGCTAGCGTGCCCCTTTGGTTGTCGAACGCGCCCGTAGCCCAATAGACTGGCTCGATGGGCTGCAAGGAGGTTGGGGGTTCGATCAATTCTCCCCCCTTTTTCTTTACTGATTTTTTCCATTTCTGTTTTCTTTTTGTTTTTCTTTCTTTTGCAAACCAGAGTGTGTGTGTGTGTTATATATGCATGCATGTATGTTAGTTTTATGTGTGTGTGTGCTATGTGCAGATACACATGTGTAGGTGGTGTGTTGGTGTGTATATGCCATGCACATATACACATGTGTGAGTGTATGCCTATTTGAGTGTGTGTGTTATATGTGTGTGTTGCACTATGTGCATAAACACACATATAGGTTGTGTGTGTGTGCCCTGGGCATGCACTTGAGTGTGTGTGTGGTGTGTGTATGTACTAGGTGCATATGCACACACCTATGTGAGTGTGTGTATGATTTGTGTGTACTGATGTGTTGGCATCTGGGCATGTGAGTGCATATGTGGTATGTGCCATGCACATACCCTTGGGTGAGTGTTAGTGGGTGAGTCCAACATAGTGTGGAGCTATGTGGATGTATGTGTGTGATTCACACACACATACATGTGTTGGTGTATGTATGCTTGTGTGTGTGTATGGATGCTTGTGTGTGTGTGTTATACATGAGGTGAGGGTATATGAGTGTGAGTGGTGTGTGTATGATCAACATACACTCATCCTTGTGCATGGTAGCTCCATGTGTAGGTTTGTCCCTATATGATCATATGAGCATGTTTTCCTCTCTAGCTAGTTTCATTCTTGTTTTTGATGCTAGACAATGTTATCATGTCTCTAACAGGTTAATTAATCACTTCTAACATGTATCTATGGTGCCCATGTCCATTTGGGGCATTTTCAATGAGTTTCATAATTGATATAAGTCACCCACGCATAGTGGGGGTCAAATTTCGACCCCCCCCTTTGCTCCCTTGCGTTCCATGCAAGCATATTGGTCTGAGTAATAATTTTGGGGTGTTTTCAACCCCTCTATGCATATGTGAAGTCAGATTTGACTTTGGGGCAACTTGACAAAAGTACATTTTTATGCTGTGATGCCCTTTTGTCTTTTTCATATGAATTAACCTATGCATGCTTTGGAGTTCTTGTCAACATGAGATTGCTAGTCAAACTTTCTTTGAACATCCATGTATTTTTGTTATTTGTTCTAAGTCTCCACATCAGTTTGAACTATGTTGTTTATCTAGCTACTTTCTATTTCTGCCAACCTGCTCTAGAAATGGCTAAGCCTGGAGAATCTGCTGTTACTGTTTGGCCTTGAAGAGCAGGGTGTAGCTAGTGTTCTGTTGGGTTTTTGACCATGCTCAGTGTTAGGTATTTGTAGTAGATATTTTCATATACCATCCTGTTAATTTTCATGCCATTTGGAGATTCCTAGCATATTTAACCAGTGCTATGAACTTGCTACTTTATTAACCCAGATTCCAGAAAAACAGGAATTTTCACCAAGTCCCTAAAAACCTGTTTCATCATGCCTACTTGCCAGCTCCATGCAAAGTGATTTGTTGCTCTTTTGTTGATTGTGTAGTTGGATGAATTGATGTGGGTGTTGAGTAGAACCTGTTCATGTCTTGTTTGTGGCTGTAGAGTTCCTGTAGCAATAGTTGTGAGCTTTTCCAAGTGCTATGTTGCTGTTTTGTGGCAGATTGAGTGCTATTTTATTTTGGGTGTTGTGGGAGCTATACTCCATGGAATTGAGTGATTATTGAGTATATTGTGATTGGTTTTTCATCACCTATCTAGTGGCTACCTTGGAATGCCAAGAATTAGCCAAGGTATTTGGTGGTCTTGAGTTTTGCCTTCGTACCTTGTCGTGAGCGTATCTCGGGAACCGTAGCTCCGTTTCTCGCGATCTTTATATGCATTTCCATCGATTTTTCATGGTGCATCCATATTTTCCATGTTCATGCATGTCTAAATAACTTAACATGAGGTTCTGTCCAGATTCATTAACCTACCACCTTTGCATGTGAAACTTGACTAGAATTGGATTGCCATGTTAAATTCCTCATTAAAATGATCATGCATCATCTTGGTTGTGCATTGCACATTGGTTGGTTATTTATTTGCTGTTTCTCTTGGGTAGACGCGAGTGTTGAATCTGAGTTAGAGGACCCTGGAGAGTACCACTACGAGGATCCCGCTACTTGTTCCGCTGAAGAACCAACAGGCAAGATGTACGTACCCGGATCCCAATACTATCTTTGCTTGCTAGTTTCTCGTTCTTATCGTTACAATTGCACTACCTACCACATGATATCAGCCCCCATGTTGCCATGACAGCCTCTAACCACCATATCCCAGCAAACCGTTGATTGGCTAAGCTACCGCTGCTAAGCCCCTCTTATAGCGTTCTTAGTTGCAGCTGCAGGTTGTTCCATGTGATAACATGGATTGGATATCACAATAAATTCTGTTATTTAAATTAATGCACATATATATCTGGTATTGGCGGAAGGCTTGACCTTTTGCTAAGTGATTTGTTCCGCTCGTACCGCCATTAGATTCTTGTTATCGGTGTTATGTTTTCCATATTTTGTGCTCCTAACACGCTTGGGGTTGTTATGGGTACCCCCCTGTTTATTCGGTTGAGATTAAAACTTGTCCGGCAAGACCCAACTTTGGTACTACATTTGCTAATAACTAATGAACCTGCAACCCCGTGGATAATTTAATCAACCCCCGGGCCAGTGCTCCTCATGAGTGTTGGTCCAAACCAGAGCCGTGTGTGGGGCCAACCCGGGGCAACTCAGGAAATTTCTATCAGGCCACTGTATGCATTGCTTATCCGTCATGTCCTGAGAACGAGATACGCGGCTCCTATCGGGTTCGTCGACCCGTCGGGTGGTCTTGCTGTATTTGTTTCACCTTTATCGAATGTCTTGCGTGTGGACTCTGACTTTCTTCGGGTTTACTCGAGGTGTTGGAAATCCTTTGGAATTACCGATGAAGATCACGAGTTCCGTGGTCGAGGAATTCCCGCGAGGTGTGGTTATTTGTGATGGACTAGTTGGAGCACCCCTGCAGGGTTAAATCTTTCGGAAAGCCGTGCCCGCGGTTATGTGGCAACTTGGATATTTGTTTAACACCCGGTTCTAGCAAACTCAGACTAAAATACGACAACTATGTGAGTAACAGTGACTGTCTCTGCTTGTGAACATGATCCGAGAGAGAACACGGTGGGGTTATGAATGACGTAGGCAAGTGTTCAGGGTCTCTTAGAGACCATGTCAAAATCGACCGATTATCGTAGTCCACTCACTTTACATTCTTGCTACGCAAGTTAGCCACCATAATGCTTAGAGCTGCTGCAGACTTAAACATCACCCATTCCATCCTAAAGCTTATATAGTGTTGGTAACCATATTACTTGATATCTGAGTCCCCTGTGGCTCACAGCTTACTACAACAATTCAGGTAGAGGTTCAGATGATTATGTTCAGGATGAGCTTACGCAGCTGCAATGGGAGTATGATGAAGAGAGAGGACGCATGTATGTGACGTACCCCGACGAGTAGAGGACCTGGTCGTGATCTTGGGCAGCTTGATAGTATCATCGCATTTGCTTTTATCGTTTGTTCTCGTTCGTAGCCGGACCCTATGTTACTCTTGATGTATGAACTGAGTGATATTGTAATTTAGCATGTGGCGAGTGTAAGCCAACATTATATACTATTCCCTTCAGTACATGTATGATGTGATGATGCTTAGCTTGCTAACAGCAAGATGCGCTTCTATCCTTTGCGAGGACCTCGTGCCTCAAAACGAATAGACGCACATCTTGGGCGTGACACAAAGTTTCGTCCAGGAATGAAGCTTTTGCATGGCTAAACATGTGGGTAGTAGCGGTATGGTTGATCGACCATGCAAAACAACATTTTTGGGGGGTTCGGTGCACCGAAGAGGATCCTCAATCTATCTAGACTAACAAGTATGACTTAGTGGTGAGAAATAGAGTGATCTTACATTGTTTTGTAATTTATTGTCCCAGAATGTTTACATGGTTGAGCACGGTGTTGGGTAGTAGAGGCTAGTAGTGTGCACGCCAACGATTAAATCATCCAAAACCCAATCTTGCAAGACTTTTTTGGCCTTCTAAATTTCCCCGAAATGGGCAAAGTGTGTCATTGTGGGATACATCCTTTCATTGAGGTCATTTTGGCAGGTCATGGAGACCAATCGGAGTTCGTATGGCCACAATATGGACATTCTACGGACACAACTCAAATGGATTTCAACACCAGGGGATACCGTGGATCCTGCTTCCAAGGTAAGTTTCTCGCGGCCATGAGCCATTTTGCGCCCCTCGGAACGACCTATTATTTTGGTTCCATAAACCAGAAGGGATGTTATGCACAGTTTCGTCTAGGAATGAAGCTTTTGCATGGTTAAACATGTGGGTAGTAGCGGTATGGTTGATAGACCATGCAATACAAGTTTTTTGGGTGGTCCGTGCACCGAAGAGGATCCTCCTTCTATCCAGACTGACAACTATGACTTAGTGGTGAGAAATAGAGTGATGGTACATTGTTCGGTAATTTATTGTCCCAGAATGTGTCCATGGTTGAGCACAATGTTGGGTAGTAGAGGCTAGAAATGTGCACGCCAACGATTAAATCATAGAAAACTCAATCTTGCAAACCTTTTTTGGCCTTCTAAATTTACCTGAAACGGAGAAAGTCGGTCATCATGGGATACGTTTCTCGCTGAGGTCATTTTGGCAGGTCATGGAGCCCAATCAGTGTTCGTATGGCTAGAATATCGTCGTTCTATGGATATAACCCAAATAGATTTCAACACCTGGGGATAACAAAGATCCAGCTTCCATGGTAAGTTTCTCGCGCTCGTGAGCCATTTTGCGCCCCTCAGAATCACCTATTATTTTGGTTCCATAACCCAGAAGAAATGCTACTCATAGTTTCGTCCAGGAATGAAGCTTTTGCATGGCTAAGCATATGGGTAGTAGCGGTATGGGTGATAGACCATGCAAAACAACAATTTTGGGGGGTTCGGTGCACCGAAGAGGATCCTCCTTCTATCCAGACTGACAAGTATGACTTGCTGGTGAGAAATAGAGTGATGTTACATTATTTCGTAATTTATTGTCCCAGAATGTGTCCTTGGTTGTGCACGATGTCAGGTAGTAGGGGCTAGTAGTGTGTGTTGGAAATATTCCCTAGAGGCAATAATAAATTAGTTATTATCATATTTCGTTGTTCATGATAATCGTTTATTATCCATGCTATAATTGTATTGATCGGAGACTTAGATGCATGTGTGGATACATAGACAAAACCATGTCCCTAGTATGCCTCTAATAGACTAGCTCATTGATCAAAAGATGGTTAAGGTTTCCTAGCCATGGACATGAGATGTCATTTGATAACGGGGTCACATCATAGGGAGAATGATGTGATGGACAAGACCCAAACTACAAACGTAGCGTATGATCGTGTCAGTTTATTGCTATTGTTTTCTGCGTGTCAAGTATATGTTCCTATGACCACGAGATCATGCAAGCTCATGGATATCGGAGCAGTGCTTTGTGTGTATCAAACGTCATAACGTAACTGGGTAACTATAAAGGTGCTCTACAGGTATCTCCAATGGTGTCTTATGAGTTGGCATGGATCGAGACTGGGATTTGTTACTCCGTGTGACGGAGAGGTATCTCAGGGCCCACTCGGTAATACAACATCACAATGAGCCTTGCAAGCAATGTGACGAATTGTTAGTTGCGGGATCTTGTATTACGGAACGAGTAAAGAGACTTGCCGGTAAAGAGGTTGAACTAGGTATGGAGATACCGACGATCGAATCTTGGGCAAGTAACATACCGAAGAATAAAGGGAACGTTATACGGGATTAACTGAATCCTAGACATAGAGGGTCGACCGATAAGGATCTTCGTAGAATATGTAGGAACCAATGTGGACGTCCAAGTCCTGCCATTGGTTATTGGCCGTAGAGGTGTCTCGGTCATGTCTACATAGTCCTCGAACCCACAGGGTCTTCACACTTAAGGTTCGGTGACGTTTCGGTACTATAGAGTTATGTATGGTGGTGACCGAAAGTTGTTCGGAGTCCCGGATGAGATCCCGGACGTCACGAGGAGCACCGGAATGGTCTGGAGGTAAAGATTCATATATAGGAAGTACCAGTTTGGTCGCTGGAAAAGTTTCAGGTTCATCGGTAGTGTACCGGGAGTGTCGCTAGTGTACCGGGAGGCCTCCGGGAGGGGTATTTCGACCCCAAGAGGTCCATGGGCTGTGGTAGAATAATAACCAGTCCTTCGTGGGCTGGGGAAACAGCCACAAAGGCCCATGGCACAGGGCAACAGAATCCTAAAGGGAAAAGAGGAAAAATCAGCCAATAGGGAGCAATCCTCTAGATCGGATTTCTGCAGCGCTGAGGCGAAGCCCTGCCGGAATTGCTCCACCACCACCATCACCGGAGAGCCGTCAATCTGCCGGTGAAATCTCTCTCCTCTCCACCTCCTCTTGCTAGATCGAGACGGTCGAGATCGTCATCAAGCTGCACATGTGCTGAACGCGGAGGTGCCGTCCGTTCGGCGCTAGATCGGAAGGACCGTGATTGAGATCACGAGACGGTCCGTGATGACATCGCGGAACAGATCGTGATGAGTTCACGGGACAAATCGTGATCAAGATCGTGAGACAGATCGTGATGAGTTCGCGGGATGGATCATGATGTGTTCGCGGGACGGATCTTAATTGGATCGCCGGACCGATCATGATGAGATCGCTGGATGCTCGGCGATTTGGATCACAAAGATGTTCGACTACACCAACCGCGTTTCTTAACGCTTCCCGCTTAGCGATCTACAAGGGTACGTAGATCCACTCTCCCTCTCGTAGATGCTCATCACTATGGATAGGTTTGCGTGTGCGTAAGAAATTTTTTGTTTCCCATGCGACGTTCCTCTTCAGTGTGCACGCCAACGATTAAGTCATCCAAAACTCAATCTTGCAACCATTTTCTGGCCTTTGAAATTTCCCTGAAACAAACAAAGTCTGCCATCGTGGGATACGTCTTTATTTTGAGGTCATTTTCGCAAGTCGTGGAGCCCAATCGTAGTTCGTATGGTCACAATATGTACGTTCTACGGATACAACTCAAATGGATTTCAACACCAGGGGATACCATGGATCCTGCTTCCAAGGTAAGTTTCTCGCGCCCATGAGCCATTTTGCGCCCCTTGGAACGAGCTATTATTTTTGTTCCATAAACCAAAAGGGATGTTATGCATAGTTTCATCCAGCAATGAAGCTTTTGCATGGCTAAACATGTGGGTAGTAGCGGTATGGTTGATAGACCATGAAATACAATTTGTTTGGGGGGGTCGGTGCACCGAAGAGGATCCTCCTTCTATCCAGACTGACAAGTATGACTTAGTGGTGAGAAATAGAGTGATGTTACATTGTTTTGTAATTTATTGTCCCAGAATGTGTCCGTGATTGGGCACAATGTTGGGTAGTAGAGGCTAGTAGTGTGCACGCCAATGATTAAATCATAGAAAACTCAATCTTGCAAACCTTTTTTGGCCTTCTAAATTTCCTCGAAACGGACAAAGCCGGTCATCATGGGATACGTTTTTCGTTGATGTCATTTTGGCAGGACATGGAGCACAATCAGAGTTCGTATGTCAAGAATATCGTCGTTCTACGGATACAACCCAAATAGATTTCAACACCTCGCGATACCGCGGATCCAGCTTCCAAGGTAAGTTTCTCGTGCCCATGAGCCATTTTGCGCCCCTCGGAACGACCTATTATTTTTGTTCGATAATCCAGAACGGATGCTATGCATAGTTTCATCCAGAAATGAAGCTTTTGCATGGCTAGACTTGTGGGTAGTAGCGGTATGGGAGATAGACCATGCAAAACAACATTTTTGGGGGCTTTGGTGCATCGAAGAGGATCCTCCTGCTATCCAGACTAACAAGTATGACTTGCTGGTGAGAGATGGAGTGATGTTACTTTGTTCTGTAATTTATTGTCCCAGAATGTGTCCGTGGTTGAGCACAATGTTGGGTAGTAGGGGCTAGCAGTGTGCACGCAACCGATTAAGTTATCCAAAACTCAATCTTGCAAGCCTTTTTTGGCCTTCGAAATTTTCCTGAAATGGATAAAGTCTATCATCATGGTGGACGCCTTTTCGTTGAGGTCATTTTGGCAGGTCGTGGAGCCAAATCGGAGTTTGTATGGCCACAATATGGTCGTTCTACGGATACAACTCAAATAGATTTTAACACTAGGGGATACCACGGATCCAGCTTCAAGGGTAAGTTTCTCGCGCCCCTGAGCTATTTTGCGCCCCTCGGAACGACCTATTATTTTGGTTCCATAACCCAGAAGGGATCTATGGACAGTTTCGTCAAGGAATGAAGCTTTTGCATGGCTAGACATGTGGGTAGTAGAGGTATGGGTGATAGACCATGCAAAATAACATTTCTGGGGGGTTCGGTGCACCAATAGGATCCTCCTTCTATCCATACTGACAAGTATGACTTGTTGGTAAGAAATGGAGTGATTTTACATTGTTCTGTAATTTATTGTCCTAGAATGTCTCCGTGGTTGAGAACAACGTTGGGTAGTAGGGGCTAGTAGTGTGCACGCCAACGATTAAGTCATGCAAAACTCAATCTTGCAAGCCTTTTTTGGCCTTCAAAATTTCCCCGAAACGTACGAAGTCGGTCATCATGGGATACGTCTTTTCGGTGAGGTAATTTTGGCAGGTCGTGGAGCCCAATCGGAGTTCGTATGGCTAGAATATGGTCATTCAACGGATACAACTCAAATAGATTTTAACACCTGGCGATACCGTGGATCCAGCTTCCAAGGTAATTTTCTCACGCCGTGAGCCACTTTGCACCCCTCGGAAGGACCTATTATTTTGGTTCCATCACCCAGAAGGGATGCTGTGCACAGTTTCGTCCAGGAATGAAGCTTTTGCATGGCTAAACATGTGGGTAGTAGCAGTATGGGTTCGGTGCACCGAAGAGGATCCTCCGTCTATCCAGATTGACAAGTATGACTTGCTGGTGAGAAATAGAGTGATGTTACATTGTTCTGTAATTTATTGTCCCAGAATGTGTCCGTGGTTGAGTAGAATGTTGGGCAGTAGGGGCTTGTAGTGTGCATGCCAACAATTAAGTCATCAAAAACTCAATCATGCAAGCATTTTTTGGCGTTCGAAATTTCCCCGAAACGGAAAAAGTCTAACATCGTGGCATACATCTTTTCGCTGATGTCAATTTCGGAGGTCATGGAGCCCATTCGGAGTTCGTATGGCCAGAATATCGTCGTTCTACGGATACAACCCAAATAGATTTCAACATCTGGGGATACCGCAGATCCAGCTTCCATGGTAAGTTTCTCACGCCCGTGAGCCATTTTGCGCCCCTCAGAACAACCTATTATTTTGGTTCCATAACCCAAAAGGGATGCTACATACAGTTTCGTCCAAGAATGAGGCTTTTGCATGGCTAAACATGTGGGTAGTAGCGGTATAGGTGATAGACCATGCAAAACAACATTTTTGGAGGGTTCGGTGCACCGAGGAGGATCCTCCTTCTATCGAGACTGACAAGTATGACTTTCTGGTGAGATATAGAGCGATGTTAAATTGTTTTGTAATTTATTGTCCCAAAATGTGTCCGTGGTTGTGCACGATGTCGGGTAGTAGGGGTAGTAGTGTGCACGCCATCGATAAAGTCATCTTCCACATGCATTAGTAGGTTAGTTTTCATTCTGTAGAGAACCTTATGTTAAGTTATTTAAACATGCATGAACATGGAAAATATGTATGCATTGTGCAAAAATGTTAAAAATGCATATAAAGAACGTAAGAAACGGAGTTACAGTGCTCACGCTACGCTCTCGGCAAGTTACGAAGGCAAAACACAAGTCAACAAGGCCATGGGCTATTTCTTGGCATTACAAGGTAGCCACTGGATAGGCAATGAAAAACCAACCACAAGATAGCCAAAGATCAAGAAATTTCATAGAGTATAGCTCCCACAAGTCACAAAACACTAGAACAAACAATCTGCCACAAAACAGCAACATAGCAACTTGCACAGCCCACAACTTGAGCTGCAGGAATCCTACCACCACAAACAAGGCATTGACAGAAACTACATGACATTTTAATCAACTTATCCAACAAAACATACTAGAATGGAGGCAAACAATAATAATCATGAAGCTCACAAGTTGGCATGATGAAACAGATTTTAAGGGACTTAGTGAAAATAACAGTTTTTCTGGAATCTGAGTTAATATGGTAGCATGTTGACAGCAGAATTTAAAGGTTTTAGAGACCACCTCATGCCATCAAAATTAACAGGATGGTAGTAGACAACATCTACTTCAAAACACTAGAACTGAGCTTGAGCTAATTCACAACATATCACAAGATAGCAACTACTCTTCATGGCATAAAAATAACAGCAGATTCTCAGACTTAGAAATATTTAGCATGGTGAAATCAGTAACATCAAGTTAGCTACATTGGAGCAAGCATGGCATAATATACATAAAACACTAACACTTCCATGTTGGCACATGCCCCAAAGCAAACATGGATTAATTCATGCAAAAATGACAAAGTAGCATCACAACAGAAAATGACAATTTTATAAACTTGCTCGAAAGTGAAATCTATTTGCATCATTGGATTCCTTCGATCTTTCTACCCCAAAATCATGTGTCATACTCATATATCCATGTGAAGCAACATGTCAAGAACTACACCGGCAAAATCAACACCCACTCTTATAAGTCAAAAGGTGCCCTAAATGGACAAGATCACAAATGGCCTAACCAGATCTGGAAACTTAGCTTAAAATGGAAATTATCTAATATATCCTACAAAACATGGCATACATCACAAACATAGTGCATGGCAAGTGGGGGAAGAACCCACTTGTCACCCACCCACACACACACACACTACACACACACACTACACAAGCATGCACACACATAGCTACATATGACTAAGGGCATATGAGGACATCCACACCCATGAACACACCACCAATGAGGGTGGGTGTTCACCACAGTCACACATATGCACCATATATGCACAATGCATATAGGCACATACACACTAGCCACACATGCACAAGTGCACATGGGCACATACTCTCATGAAAACACACTCCTAGGTGTGTGGGGGTTCATCACACACACACACACATACACACATATATGCACAAGTGCATATTGCACATATATATGCATGTATAAAAAACACACACACACACTAGACATGCACATGTATGTGTCACCACATACACCACTTCACACACACACATACAATCAACAAGGGAGTAAAAATACAACCTACAAACATGAAAGTATGCACAAACTCACATATACATGGCAACAACAAAAGAGAAAAAATAAAACAAAGGAAAAAAACAAAAGGGGAGAGGGGTTCGGGTTCGAACCCACGATCGGCTGGTCGTTTCCCACGCGCGTACCACCATGCTACGGCTACGGTTGTTAACAGAAGAGGGCATCGACCCCTCTAATACACACCAACTATGCGCTATCTGATGAAAATGTATAAAAAACACCACGGCAACAGCAAATGCAGCAGCAACTCCAGCGGCTACATGGCATCTCCGGCGACACAGATCACCTGTGGGGAGCACGGGGACCTAAGGGAACACATGCCCGCCTCGGAGAATGGCTGGATGCGACGCCAAGGGGCACTCGATCTCGAGCTTCTGCTCGGCTCGGGGCACGGTGGAGGCAAACATGACAGCGGCAATTTGTGGGCCTACGTGGGATAGGAGGGTTGCGGGGAACGACTGCTCACCGAGGGGGTCTCCGGAGGCGCATGGAAGTGGACGGCGGCGAGGCGAAGGGGAAGAAGAGGAACAATATGGCCCAGCGACGAGATCCTCTTGTGCGGACGACGCTGTCGATGGGGTGGCATTGCGGAGGAGCTAGGACCTCCCTAGCACCCGTAACGGAGCACCGACAGGACCAGGAACCTCCCCACCATCTCCGATGGCGATGAGAGGGTCACCAGAGGCGGAGACAACGACCCGAAGAGTCACCGGCGACGCACTGTTCTCTGAACCTCTCTCTGAACCTTACCTGAAGGGGGGAAGAAGAGAAGAGAAAGAGGGCGAAGGGGAGCGGCGGTGGTGTGAGGAGAAGAGGGAACCCTAGGGGGAAAGGCATGGACGTCGAGAGACCAAATAGGCTTGGGCACTGACGACGAGGCGACGACAACGACTCACGGCGGCGCACTCTCGCTCTCTCTTTGCATCTCTGAACTACGGAAAACAAAGGCGGAGCAGGTGGCTGCTTGGCACCTGGGCTGGGCCGCGCAGGGAGGAGCCGGCCTAGCTCTTCCTCCCTCACACAGAGAAATAAAACCCAGGGTTTTTCCTATTAATTAGAACAGCAAGAAAAGAAAAATTCCTACAAGAAATCAGAAATGATTTTTGATAAGGAAAAGGTACTTTTGACTAAAATTGATAAGGGGATTTTTGAAACAAGTATTTTAAATAGTTTCAAATCAACAACCCCCTTGTTATTTAAACCTCAAATGCATATTAAGCTCAAACAACAAAAGAACCACAGACATAATTTTAAAACATCATTGGCTACCTCTTGAAATTCTTTTAGCAAATTTATTAGCAAGTTATTTCTGATGATAAAAAGACAAGGGAAAAGAGGGGGGCATTTGGTTGGCTTGAAGAAAAGAAAAAGAGAGGGGACAGGAGAAGTAGATGCACCACCCACACTCTAACCACATCACAAAACACAAGGACACACTCAACCACAACAAGTCACATCACAACAAAGACATGGCATGATGGATTAAATGATGCATGATGCATGAATGCATGAACAAGACATGGCATATCAAGGTTCAACTCATATCATTAATCTGATGACAAGAAGGTTCACTTAAGATACATGCCCAACAAGGAAGGGACAACACTTGGGCTGTCACATATTTGCTTAACAACTTAATAAAATTAGCATAGGGCTTTGCAACCCCGTGGATAATTAATCAACAACCTGGGCCAGTGCTCCCCAGGAGTGTTGGTACAAACTAGAGCACTGTGCGGGTCCAACCCGGGGCAAATCGAGAGATTTCTATCAGGCCACCATACACTAGCTTATCCAGTCGCGTCCTGAGAACGAGATACGCGACTCTTATCGTGTTCGTCGACACGTCGAGAGGTCTTGCTAGACTTGGTTTACCTTTCTTGAGTGGCTTGTGTGTGTAACTCCGATCTTCTTCAGGCTATCTCGAGGTGTTGGTTTTCCTTTGTAGTTTCCTATGATGATCGCGAGATCCGTGGTTGAGGTTATTCCCGCGGAGTGTGGTTAATTTATGATGGACTAGTTGCAGCACCCCTGTAGGGTTAAATCTTTCGGAAAGCCATGCCCGCGGTTATGTGGCAACTTGGTTATTTGTTTAACATCCGCTTATAGACAACTTGAAGTTAACTTTAGTAAAATACACCAACGGTGTGAGTAACCGTGATCGTCTCTGCTCGTGAACACGATCTAAGGGAGAACAAAGTGGGGTTATGTTTGACGTAGGTAGGTGTTCAGGATCTCTTAGAGGTCATTCTAGTTCCCGATCATTTATCGTAGACCACATATTTATTTTCATGTTCTCGTAAGATTAGCCACCATATATGCTTAGCGTTGATGCAAACTAAACACCTCATCCCCCATCCAACCTATCAGCTTGAATAGTCTCGGTACCTGGGCACGATATTGCTGAGTCCCCATGGCTCACAGATTAGTACAACAACTACAGGTGCAGGTGCAGATGAGTTCATGCCAGATGACGTGATGCAGCTCCAGTGGGAGTACGATGAGGAGCATGGCCGGATGTACGTCACATATCCAGACGAGTGGTGTGGCCATCATCGTGATCTTCAGGGCTAGCAATCTAGTGTCATTACTTAATTTTATCGTTTGTTTTCGTCCATAGCCGGATACTGCCTTTGGATTGATGTTTGAATAAATTGTGTGGACATGTAATTTAGCATGTGGCAAGTGTAAGCCAACTCGTATACTCTTGTCTTCCTACATGTATGACGTAATGATGATGTACTTGCGAACGACAAGATGCGCCTCTATCCCTGTCGAGGCCCCCGCGCCTTAATATGGATAGACGCGCATCTTGGGCGTGACACATAACCTAGAAGGGATGCTATGCACAATTTCGTCCAGGAATGAAGCTTTTGCAGGGCTAAACATGTGGGTAGTAGCAGTATGGATGATAGACCATGCAAAACAACATTTTTGGGGGGTTCGTTGCACCGAAGAGGATCCTCCTTCTATCTAGACTGACAAGTATGACTTGCTGGTGAGAAATAGAGTGATGTTACATTTTTCTGTAATTTATTGTCCCAGAATGTGTCCGTGGTTGAGGACAATGTTGGGTAGTAGGGGCTAGTCGTGTGCACGCCAACGATTAAGTCATCCAAAACTCAATATTGCAAGCCTTTTTTAGCCTTCCTAATTTCCCCAAAACTGACAAAGTCTGTCATCGTGGGATACGTCTTTTCGTTGAGGTCATTTTGGCAGGCTGTGGAGTCCAATCGGAGTTCGTATGGCCACAATATGGTCGTTCTACGGATACAACTCAAATAGATTTCAACACCAGGGGTTCCCGTGGATCTTGCTTCCAAGGTAAGTTTCTCGAACCCATGATCCATTTTATTCCCCTCGGAATGACATATTATTTTTGTTCCATAACCCAGAAGGGTTGTTTTGCACAGTTTCGTCCTGGAATGAAGCTTTTGCATGGCTAAACATGTGGGTAGTAGCGGTATGGTTGTTAGACCATGCAAAACAACATTTTTGGGGGGTTCGGTGCACCAAAGAGGATCCTACTTCTATCCAAACTGACATGTATGACTTAGTGGTGATAAATAGAGTGATGTTACATTGTTTTGTAATTTTGTCCAAGAATGTGTCCGTGGTTGAGCACAATGTTGGGTAGTAGAAACTAGTAGTGTGCACGCCAACGATTAAGTCATCCAAAACTCAATGTTGGAAGCATTTTTTGGCCTTCTAAATTTACCCGAAATGGACAAAGTCAGTCATCGTGGGATACGTCTTTTCGTTCAGGTCATTTTGGCTTGTCGTGAAGCCCAATCGGATTTCGAACGCTAGAATATGGTCGTTCTACGGATACAACTCAAATAGATTTTAACACGTGGGGATACTGCGGATCAAGTTTCCAAGGTAAGTTTCTCGTGCCCGTGAGGCATTTTGCGCCCCTCGGAACGACCTATTATTTTGGTCCAATAACCCAGAAGGGATGTTGTGCACAACTTCATCCAGGAATGAAGCTTTTGCATGGGTAAACATTTGGGTAGAAGTGGTATGGTTGATAGACCATGCAAAACAACATTTTTGGGGGGTTCGGTGCACCGAAGAGGATCCTCCTTCTATCCAGACTAACAAGTATGACTTGCTAGTGAGAAATAGAGTGATGTTACTGTTGGGCAATGTCGCATTGGAAACAAAAAAATTCCTACGCACACGCAAACCTATCCATGGTTATAAGCATCTACGAGAGGGAGAGTGGATCTACATACCCTTGTAGATCGCTAAGCGGGAAGCGTTAAGAAACGCGGTTGGTGTAGTCGAACATCTTCGCGATCCAAATCGCCGTGCGTCCGGCGATCTCATCACGATCCATCCCACGATCCCATCACGATCCGTCCCGCGATCTCATCACGATCCGTCTCACGATCTTGATCACGATCTGTCCCGCGAACTCATCACGATCCGTTCTGTGATCTCATCACGAACCGTCTCGCGATCTCGATCATGGTCCTTCCGATCTAGCGCCGAACAGACGGCACCTCCGCGTTCAGCGCACGTGCAGCTTGATGACGATCTCCACCGTCTTGATCCAGCAAGAGGAGGTGGAGAGGAGAGAGAGTTCACCGGCAGCGTGACGGAGCTCCGGTGATGGTGGTGGAGTGATTCCGGCAGGGCTTCGCCTAAGCGCTGCGGAAAACCGATCTAGAGGAGAAACTGTGCACCTGTGAAACGGGTAGCACGTGGCCGGAAATTCTGTCCAAAAACCACCCAATCCACTAGTATATATAGGAGGAGAGGAGAGGAGAGGCAGCCAAGGCCTTTGGGTCGACCGAAATAGGAGGTGGGAGCAATCCTACTTCACCTCCAATCCTAGTTGGAGTAGGATTGCCTCCTATTGCCTGATTTTCCACTTTTTGCTTTAGGACTTTCTCTCCTGTGCCATGGGCCTTTGTGGCTGTTTTCCCAGACCACTAAGGGCTGGTTATTATTTTCCCACAGCCCATGGACCTCTTGGGGTCGAAATACCCCTCCCGGAGGTACCCCGGTACACTACCGGCACTCCCGGTACACTACCGATACTCCCGGTACACTACCGATGAGCCCAAAACTTTTCCGGCGACCAAACTGGGACATCCTATATATGAATCTTTACCTCAGGACCATTCCGGATCTCCTCGTGACGTCCGGGATCTCATCCGGGACTCCGAACAACCTTCGGTCACCACCATACATAACTCTACACTACCGAAACGTCACCGAACCTTAAGTGTGCAGACCCTGCGGGTTCGAGAACTATGTAGACATGACCGAGACACCTCTACGGTCAATAACCAATGGCGGGACCTGGACGTACACATTGGTTCCTACATATTCTACGAAGATCTTTATCGGTCGAACCTCAATGTTAAGGATTCAGTTAATCACGTATAATGTTCCCTTTGTTCTTCGGTATGTTACTTGCCCGAGATTCGATCGTCGGTATCTCCATACCTAGTTCAACCTCGTTACCAGCAAGTCTCTTTACTCATTCCGTAATACAAGATCCCGTGACTAACACTTAGCCACATTGTTTGAAAGGCTTGTTGTGATGTTGTATTACCAAGTGGGCCCTGAGATACCTCTCCGTCACATGGAGTAACAAAACCCAGTCTCGATCCATGCCAACTCAACCGACACCATCGGCGATACCCGTAGAGCACCTTTATAGTCACCCAGTTACATTGCGACGTTTGATACACACAAGGCACTCCTCCGATATCCGTGAGTTGCATGATCTCATGGTCATAGGAACATGTACTTGACATGCAGAAAACAGTAGCAATAAACTGACACGGTCATATGCTATGTTTGTAGTTTGGGTCTTATCCATCACATCATTCTCCTAATGATGTGATCCTGTTATCAAATGACATCTCATGTCCATGGCTAGGAAACCTTAACCATCCTTTGATCAACGAGCTAGTCCATTAGAGGCATACTAGGGACATGGTTTTGTCTATGTATCCACACATGCATTTAAGTCTCCGATCAATACAATTATAGCATGGATAATAAACGATTATCATGAACAAGGAAATATGATCATAACTAATTTATTATTGCCTCTAGGGCATATTTCCAACAGTCTCCCACTTGCACTAGAGTCAATAATCTAGTTCACATCACCATGTGATTCGCATTGTTATGAATCTAACACCCAATGAGTTCTGGGGCTTGATCATGCTTTGCATGTGAGAGAGGTCTTATAGTCAACGGGTCTGTGATATTCAGATCCGTGTGTGGTTTGCAAATCTCTATGTCAAACCGTAAACACTGCTACCACACTCCACTTGGTACTATTTCCAAATGGCTGCTCCACTATACGTATCCAGATTGCTACTACGAGTCATCCGGATTAGTGTTAAAGCTTGTTTCGACGTAACTCTTTACGACGAACTCTTTATCACCTCCATAATCAAGAAACATTTCCTTAGTCCTCTGGTTACTAAGGATAATGCCGACCACTGTCCAGTGATCCACTCCTGGACCACACTTGTACCCCTTGACAGACTCATGGCTAGGCACACACAGGTGCGGTACATAGCATGGCATACTATACAGAGCCTATGGCTAAGGTATAGGGGATGACGTTCGTCCTTTCTCTTCCTTCTGCCATGGTCGAGCTTTGAGTCTCACTCAACTTCACACCTTACAAATCAGGCGAGAACTCTTTCTCTGACTGATCCATTTTGAACTCCTTCAAAATCTCTGTCAAGGTATGTACTCATTGAAAGTCTCAGCAAGTCATCTTGATCTATCTCTATAGATCTTGATGCTCAACAATTTGGTAGCTTTATCTAGGTCTTCCTGTGAAAATCACTTTCCAAACAACCATTTGTGCTTTCCAGAAATCCTACATTATTTCCAATCAACATTATGTCATCCACATATACTTATCAGAAATTCTATAGTGCTCCCACTCACTTTGTTGCAAATACAAGTGTCTCGTAAACTTTGTATAAACTCAAAAACTTTGATCAACTCATCAAAGCGTATATTCCAACTCCGAGATGCCTGCTTCAGTCCATGGAAGGATCATCGAAGCTTGCACACCTTTTAGCATCCTTAGGACTGACAAAACCTTCTGGTTGTATCACATACAACCTTTCCTCAAGTAAACCGTTAAGGAAATGATGTTTTAACATCCATCTGTCAGATTTCATAATCGAACACGCAGCAACTGCTAACATAATTCCAACAGACTTTAGCATCGCTACGAGTGAGAAAGTCTCATCATAGTCAACTCCTTGAACTTGTCACAAACATCTTTGCAACAAGTCGAGCTTTACGAATAGTGACATTCACCATCAGTGTTTGTCTTCATTTTAAAGATCCATTTGTACTCAACGACCTGCCGTCCAACGAGCAAGTCTACCAAAGTCTATACTTGGTTTTTCATACATGGATCCTATCTCGGATTTCATGGCCTCCAACCATTTGTTGGAATCCGGGACCATCATCGCTTCTCCATAGCTCGTAGGTTCATCGCTGTCCAACAACATGACCTCGAAGACAGGGTTGTCGTACCGCTTAGGAGCAGTACACATCCTTGTCGACCCACGAAGTTTGATAGTAACTTGATCCTGAAGCTTGATGATCATCATCATTAACTTCCTCTTCAACTAACGTAGGCTTCACAGAAACATAGTTCTGCGCTGCGCTACTCTTTGGTTGAACAAAGGTTTAACAACCTCATCAAGTTCTATCTTCCTCCCACTCAATTCTTTCGAGAGAAACCTTTTCTCGAGAAAGGATCCATTTTAGTAACAAACACTTTGCACTTGGATCTGAGATAGAAGGTTCACCCAACTGATCTTAGGGTATTCTATGAAGATGCATTTGTCCGCCTTGGGTTCGACCTCATTAGGTGAAAACATTTTTCACACAAGTGCCGCAGCCCCAAGTATTAAGAAATGACAGCTTAGGTTTCTATCAAACCATAATTCATATGGTGTCATCTCAACGGATTTAGATGGTGCCCTATTTAAAGTGAATGTAGTTGTCTCTAATGCATAACCCCAATATTATAGTAGTAAAACGACAAGAGACATCATAGCACGCACCATGTCCAATAGAGCATAACTATGATGTTCGGACACACCATCACATTGTCTTAAGTTGTATGCCAAACTCGTGACTCAGATATTCACCTCCACGATCATATCGCAGTCATTTTTATCTTCTGGTCACGATGATCTTTAAACTTCACTCTGAATTTGCTTGAACCTTTCAAACGATTCAGACTTGTGTTTCATTAAGTAAATATACACTATATCTACTCAAATCATAAGTGAAGGTAAGAAAATAACGATATCCACTACACACTAGAAGACTCACTAGATCGCATACATCAACATGTATCATTTCCAATGAATCACTTGCCCGCTCCATCCAACGGGGTCCTTTAGTCATCTTGCCCAAGAGGCATGGTTCGCATGTCTCAACCGATTCGAAATCGAATGAGTCCAAATATCCATCAGCATGGAGTTTCTACATGCGCTTTATACCAATATGACATTTAGCGGCAGTGCCACAAGTATGTGGTACTATCATTATTAACCTTGTATCTTTTGACATCAATGTTATGAACATGTGTAATAGTACGATCAAGATTTCAACAAACCATTCTCACTGGGTGCATGACCATTGAAGGTATTATTCATGTAAACAGAATAACCATTATTCTCTAACTTAAATGAATAACCTTATTGCAATAAACATGATATAATCATGTTCATGCTCAACGCAAAACACCAAATAACATTTATTTAGGTTCGTCACTAATCCTGAAGGTAGAGAGAGCGTGGGATGTTGATCACATCAACCTTGAAAACACTTCCAACACAGATCGTCACCTCACCCTTAGCTAGTTCTCCGTTTATTCCGTAGCTTTCATTTCGAGTTACTAACATTTAGCAACCGAACTGGTATCCAATACCCAGGTGCTACTAAGAGTACTAGCAAGGTACACATTAGTAACTCGTATATCAAATATGCTTCTATCAATGTTGCCAGCCTTCTTATCTACCAAGTATCTAGGGTTGTTCCGCTTCAGCAACCTCTCACCTCATAATAGAAGCACTTAGTCTCGGGTTTGAGTTCAACTTTGGGTTGCTTCACTGGAGCAGCAACTGACTTGCTATCCATGAAGTTTCCCTCCTTGCGCTTGCCCTTTTCAAAACTAGTGGTTTGATTAACCATCAACACTTGACGCTCCTTCTTGATTTCTACCTTCGCGGTGTCAAACATCGTGAACAGCTCAGGGATCAATACTTCTATCCCTGGTGTATTATAGTTCATCACTAAGTTCTAGTAGCTTTAGTGACAGTGACTTGGAGAACTATATCAATCACTATCTTATCTGGAAGATCAACTCCCACTTGATTCAAGCGATTGTAGTACCTAGACAATCTGAGTACATGCTCAACGATTGAGCTATTCTCCTTCATCTTACAGGCAAAGAATCTTGTTGGAGATCTCATGTCTCGCAACACAGGCACGAGCCTAAGATCATAATCTCTGCCCCTAGAACATCTCATATGTTCCGTGACGTTCAAAACATTTCGGAGCCTCAATTCTAAGCCGTAATGCATGACGCACTAAACTATCAAGTAGTCATCGAAACGTGCCTGTCAGATGTTCACAACATCTATAGACGACGCTAGAGGGGGAGGTGCACCGAGCGGTGCATTAACGACATAAGCCTTCTGTGCAGCAATGAGGACAATCCTCAGATCACGGACCCAGTCCGCAATATTGCTACCACCATCTTTCAACTCTATTTCTCTAGGAACATATACAAATTTAAGGGAGCTACAGCGCGAGCTAGTAATCTACAACATAATTTGCAAAGACACTTTGACTATGTTCATGATAATGAGTTCAATTAATCATATTACTTAAGAACTCCCACTCAAATTGACATCCCTCCGATCATTCGAGTGATACATGATCCAAATTCACCAACTCAAGTCCGATCATCACGTGAGTTGAGGTGGCTGCAATGGTGATCATCATTATGTTGATCATATCTACTATATGACTCATGTTCGTCACCGGCACAACACCATGATCTCCATCATCTTGATCTCCGTCAATGTGTTGCCATTGGGGTTGTGGCGCTAGCCCTGCTTCTACTTCTATTGCTACTGCTTAGCAATAAAGTAAAGCATTACATAGCGCTTAATGACTGACACGCAAGTCATACAATAATTAAAGACAACCCTAGGTCTCCTGCCGGTTGCCGTAATCAACGACATGCAAGTCGTGAAATTCTATACATCACATGATCATCTCATACATCACATATATCTCATCATGTAATTGGCCATATCACATCACAACATACCCTGCAAAAACAAGTTAGACGTCCTCTAATTGTTGTTGCATGTTTTACGTGGCTGCTACGGGTATCTAGCAAGAACAATTCTCACCTACGCATAAACCACAACGGTGATACATAGATTGCTTTTCAACCTTCTCAAGGACCACCTTTGTCGGATCCGATCCAACTAAAGTGAGAGAAACTGTCACCCGCAAGCCATCCAAGCAACAAGTTGCGTCGAGGGAACTGGTCTCTCGTAAGCGTACGAGTAATGTTCGTCCGGGCCGCTTCATCTCACAATCCCGCTGAACCAAAATACGACCAAGGGAGGAAGCAATCTAAGCATCAACGCCCACAAACCTTTTGTGTTCTACTCGAGATCTCATCGAACCATCAACCTAGCTCATGATGCCACTGTTGGGGAACGTCGCATGGGAAACAAAAAATTTCCTACGCACACGCAAACCTATCTATGGTGATGAGCATCTACGAGAGGGATAGTGGATCTACATACCCTTGTAGATCGCTAAGCGGGAAGCGTTAAGAAACGCGGTTGGTGTAGTCGAACATCTTCGCGATTCAAATCGCCGAGTGTCCCGCGATCTCATCACGATCCGTCCCGCGATCCCATCACGATCCGTCCCGCGATCTCATCACGATCCGTCTCACGATCTTGATCACGATCTGTCCCGCGAACTCATCGTGATCCGTTCCGGGATCTCATCACGAACCGTCTCGCGATCTCGATCACGGTCCTTCCGATCTAGCGCCGAACAGACGGCACCTCCGCGTTCAGCACACGTGCAGCTCGATGACGATCTCCACCGTCTTGATCCAACAAGAGGAGGTGGAGAGGAGAGAGAGTTCACCGGCAGCATGACGGAGCTCCGGTGATGGTGGTGGAGTGATTCTGGCAGGGCTTCGCCTAAGCGCTGCGGAAAACCGATCTAGAGGAGAAACTGTGCACCGGTGAAACGGGTAGCACGTGGCCGGAAATTCTGTCCAAAAACCAACCAATCCACTAGTATATATAGGTGGAGAGGAGAGGATAGGCAGCCAAGTCCTTTGGGTCAGCCGAAATAGGAGGTGGGAGCAATCCTACTTCACCTCCAATCCTAGTTGGACTAGGATTGCCTCCTATTGGCCGATTTTCCACTTTTTGCTTTAGGACTTTCTCTCCTACGCCAAGGGCCTTTGTGGCTGTTTTACCAGCCCACTAAGGGCTGTTTATTATTCTCCCACAGCCCATGGACCTCTTGGGGCCGAAATACCCCTCCCGGAGGTCCCCCGGTACACTACCGGCACTCCCGGTACACTACCGATACTCCCGGTACACTACCGATGAGCCCGAAACTTTTCCGGTGACCAAACTGGGACATCCTATATATGAATCTTTACCTCCGGACCATTCCCGAGGTCCTCGTGACGTCCAGGATCTCATCCTGGACTCCGAACAACCTTCGGTCACCACCGTACATAACTCTACACTACCGAAACGTCACCGAACCTTAAGTGTGCAGACCCTGCGGGTTCGAGAACTATGTAGACATGACCGAGACACCTCTACGGTCAATAACCAATGGCGGGACCTGGACGTCCACATTGGTTCCTACATATTCTACGAAGATCTTTATCGGTCAAACCTCTATGTCAAGGATTTAGTTAATCCCGTATAACGTTCCCTTTGTTCTTCGGTATGTTACTTGCCCGAGATTCGATCGTCCGTATCTCCATACCTAGTTCAACCTCGTTACTGGCAAGTCTCTTTACTCGTTCCGTAATACAAGATCCCGTGACTAACACTTAGCCACATTGCTTGCAAGGATTGTTGTGATGTTGTATTACCGAGTGGGCCCTGAGATACCTCTCCGTCACACGGAGTAACAAAACCCAGTCTCGATCCATGCCAACTCAACAGAGACCATCGACGATACCTGTAGAGCACCTTTATAGTCACCCAGTTACGTTGCGACGTTTGATACACACAAGGCACTCCTCCGATATCCGTGAGTTGCATGATCTACTGGTCATAGGAACATTTACTTGACATGCAGAAAACAGTAGCAATAAACTGACACGATCATATGCTATGTTTGTAGTTTGGGTCTTATCCATCACATCATTCTCCTAATGATGTGATCCCATTATCAAATGACATCTCATGTCCATGGCTAGGAAACCTTAATCATCCTTTGATCAACGAGCTAGTCCATTAGAGGAATCATAGGGACATGGTTTTGTCTATGTATCCACACATGCATTTAAGTCTCCGATCAATACAATTATAGCATGGATAATAAACGATTATCATGAACAAGGAAATATGATAATAACTAATTTATTATTAACTCTAGGGCATATTTCCAACAGTTACATTGTTCTGTAATTTATTGTCCCAAAATATGTCCGTGGTTGAGCACAATTTTGGGTAGTAGGGGCTAGTAGTGTGCACGCCAACGATAAAATCATCCAAAAATCAATCTTGCAAGGTTTTTGTGCCCTTCTAAATTTCCCCAATATTGACAAAGTCAGTCATCGTGGGATACGTCTTTTCGTTGAGGTCATTTTGGCTTGTCATGGAGCCCAATCAGATTTCGCGTGGCCAGATTATGGTTGTTCTACGGATACAACTCAAATAGATTTTAACACCTGGGGATACTACGGATCAAGTTTCCAAGGTAAGTTTCTCGCGCCTGTGAGCAATTTTGCGCCCCTCGGAACGACCTATTATTTTAGTTCCAAAACCCAGAAGGGATGCTATGCACAGCTTCGTCCAGGAATGAAGCTTTTGCATGATTAAACATGTGGGTAGTAGCAGTATCGTTGATAGACCATGCAAAACAACATTCTTGGAGGGTTCGGTGCACCGAAGAGGATCCTCCTTCTATCCAGACTCACAAGTATGACTTAGTGGTGAGAAATAGAGTGATGTTACATTGTTCTGCAATTTATTGTCCCATAATGTGTCCATGGTTGAGCACAATGTTGGGTAGTAGGGCCTAGTAGTGTGCACGCCAACGATTAAATCATCCAAAACTCAATCTTGCAAGCCTTTTTTGGCCTTCTAAATTTCCCCAATCGTGGGACGCATATTTTTGTTGAGGTAATTTTGGCTTGTATTGGAGCCCAATCAGATTTCATATGGCCAGAATATGGTCATTCTACGGATACAACTCAAATAGATTTAACACCTGGGGATACCGTGCGTCCTGCTTCCAAGTTAAGTTTCTCGCACCCATGAGCCAGTTTGTGCCCCTCGGAACGACCTATTATTTTGGTTCCATAACCCAGATGGGATGTGATGCCCAGTTTCATCCAGGAAAGAAGCTTTTGCATGGATAAACATGTGGGTAGTAGCGGTATGGTTGATAGACCATGCGAAAGAACATTTTTGGGGGGTTCGGTGCTCCGAAGCGGATCCTCCTGCTATCCAGACTGACAAGTATGACTTGTTGGTGAGAAATAGAGTGATGTTACATTTTTTTGTAATTTATTGTCCCAGAATATGTCCGTGGTTGAGCACAATGTTGGGTAGTAGGGGCTAGTAGTGTGCACGCCAACGATAAAATCATCCAAAAATCAATCTTGCAAGGTTTTTTTGGCCTTCTAAATTTTCTGAATATGGACAAAGTTAGTCATCGTGGGAGACGTCTTTTCGTTGACGTCATTTTGGCTTATCGTGGAGCCCAATCGGATTTCGCGTGGCCAGAATATGGTCGTTCTACGCATATAACTCAAATAGATTTTATCACCTGGGGATACGGCGGATCAAGTTTCCAAGATAAGTTTCTCGTGCCCGTGAGCCATTTTGTGACCCTCGGAATGACCTATTATTTTGGTTCCATAACCCAGAAGTGATGCTGTGCTCAGTTTCGTCTAGGAATGAAGCTTTTGCATGGCTAAACATGTGGGTAGTACCGGTATGGGTTATAGACCATGCAAAACAACGTTGTTTGGGGGTTCAGTGCACCGAAGAGGATCCTTCTTCTATCCAGACTGACATTTATGACTTGTTGGTGAGAAATAGAGTGATGTTACATTGTACTGTAATTTATTGTCCCAGAATGTGTCTGTGGTTGAGCACAATGTTGGGCAGTAGAGACTAGTAGTGTGCACGACAACGATTAAATCATCGAAAACTCAATCTTTGAAGCCTTTTTTGGCCTTCTAAATTTCCCCGAAACGGACAAAGTCTGTCATCGTGGGATACGTCTTTTTGTTGAGGTTATTTTGGCAGGTCGTGGAGCCCAATCGGAGTTCGTATGGCCACAATATGGCCGTTCTACGGATACAACTCAAATAGATTTCAAAACCAGGGGATATCGTGGATCCTGCTTCCACGGTAAGTTTATCGCGCCCATGAGCCATTTTGCGCCCCTCGGAATGACCTATTATTTTGGTTCCATAACCCAGAAAAGATGCTATGCACAGTTTCGTGAAGGAATGAAGCTTTTGCATGGCTAAACATGTCGGTAGTAGCGGTATGGTTGATAGACCATGCAAAACAGCATTTTTGGGGGGGTCGGTGCACCGAAGAGGATCCTACTTCTATCCAAACTGACATGTATGACTTGCTGGTGAGAAATAGAGTGATGTTACATTGTTTCGTAATTTATTTTTCCAGAATGTGTCCTCGGTTGAGCACAATGTTATGTAGTAGGGGCTAGGAGTGTGACCGCTAATGATCAAATCATCCAAAACTCAATCTTGCAAGCCTTTTTTGGCCTTCGAAATTTCCCTAAAATAGACAAAGTTTGCCATCGTGGGATACATCTTTTCATTGAGGTCATTTTGGGAGGTTGTGGAGCCCAATCGGAGTTCGTATGGCCACAATATGGCCGTTCGACGGATACAACTCAAATAGATTTCAACACCAGGGGTTACCGTGGATCCTGCTTCCAAGGTAAGTTTCTTGTGCCCTTGAGCCATTTTGCGATCCTCAGAACGACCTATTATTTTGGTTCCATAACCTAGAAGGGATGTAATGCACTATATTGTCCAGGAATGAAGCTTTTGCATGGCTAAACATGTGGGTAGTAGCGGTATGGGTGATAGGCCATGCAAAACAACATTTTTGGGGAGTTAGGTTCACTAAAGACGGTCCTTCTTCTATCCAGACAGACATGTATGACTTGATTGTGAGAATTAGAGTGATGATACATTGTTCTGTAATTTATTGTCCCGGAATATGTCCGTGGTTGAGCACAATGTTGGGTAGTAGGGGCTAGTAGTGTGAACGCCAATGATTAAATCATCCAAAACTCAATCTTGCAAGCCTTTTTTGGCCTTCGAAATTTCCCTGAAACGGACAAAGTCTGTCATCGTGGGATACGTGTTTTCGTTGAGGTCATTTTGCAGGTCATGGAGCCCAATCGGAGTTCATATGGCCACAATATGACCGTTCTACGGATACAACTCAAAAAGATTTCAAAACCAGGGGATATCGTGGATCCTGCTTCCATGGTAAGTTTATCGCGCCCATGAGCCATATTGCGCCCCTCGGAACGACCTATTATTTTGGTTCCATAACCCGGAAAAGATGCTATGCACAATTTCGTGAAGGAATGAAGCTTTTGCATGGCTAAACATGTGGGTTGTAGGGGTATGGTTGATAGACCATGCAAAACAGCATTTTTGGGGGGTTCTGTGCATCGAAGAGGATCCTCCTTCTATCCAAACTGGCATGTATGACTTGCAGGTGATGTTATGTTGTTCTGTAATTTATTGTCCTAGAATGTGTCCGTGGTTGAGCACAATGTTGGGTAGTAGGGGCTAGTAGTGTGAACGCTAATGACTAAATAATACAAAACTCAATATTTCATGCCTTTTTTGGCCTTTGAAATTTCCCTAAAATGGACAAAGTCTGTCATCGTGGGATACGTCTATCCGTTGAGGTCATTTTGGCAGGTCGTGGAGCCCAATCGGAGTTCGTATGACCACAATATGTCCGTTCAACGGATACAACTCAAGTAGATTTCAACACCAGGGGAACCGTGGATCTTGCTTCCAAGGTAAGTTTCTTGCGCCCATGAGCCAATTTGCACCCCTCGAAAGGACCTATTATTTTGGTTCCGTAACCCAGAAGGGATGTTATGTACAGTATTGTCCAGGAATGAAGCTTTTGCATGGCTAAACATGTGGGTAGTAGCGGTATGGGTGATAGACCATGCAAAACAACATTTTTTGGGAGTTCGGTGCACCGAAGTGGATCCTTCTTCTACCCAAAGTTGCATGTATGACTTGCTTGTGAGAAATAGAGTGATGTCACATTGTTTTGTAATTTATTGTCCCGGAATGTGTCCGTGGTTGAGCACAATGTTGGGTAGTAGGGGCTAGTAGTGTGAACGCCAACGATTAAATCATCCAAAAATCAATCTTGCAAGCCTTTTTTGGCCTACGAAATTTCCCCAAAACGGACAAAGTCAGTCATCGTGGGATACGTGTTTTCATTGAGGTCATTTTGGGAGGTCATGGAGCCGAACCGGAGTTCATATTACCACAATATGGCCGTTCTACGGATACAACTCAAAAAGATTTCAAAACCAGGGGATATCGTGGATCCTGCTTCCACGGTAAATTTATCGCGCCCATGAGCCATATTGCGCCCCTCGGAACGACCTATTATTTTGGTTCCATAACCTGGAAAAGATGTTATGCACAGTTTCGTGAAGGAATGAAGCTTTTGCATGGCTAAACATGTGGGTTGTAGGGGTATGGTTGATAGACCATGCAAAACAGCATTTTTGGGGGGTTCTGTGCATCGAAGAGGATCCTCCTTCTATCCAAACTGGCATGTATGACTTGCAGGTGATGTTATGTTGTTCTGTAATTTATTGTCCTAGAATGTGTCCGTGGTTGAGCACAATGTTGGGTAGTAGGGGCTAGTAGTGTGAACGCTAATGACTAAATAATACAAAACTCAATCTTTCATGCCTTTTTTGGCCTTTGAAATTTCCCTAAAATGGACAAAGTCTGTCATCGTGGGATACGTCTATCCGTTGAGGTCATTTTGGCAGGTCGTGGAGCCCAATCGGAGTTCGTATGACCACAATATGTCCGTTCAACGGATACAACTCAAATAGATTTCAACACCAGGGGAACCGTGGATCTTGCTTCCAAGGTAAGTTTCTTGCGCCCATGAGCCAATTTGCACCCCTCGAAAGGACCTATTATTTTGGTTCCGTAACCCAGAAGGGATTTTATGTACAGTATTGTCCAGGAATGAAGCTTTTGCATGGCTAAACATGTGGGTAGTAGCGGTATGGGTGATAGACCATGCAAAACAACATTTTTTGGGAGTTCGGTGCACCGAAGTGGATCCTTCTTCTACCCAAAGTGGCATGTATGACTTGCCTGTGAGAAATAGAGTGATGTCACATTGTTTTGTAATTTATTGTCCCGGAATGTGTCCGTGGTTGAGCACAATGTTGGGTAGTAGGGGCTAGTAGTGTGAACGCCAACGATTAAATCATCCAAAAATCAATCTTGCAAGCCTTTTTTGGCCTACGAAATTTCCCCAAAACGGACAAAGTCAGTCATCGTGGGATACGTGTTTTCATTGAGGTCATTTTGGGAGGTCATGGAGCCGAACCGGAGTTCATATTACCACAATATGGCCGTTCTACGGATACAACTCAAAAAGATTTCAAAACCAGGGGATATCGTGGATCCTGCTTCCACGGTAAATTTATCGCGCCCATGAGCCATATTGCGCCCCTCGGAACGACCTATTATTTTGGTTCCATAACCTGGAAAAGATGTTATGCACAGTTTCGTGAAGGAATGAAGCTTTTGCATGGCTAAACATGTGGGTTGTAGGGGTATGGTTGATAGACCATGCAAAACAGCATTTTTGGGGGGTTCTGTGCATCGAAGAGGATCCTCCTTCTATCCAAACTGGCATGTATGACTTGCAGGTGATGTTATGTTGTTCTGTAATTTATTGTCCTAGAATGTGTCCGTGGTTGAGCACAATGTTGGGTAGTAGGGGCTAGTAGTGTGAACGCTAATGACTAAATAATACAAAACTCAATCTTTCATGCCTTTTTTGGCCTTTGAAATTTCCCTAAAATGGACAAAGTCTGTCATCGTGGGATACGTCTATCCGTTGAGGTCATTTTGGCAGGTCGTGGAGCCCAATCGGAGTTCGTATGACCACAATATGTCCGTTCAACGGATACAACTCAAATAGATTTCAACACCAGGGGAACCGTGGATCTTGCTTCCAAGGTAAGATTCTTGCGCCCATGAGCCATTTTGCACCCCTCGAAAGGACCTATTATTTTGGTTCCGTAACCCAGAAGGGATGTTATGCACAGTATTGTCCAGGAATGAAGCTTTTGCATGGCTAAACTTGTGGGTAGTAGCGGTATGGGTGATAGACCATGCAAAACAACATTTTTTGGGAGTTCGGTGCACCGAAGTGGATCCTTCTTCTACCCAGAGTGGCATGTATGACTTGCTTGTGAGAAATAGAGTGATGTCACATTGTTTTGTAATTTATTGTCCCAGAATGTGTCCGTGGTTGAGCACAATGTTGGGTAGTAGGGGCTAGTAGTGTGAACGCCAACGATTAAATCATCCAAAAATCAATCTTGCAAGCCTTTTTTGGCCTACGAAATTTCCCCAAAACGGACAAAGTCAGTCATCGTGGGATACGTGTTTTCAATGAGGTCATTTTGGGAGGTCATGGAGCCGAACCGGAGTTCATATTACCACAATATGGCCGTTCTACGGATACAACTCAAAAAGATTTCAAAACCAGGGGATATCGTGGATCCTGCTTCCACGGTAAGTTTATCGCGCCCATGAGCCATATTGCGCCCCTCGGAACGACCTATTATTTTGGTTCCATTACCCGGAAAAGATGCTATGCACAGTTTCGTGAAGGAATGAAGCTTTTGCATGGCTAAACATGTGGGTTGTAGGGGTATGGTTGATAGACCATGCAAAACAGCATTTTTGGGGGGTTCTGTGCATCGAAGAGGATCCTCCTTCTATCCAAACTGGCATGTATGACTTGCAGGTGATGTTATGTTGTTCTGTAATTTATTGTCCTAGAATGTGTCCGTGGTTGAGCACAATGTTGGGTAGTAGGGGCTAGTAGTGTGAACGCTAATGACTAAATAATACAAAACTCAATCTTTCATGCCTTTTTTGGCCTTTGAAATTTCCCTAAAATGGACAAAGTCTGTCATCGTGGGATACGTCTATCCGTTGAGGTCATTTTGGCAGGTCGTGGAGCCCAATCGGAGTTCGTATGACCACAATATGTCCGTTCAACGGATACAACTCAAATAGATTTCAACACCAGGGGAACCGTGGATCTTGCTTCCAAGGTAAGTTTCTTGTGCCCATGAGCCATTTTGCACCCCTCGAAAGGACCTATTATTTTGGTTCCGTAACCCAGAAGGGATGTTATGCACAGTATTGTCCAGGAATGAAGCTTTTGCATGGCTAAACTTGTGGGTAGTAGCGGTATGGGTGATAGACCATGCAAAACAACATTTTTTGGGAGTTCGGTGCACCGAAGTGGATCCTTCTTCTACCCAGAGTGGCATGTATGACTTGCTTGTGAGAAATAGAGTGATGTCACATTGTTTTGTAATTTATTGTCCCAGAATGTGTCCGTGGTTGAGCACAATGTTGGGTAGTAGGGGCTAGTAGTGTGAACGCCAACGATTAAATCATCCAAAAATCAATCTTGCAAGCCTTTTTTGGCCTACGAAATTTCCCCAAAACGGACAAAGTCGGTCATCGTGGGATACGTGTTTTCAATGAGGTCATTTTGGGAGGTCATGGAGCCGAACCGGAGTTCATATTACCACAATATGGCCGTTCTACGGATACAACTCAAAAAGATTTCAAAACCAGGGGATATCGTGGATCCTGCTTCCACGGTAAGTTTATCGCGCCCATGAGCCATATTGCGCCCCTCGGAACGACCTATTATTTTGGTTCCATTACCCGGAAAAGATGCTATGCACAGTTTCGTGAAGGAATGAAGCTTTTGCATGGCTAAACATGTGGGTTGTAGGGGTATGGTTGATAGACCATGCAAAACAGCATTTTTGGGGGGTTCTGTGCATCGAAGAGGATCCTCCTTCTATCCAAACTGGCATGTATGACTTGCAGGTGATGTTATGTTGTTCTGTAATTTATTGTCCTAGAATGTGTCCGTGGTTGAGCACAATGTTGGGTAGTAGGGGCTAGTAGTGTGAACGCTAATGACTAAATAATACAAAACTCAATCTTTCATGCCTTTTTTGGCCTTTGAAATTTCCCTAAAATGGACAAAGTCTGTCATCGTGGGATACGTCTATCCGTTGAGGTCATTTTGGCAGGTCGTGGAGCCCAATCGGAGTTCGTATGACCACAATATGTCCGTTCAACGGATACAACTCAAATAGATTTCAACACCAGGGGAACCGTGGATCTTGCTTCCAAGGTAAGTTTCTTGTGCCCATGAGCCATTTTGCACCCCTCGAAAGGACCTATTATTTTGGTTCCGTAACCCAGAAGGGATGTTATGCACAGTATTGTCCAGGAATGAAGCTTTTGCATGGCTAAACTTGTGGGTAGTAGCGGTATGGGTGATAGACCATGCAAAACAACATTTTTTGGGAGTTCGGTGCACCGAAGTGGATCCTTCTTCTACCCAGAGTGGCATGTATGACTTGCTTGTGAGAAATAGAGTGATGTCACATTGTTTTGTAATTTATTGTCCCAGAATGTGTCCGTGGTTGAGCACAATGTTGGGTAGTAGGGGCTAGTAGTGTGAACGCCAACGATTAAATCATCCAAAAATCAATCTTGCAAGCCTTTTTTGGCCTACGAAATTTCCCCAAAACGGACAAAGTCGGTCATCGTGGGATACGTGTTTTCAATGAGGTCATTTTGGGAGGTCATGGAGCCGAACCGGAGTTCATATTACCACAATATGGCCGTTCTACGGATACAACTCAAAAAGATTTCAAAACCAGGGGATATCGTGGATCCTGCTTCCACGGTAAGTTTATCGCGCCCATGAGCCATATTGCGCCCCTCGGAACGACCTATTATTTTGGTTCCATAACCTGGAAAAGATGTTATGCACAGTTTCGTGAAGGAATGAAGCTTTTGCATGGCTAAACATGTGGGTTGTAGGGGTATGGTTGATAGACCATGCAAAACAGCATTTTTGGGGGGTTCTGTGCATCGAAGAGGATCCTCCTTCTATCCAAACTGGCATGTATGACTTGCAGGTGATGTTATGTTGTTCTGTAATTTATTGTCCTAGAATGTGTCCGTGGTTGAGCACAATGTTGGGTAGTAGGGGCTAGTAGTGTGAACGCTAATGACTAAATAATACAAAACTCAATCTTTCATGCCTTTTTTGGCCTTTGAAATTTCCCTAAAATGGACAAAGTCTGTCATCGTGGGATACGTCTATCCGTTGAGGTCATTTTGGCAGGTCGTGGAGCCCAATCGGAGTTCGTATGACCACAATATGTCCGTTCAACGGATACAACTCAAATAGATTTCAACACCAGGGGAACCGTGGATCTTGCTTCCAAGGTAAGATTCTTGCGCCCATGAGCCATTTTGCACCCCTCGAAAGGACCTATTATTTTGGTTCCGTAACCCAGAAGGGATGTTATGCACAGTATTGTCCAGGAATGAAGCTTTTGCATGGCTAAACTTGTGGGTAGTAGCGGTATGGGTGATAGACCATGCAAAACAACATTTTTTGGGAGTTCGGTGCACCGAAGTGGATCCTTCTTCTACCCAGAGTGGCATGTATGACTTGCTTGTGAGAAATAGAGTGATGTCACATTGTTTTGTAATTTATTGTCCCAGAATGTGTCCGTGGTTGAGCACAATGTTGGGTAGTAGGGGCTAGTAGTGTGAACGCCAACGATTAAATCATCCAAAAATCAATCTTGCAAGCCTTTTTTGGCCTACGAAATTTCCCCAAAACGGACAAAGTCAGTCATCGTGGGATACGTGTTTTCAATGAGGTCATTTTGGGAGGTCATGGAGCCGAACCGGAGTTCATATTACCACAATATGGCCGTTCTACGGATACAACTCAAAAAGATTTCAAAACCAGGGGATATCGTGGATCCTGCTTCCACGGTAAGTTTATCGCGCCCATGAGCCATATTGCGCCCCTCGGAACGACCTATTATTTTGGTTCCATTACCCGGAAAAGATGCTATGCACAGTTTCGTGAAGGAATGAAGCTTTTGCATGGCTAAACATGTGGGTTGTAGGGGTATGGTTGATAGACCATGCAAAACAGCATTTTTGGGGGGTTCTGTGCATCGAAGAGGATCCTCCTTCTATCCAAACTGGCATGTATGACTTGCAGGTGATGTTATGTTGTTCTGTAATTTATTGTCCTAGAATGTGTCCGTGGTTGAGCACAATGTTGGGTAGTAGGGGCTAGTAGTGTGAACGCTAATGACTAAATAATACAAAACTCAATCTTTCATGCCTTTTTTGGCATTTGAAATTTCCCTAAAATGGACAAAGTCTGTCATCGTGGGATACGTCTATCCGTTGAGGTCATTTTGGCAGGTCGTGGAGCCCAATCGGAGTTCGTATGACCACAATATGTCCGTTCAACGGATACAACTCAAATAGATTTCAACACCAGGGGAACCGTGGATCTTGCTTCCAAGGTAAGTTTCTTGTGCCCATGAGCCATTTTGCACCCCTCGAAAGGACCTATTATTTTGGTTCCGTAACCCAGAAGGGATGTTATGCACAGTATTGTCCAGGAATGAAGCTTTTGCATGGCTAAACTTGTGGGTAGTAGCGGTATGGGTGATAGACCATGCAAAACAACATTTTTTGGGAGTTCGGTGCACCGAAGTGGATCCTTCTTCTACCCAGAGTGGCATGTATGACTTGCTTGTGAGAAATAGAGTGATGTCACATTGTTTTGTAATTTATTGTCCCAGAATGTGTCCGTGGTTGAGCACAATGTTGGGTAGTAGGGGCTAGTAGTGTGAACGCCAACGATTAAATCATCCAAAAATCAATCTTGCAAGCCTTTTTTGGCCTACGAAATTTCCCCAAAATGGACAAAGTCGGTCATCGTGGGATACGTGTTTTCAATGAGGTCATTTTGGGAGGTCATGGAGCCGAACCGGAGTTCATATTACCACAATATGGCCGTTCTACGGATACAACTCAAAAAGATTTCAAAACCAGGGGATATCGTGGATCCTGCTTCCACGGTAAGTTTATCGCGCCCATGAGCCATATTGCGCCCCTCGGAACGACCTATTATTTTGGTTCCATTACCCGGAAAAGATGCTATGCACAGTTTCGTGAAGGAATGAAGCTTTTGCATGGCTAAACATGTGGGTTGTAGGGGTATGGTTGATAGACCATGCAAAACAGCATTTTTGGGGGGTTCTGTGCATCGAAGAGGATCCTCCTTCTATCCAAACTGGCATGTATGACTTGCAGGTGATGTTATGTTGTTCTGTAATTTATTGTCCTAGAATGTGTCCGTGGTTGAGCACAATGTTGGGTAGTAGGGGCTAGTAGTGTGAACGCTAATGACTAAATAATACAAAACTCAATCTTTCATGCCTTTTTTGGCATTTGAAATTTCCCTAAAATGGACAAAGTCTGTCATCGTGGGATACGTCTATCCGTTGAGGTCATTTTGGCAGGTTGTGGAGCCCAATCGGAGTTCGTATGACCACAATATGTCCGTTCAACGGATACAACTCAAATAGATTTCAACACCAGGGGAACCGTGGATCTTGCTTGCAAGGTAAGTTTCTTGCGCCCATGAGCCATTTTGCACCCCTCAAAAGGACCTATTATTTTGGTTCCGTAACCCAGAAGGGATGTTATGCACAGCTAGACCATGCAAAACAACATTCTTGGAGGGTTCGGTGCACCGAAGAGGATCCTCCTTCTATCCAGACTCACAAGTATGACTTAGTGGTGAGAAATAGAGTGATGTTACATTGTTCTGCAATTTATTGTCCCATAATGTGTCCATGGTTGAGCACAATGTTGGGTAGTAGGGCCTAGTAGTGTGCACGCCAACGATTAAATCATCCAAAACTCAATCTTGCAAGCCTTTTTTGGCCTTCTAAATTTCCCCAATCGTGGGACGCATATTTTTGTTGAGGTAATTTTGGCTTGTATTGGAGCCCAATCAGATTTCATATGGCCAGAATATGGTCATTCTACGGATACAACTCAAATAGATTTAACACCTGGGGATACCGTGCGTCCTGCTTCCAAGTTAAGTTTCTCGCACCCATGAGCTAGTTTGTGCCCCTCGGAACGACCTATTATTTTGGTTCCATAACCCAGATGGGATGTGATGCCCAGTTTCATCCAGGAAAGAAGCTTTTGCATGGATAAACATGTGGGTAGTAGCGGTATGGTTGATAGACCATGCGAAAGAACATTTTTGGGGGGTTCGGTGCTCCGAAGCAGATCCTCCTGCTATCCAGACTGACAAGTATGACTTGTTGGTGAGAAATAGAGTGATGTTACATTTTTTTGTAATTTATTGTCCCAGAATATGTCCGTGGTTGAGCACAATGTTGGGTAGTAGGGGCTAGTAGTGTGCACGCCAACGATAAAATCATCCAAAAATCAATCTTGCAAGGTTTTTTTGGCCTTCTAAATTTTCTGAATATGGACAAAGCTAGTCATCGTGGGAGACGTCTTTTCGTTGACGTCATTTTGGCTTATCGTGGAGCCCAATCGGATTTCGCGTGGCCAGAATATGGTCGTTCTACGGATATAACTCAAATAGATTTTATCACCTGGGGATACGGCGGATCAAGTTTCCAAGATAAGTTTCTCGTGCCCGTGAGCCATTTTGTGCCCCTCGGAATGACCTATTATTTTGGTTCCATAACCCAGAAGTGATGCTGTGCTCAGTTTCGTCTAGGAATGAAGCTTTTGCATGGCTAAACATGTGGGTAGTACCGGTATGGGTTATAGACCATGCAAAACAACATTGTTTGGGGGTTCAGTGCACCGAAGAGGATCCTTCTTCTATCCAGACTGACATTTATGACTTGTTGGTGAGAAATAGAGTGATGTTACATTGTACTGTAATTTATTGTCCCAGAATGTGTCTGTGGTTGAGCACAATGTTGGGCAGTAGAGACTAGTAGTGTGCACGACAACGATTAAATCATCCAAAACTCAATCTTTGAAGCCTTTTTTGGCCTTCTAAATTTCCCCGAAACGGACAAAGTCTGTCATCGTGGGATACGTCTTTTTGTTGAGGTTATTTTGGCAGGTCGTGGAGCCCAATCGGAGTTCGTATGGCCACAATATGGCCGTTCTACGGATACAACTCAAATAGATTTCAAAACCAGGGGATATCGTGGATCCTGCTTCCACGGTAAGTTTATCGCGCCCATGAGCCATTTTGCGCCCCTCGGAATGACCTATTATTTTGGTTCCATAACCCCGAAAAGATGCTATGCACAGTTTCGTGAAGGAATGAAGCTTTTGCATGGCTAAACATGTCGGTAGTAGCGGTATGGTTGATAGACCATGCAAAACAGCATTTTTGGGGGGGTCGGTGCACCGAAGAGGATCCTACTTCTATCCAAACTGACATGTATGACTTGCTGGTGAGAAATAGAGTGATGTTACATTGTTCCGTAATTTATTTTTCCAGAATGTGTCCTCGGTTGAGCACAATGTTATGTAGTAGGGGCTAGGAGTGTGACCGCTAATGATCAAATCATCCAAAACTCAATCTTGCAAGCCTTTTTTGGCCTTCGAAATTTCCCTAAAATAGACAAAGTTTGCCATCGTGGGATACATCTTTTCATTGAGGTCATTTTGGGAGGTTGTGGAGCCCAATCGGAGTTCGTATGGCCACAATATGGCCGTTCGATGGATACAACTCAAATAGATTTCAACACCAGGGGTTACCGTGGATCCTGCTTCCAAGGTAAGTTTCTTGCGCCCTTGAGCCATTTTGCGATCCTCAGAACGACCTATTATTTTGGTTCCATAACCTAGAAGGGATGTAATGCACTATATTGTCCAGGAATGAAGCTTTTGCATGGCTAAACATGTGGGTAGTAGCGGTATGGGTGATAGGCCATGCAAAACAACATTTTTGGGGAGTTAGGTTCACTAAAGACGGTCCTTCTTCTATCCAGACAGACGTGTATGACTTGATTGTGAGAATTAGAGTGATGATACATTGTTCTGTAATTTATTGTCCCGGAATATGTCCGTGGTTGAGCACAATGTTGGGTAGTAGGGGCTAGTAGTGTGAACGCCAATGATTAAATCATCCAAAACTCAATCTTGCAAGCCTTTTTTGGCCTTCGAAATTTCCCTGAAACGGACAAAGTCTGTCATCGTGGGATACGTGTTTTCGTTGAGGTCATTTTGCAGGTCATGGAGCCCAATCGGAGTTCATATGGCCACAATATGACCGTTCTACGGATACAACTCAAAAAGATTTCAAAACCAGGGGATATCGTGGATCCTGCTTCCATGGTAAGTTTATCGCGCCCATGAGCCATATTGCGCCCCTCGGAACGACCTATTATTTTGGTTCCATAACCCGGAAAAGATGCTATGCACAATTTCGTGAAGATGAAGCTTTTGCATGGCTAAACATGTGGGTTGTAGGGGTATGGTTGATAGACCATGCAAAACAGCATTTTTGGGGGGTTCTGTGCATCGAAGAGGATCCTCCTTCTATCCAAACTGGCATGTATGACTTGCAGGTGATGTTATGTTGTTCTGTAATTTATTGTCCTAGAATGTGTCCGTGGTTGAGCACAATGTTGGGTAGTAGGGGCTAGTAGTGTGAACGCTAATGACTAAATAATACAAAACTCAATATTTCATGCCTTTTTTGGCCTTTGAAATTTCCCTAAAATGGACAAAGTCTGTCATCGTGGGATACGTCTATCCGTTGAGGTCATTTTGGCAGGTCGTGGAGCCCAATCGGAGTTCGTATGACCACAATATGTCCGTTCAACGGATACAACTCAAATAGATTTCAACACCAGGGGAACCGTGGATCTTGCTTCCAAGGTAAGTTTCTTGCGCCCATGAGCCAATTTGCACCCCTCGAAAGGACCTATTATTTTGGTTCCGTAACCCAGAAGGGATGTTATGTACAGTATTGTCCAGGAATGAAGCTTTTGCATGGCTAAACATGTGGGTAGTAGCGGTATGGGTGATAGACCATGCAAAACAACATTTTTTGGGAGTTCGGTGCACCGAAGTGGATCCTTCTTCTACCCAAAGTGGCATGTATGACTTGCTTGTGAGAAATAGAGTGATGTCACATTGTTTTGTAATTTATTGTCCCGGAATGTGTCCGTGGTTGAGCACAATGTTGGGTAGTAGGGGCTAGTAGTGTGAACGCCAACGATTAAATCATCCAAAAATCAATCTTGCAAGCCTTTTTTGGCCTACGAAATTTCCCCAAAACGGACAAAGTCAGTCATCGTGGGATACGTGTTTTCATTGAGGTCATTTTGGGAGGTCATGGAGCCGAACCGGAGTTCATATTACCACAATATGGCCGTTCTACGGATACAACTCAAAAAGATTTCAAAACCAGGGGATATCGTGGATCCTGCTTCCACGGTAAATTTATCGTGCCCATGAGCCATATTGCGCCCCTCGGAACGACCTATTATTTTGGTTCCATAACCCGGAAAAGATGTTATGCACAGTTTCGTGAAGGAATGAAGCTTTTGCATGGCTAAACATGTGGGTTGTAGGGGTATGGTTGATAGACCATGCAAAACAGCATTTTTGGGGGGTTCTGTGCATCGAAGAGGATCCTCCTTCTATCCAAACTGGCATGTATGACTTGCAGGTGATGTTATGTTGTTCTGTAATTTATTGTCCTAGAATGTGTCCGTGGTTGAGCACAATGTTGGGTAGTAGGGGCTAGTAGTGTGAACGCTAATGACTAAATAATACAAAACTCAATCTTTCATGCCTTTTTTGGCCTTTGAAATTTCCCTAAAATGGACAAAGTCTGTCATCGTGGGATACGTCTATCCGTTGAGGTCATTTTGGCAGGTCGTGGAGCCCAATCGGAGTTCGTATGACCACAATATGTCCGTTCAACGGATACAACTCAAATAGATTTCAACACCAGGGGAACCGTGGATCTTGCTTGCAAGGTAAGTTTCTTGCGCCCATGAGCCATTTTGCACCCCTCAAAAGGACCTATTATCTTGGTTCCGTAACCCAGAAGGGATGTTATGCACAGTATTGTCCAGGAATGAAGCTTTTGCATGGCTAAACATGTGGGTAGTAGCGGTATGGGTGATAGACCATGCAAAACAACATTTTTTGGGAGTTCGGTGCACCGAAGTGGATCCTTCTTCTACCCAGAGTGGCATGTATGACTTGCTTGTGAGAAATAGAGTGATGTCACAATGTTTTGTAATTTATTGTCCCGGAATGTGTCCGTGGTTGAGCACAATGTTGGGTAGTAGGGGCTAGTAGTGTGAACGCCAACGATTAAATCATCCAAAAATCAATCTTGCAAGCCTTTTTTGGCCTACGAAATTTCCCCAAAATGCACAAAGTCGGTCATCGTGGGATACGTGTTTTCATTGAGGTCATTTTGGGAGGTCATGGAGCCGAACCGGAGTTCATATTACCACAATATGGCCGTTCTACGGATACAACTCAAAAAGATTTCAAAACCAGGGGATATCGTGGATCCTGCTTCCACGGTAAGTTTATCGCGCCCATGAGCCATATTGCGCCCCTTGGAACGACCTATTATTTTGGTTCCATAACCTGGAAAAGATGCTATGCACAGTTTCGTGAAGGAATGAAGCTTTTGCATGGCTAAACATGTGGGTTGTAGGGGTATGGTTGATAGACCATGCAAAACAGCATTTTTGGGGGGTTCTGTGCATCGAAGAGGATCCTCCTTCTATCGAAACTGGCATGTATGACTTGCAGGTGATGTTATGTTGTTCTGTAATTTATTGTCCTAGAATGTGTCCGTGGTCGAGCACAATGTTGGGTAGTAGGGGCTAGTAGTGTGAACGCTAATGACTAAATAATACAAAACTCAATCTTTCATGCCTTTTTTGGCCTTTGAAATTTCCCTAAAATGGACAAAGTCTGTCATCGTGGGATACGTCTATTCGTTGAGGTCATTTTGGCAGGTCGTGGAGCCCAATCGGGGTTCGTATGACCACAATATGTCCGTTCAACGGATACAACTCAAATAGATTTCAACACCAGGGGAACCGTGGATCTTGCTTCCAAGGTAAGTTTCTTGCGCCCATGAGCCATTTTGCACTCCTCGAAAGGACCTATTATTTTGGTTCCGTAACCCAGAAGGGATGTTATGTATAGTATTGTCCAGGAATGAAGCTTTTGCATGGCTAAACATGTGGGTAGTAGCGGTATGGGTGATAGACCATGCAAAACAACATTTTTTGGGAGTTCGGTGCACCAAAATGGATCCTTCTTCTACCCAAAGTGGCATGTATGACTTGCTTGTGAGAAATAAAGTGATGTCACATTGTTTTGTAATTTATTGTCTCGGAATGTGTCCGTGGTTCAGCACAATGTTGGGTAGTAGGGGCTAGTAGTGTGAACGCCAACGATTAAATCATCCAAAAATCAATCTTGCAAGCCTTTTTTGGCCTACGAAATTTCCCCAAAACGGACAAAGTCGGTCATCGTGGGATACGTGTTTTCATTGTGGTCATTTTGGGAGGTCATGGAGCCGAACCGGAGTTCATATTACCACAATATGGCCGTTCTACGGATACAACTCAAAAAGATTTCAAAACCAGGGGATATCGTGGATCCTGCTTCCACGGTAAGTTTATCGCGCCCATGAGCCATATTGCGCCCCTCGGAACGACCTATTATTTTGGTTCCATAACCTGGAAAAGATGTTATGCACAGTTTCGTGAAGGAATGAAGCTTTTGCATGGCTAAACATGTGGGTTGTAGGGGTATGGTTGATAGACCATGCAAAACAGCATTTTTGGGGGGTTCTGTGCATCGAAGAGGATCCTCCTTCTATCCAAACTGGCATGTATGACTTGCAGGTGATGTTATGTTGTTCTGTAATTTATTGTCCTAGAATGTGTCCGTGGTTGAGCACAATGTTGGGTAGTAGGGGCTAGTAGTGTGAACGCTAATGACTAAATAATACAAAACTCAATCTTTCATGCCTTTTTTGGCCTTTGAAATTTCTCTAAAATGGACAAAGTCTGTCATCGTGGGATACGTCTATCCGTTGAGGTCATTTTGGCAGGTCGTGGAGCCCAATCGGAGTCCGTATGACCACAATATGTCCGTTCAACGGATACAACTCAAATAGATTTCAACACCAGGGGAACCGTGGATCTTGCTTCCAAGGTAAGTTTCTTGCGCCCATGAGCCATTTTGCACCCCTCGAAAGGACCTATTATTTTGGTTCCGTAACCCAGAAGGGATGTTATGCACAGTATTGTCCAGGAATGAAGCTTTTGCATGGCTAAACATGTGGGTAGTAGCGGTATGGGTGATAGACCATGCAAAACAACATTTTTTGGGAGTTCGGTGCACCGAAGTGGATCCTTCTTCTACCCAAAGTGGCATGTATGACTTGCTTGTGAGAAATAGAGTGATGTCACATTGTTTTGTAATTTATTGTCCCGGAATGTGTCCGTGGTTCAGCACAATGTTGGGTAGTAGGGGCTAGTAGTGTGAACGCCAACGATTAAATCATCCAAAAATCAATCTTGCAAGCCTTTTTTGGCCTACGAAATTTCCCCAAAACGGACAAAGTCGGTCATCGTGGGATACGTGTTTTCATTGAGGTCATTTTGGGAGGTCACGGAGCCGAACCGGAGTTCATATTACCACAATATGGTCGTTCTACGGATACAACTCAAAAAGATTTCAAAACCAGGGGATATCGTGGATCCTGCTTCCACTGTAAGTTTATCACGCCCATGAGCCATATTGCGCCCCTCGGAACGACCTACTATTTTGGTTCCATAACCTGGAAAAGATGCTATGCACAGTTTCGTGAAGGAATGAAGCTTTTGCATGGCTAAACATGTGGGTTGTAGGGGTATGGTTGATAGAGCATGCAAAACAGCATTTTTGGGGGGGGTCTGTGCATCGAAGAGGATCCTCCTTCTATCCAAACTGGCATGTATGACTTGCAGGTGATGTTATGTTGTTCTGTAATTTATTGTCCTAGAATGTGTCCGTGGTTGAGCACAATGTTGGGTAGTAGGGGCTAGTAGTGTGAACGCTAATGACTAAATAATACAAAACTCAATCTTTCATGCCTTTTTTGGCCTTTGAAATTTCCCTAAAATGGACAAAGTCTGTCATCGTGGGATACGTCTATCCGTTGAGTTCATTTTGGCAGGTCGTGGAGCCCAATCGGAGTCCGTATGACCACAATATGTCCGTTCAACGTATACAACTCAAATAGATTTCAACACCAGGGGAACCGTGGATCTTGCTTCCAAGGTAAGTTTCTTGCGCCCGTGAGCCATTTTGCACCCCTCGAAAGGACCTATTATTTTGGTTCCGTAACCCAGAAGGGATGTTATGCACAGTTTTGTCCAGGAATGAAGCTTTTGCATGGCTAAACATGTGGGTAGTAGCGGTATGGGTGATAGACCATGCAAAACAACATTTTTTGGGAGTTCGGTGCACCGAAGTGGATCCTTCTTCTACCCAAAGTGGCATGTATGACTTGCTTGTGAGAAATAGAGTGATGTCACATTGTTTTGTAATTTATTGTCCCGGAATGTGTCCGTGGTTGAGTACAATGTTGGGTAGTAGGGGCTAGTAGTGTGAACGCCAAAGATTAAATCATCCAAAAATCAATCTTGCAAGCCTTTTTTGGCCTACGAAATTTCCCCAAAACGGACAAAGTCGGTCATCGTGGGATACGTGTTTTTATTGAGGTCATTTTGGGAGGTCATGGAGCCGAACCGGGGTTCATATTACCACAATATGGCCGTTCTACGGATACAACTCAAAAAGATTTCAAAACAAGGGGATATCGTGGATCCTGCTTCAACGGTAAGTTTATCGCGCCCATGAGCCATATTGCGCCCCTCGGAACGACCTATTATTTTGGTTCCATAACCCGGAAAAGATGCTATGCACAGTTTCGTGAAGGAATGAAGCTTTTGCATGGCTAAACATGTGGGTTGTAGGGGTATGGTTGATAGACCATGCAAAACAGCATTTTTGGGGGGTTCTGTGCATCGAAGAGGATCCTCCTTTTATCCAAACTGGCATGTATGACTTGCAGGTGATGTTATGTTGTTCTGTAATTTATTGTCCTAGAATGTGTCCGTGGTTGAGCACAATGTTGGGTAGTAGGGGCTAGTAGTGTGAACGCTAATGACTAAATAATACAAAACTCAATCTTTCATGCCTTTTTTGGCCTTTGAAATTTCCCTAAAATGGACAAAGTCTGTCATCGTGGGATACGTCTATCCGTTGAGGTCATTTTGGCAGGTCGTGGAGCCCAATCGGAGTCCGTATGACCACAATATGTCCGTTCAACGGATACAACTCAAATAGATTTCAACACCAGGGGAACCGTGGATCTTGCTTCCAAGGTAAGTTTCTTGCGCCCGTGAGCCATTTTGCACCCCTCGAAAGGACCTATTATTTTGGTTCCGTAACCCAGAAGGGATGTTATGCATAGTTTTGTCCAGGAATGAAGCTTTTGCATGGCTAAACATGTGGGTAGTAGCGGTATGGGTGATAGACCATGCAAAACAACATTTTTTGGGAGTTCGGTGCACCGAAGTGGATCCTTCTTCTACCCAAAGTGGCATGTATGACTTGCTTGTGAGAAATAGAGTGATGTCAGATTGTTTTGTAATTTATTGTCTCGGAATGTGTCCGTGGTTCAGCACAATGTTGGGTAGTAGGGGCTAGTAGTGTGAACGCCAACGATTAAATCATCCAAAAATCAATCTTGCAAGCCTTTTTTGGCCTACGAAATTTCCCCAAAACGGACAAAGTCGGTCATCGTGGGATACGTGTTTTCATTGAGGTCATTTTGGGAGGTCATGGAGCCGGACCGGAGTTCATATTACCACAATATGGCCGTTCTACGGATACAACTCAAAAAGATTTCAAAACCAGGGGATATCGTGGATCCTGCTTCCACGGTAAGTTTATCGCGCCCATGAGCCATATTGCGCCCCTCGGAACGACCTATTATTTTGGTTCCATAACCTGGAAAAGATGCTATGCACAGTTTCGTGAAGGAATGAAGCTTTTGCATGGCTAAACATGTGGGTTGTAGGGGTATGGTTGATAGACCATGCAAAACAGCATTTTTGGGGGGTTCTGTGCATCGAAGAGGATCCTCCTTCTATCCAAACTGGCATGTATGACTTGCAGGTGATGTTATGTTGTTCTGTAATTTATTGTCCTAGAATGTGTCCGTGGTTGAGCACAATGTTGGGTAGTAGGGGCTAGTAGTGTGAACGCTAATGACTAAATAATACAAAACTCAATCTTTCATGCCTTTTTTGGCCTTTGAAATTTCCCTAAAATGGACAAAGTCTGTCATCGTGGGATACGTCTATCCGTTGAGGTCATTTTGGCAGGTCGTGGAGCCCAATCGGAGTCCGTATGACCACAATATGTCCGTTCAACGGATACAACTCAAATAGATTTCAACACCAGGGGAACCGTGGATCTTGCTTCCAAGGTAAGTTTCTTGCGCCCATGAGCCATTTTGCACCCCTCGAAAGGACCTATTATTTTGGTTCCGTAACCCAGAAGGGATGTTATGCACAGTATTGTCCAGGAATGAAGCTTTTGCATGGCTAAACATTTGGGTAGTAGCGGTATGGGTGATAGACCATGCAAAACAACATTTTTTGGGAGTTCGGTGCACCGAAGTGGATCCTTCTTCTACCCAAAGTGGCATGTATGACTTGCTTGTGAGAAATAGAGTGATGTCACATTGTTTTGTAATTTATTGTCCCGGAATGTGTCCGTGGTTCAGCACAATGTTGGGTAGTAGGGGCTAGTAGTGTGAACGCCAACGATTAAATCATCCAAAAATCAATCTTGCAAGCCTTTTTTGGCCTACGAAATTTCCCCAAAACGGACAAAGTCGGTCATCGTGGGATACGTGTTTTCATTGAGGTCATTTTGGGAGGTCATGGAGCCGAACCGGAGTTCATATTACCACAATATGGTCGTTCTACGGATACAACTCAAAAAGATTTCAAAACCAGGGGATATCGTGGATCCTGCTTCCACTGTAAGTTTATCACGCCCATGAGCCATATTGCGCCCCTCGGAACGACCTACTATTTTGGTTCCATAACCTGGAAAAGATGCTATGCACAGTTTCGTGAAGGAATGAAGCTTTTGCATGGCTAAACATGTGGGTTGTAGGGGTATGGTTGATAGAGCATGCAAAACAGCATTTTTGGGGGGGTCTGTGCATCGAAGAGGATCCTCCTTCTATCCAAACTGGCATGTATGACTTGCAGGTGATGTTATGTTGTTCTGTAATTTATTGTCCTAGAATGTGTCCGTGGTTGAGAACAATGTTGGGTAGTAGGGGCTAGTAGTGTGAACGCTAACGACTAAATAATACAAAACTCAATCTTTCATGCCTTTTTTGGCCTTTGAAATTTCCCTAAAATGGACAAAGTCTGTCATCGTGGGATACGTCTATCCGTTGAGGTCATTTTGGCAGGTCGTGGAGCCCAATCGGAGTCCGTATGACCACAATATGTCCGTTCAACGGATACTACTCAAATAGATTTCAACACCAGGGGAACCGTGGATCTTGCTTCCAAGGTAAGTTTCTTGCGCCCGTGAGCCATTTTGCACCCCTCGAAAGGACCTATTATTTTGGTTCCGTAACCCAGAAGGGATGTTATGCACAGTTTTGTCCAGGAATGAAGCTTTTGCATGGCTAAACATGTGGGTAGTAGCGTTATGGGTGATAGACCATGCAAAACAACATTTTTTGGGAGTTCGGTGCACCGAAGTGGATCCTTCTTCTACCCAAAGTGGCATGTATGACTTGCTTGTGAGAAATAGAGTGATGTCACATTGTTTTGTAATTTATTGTCCCGGAATGTGTCCGTGGTTGAGTACAATGTTGGGTAGTAGGGGCTAGTAGTGTGAACGCCAAAGATTAAATCATCCAAAAATCAATCTTGCAAGCCTTTTTTGGCCTACGAAATTTCCCCAAAACGGACAAAGTCGGTCATCGTGGGATACGTGTTTTCATTGAGGTCATTTTGGGAGGTCATGGAGCCGAACCGGAGTTCATATTACCACAATATGGCCGTTCTACGGATACAACTCAAAAAGATTTCAAAACCAGGGGATATCGTGGATCCTGCTTCAACGGTAAGTTTATCGCGCCCATGAGCCATATTGCGCCCCTCGGAACGACCTATTATTTTGGTTCCATAACCCGGAAAAGATGCTATGCACAGTTTCGTGAAGGAATGAAGCTTTTGCATGGCTAAACATGTGGGTTGTAGGGGTATGGTTGATAGACCATGCAAAACAGCATTTTTGGGGGGTTCTGTGCATCGAAGAGGATCCTCCTTTTATCCAAACTGGCATGTATGACTTGCAGGTGATGTTATGTTGTTCTGTAATTTATTGTCCTGGAATGTGTCCGTGGTTGAGCACAATGTTGGGTAGTAGGGGCTAGTAGTGTGAACGCTAATGACTAAATAATACAAAACTCAATCTTTCATGCCTTTTTTGGCCTTTGAAATTTCCCTAAAATGGACAAAGTCTGTCATCGTGGGATACGTCTATCCGTTGAGGTCATTTTGGCAGGTCGTGGAGCCCAATCGGAGTCCGTATGACCACAATATGTCCGTTTAACGGATACAACTCAAATAGATTTCAACACCAGGGGAACCGTGGATCTTGCTTCCAAGGTAAGTTTCTTGCGCCCGTGAGCCATTTTGCACCCCTCGAAAGAACCTATTATTTTGGTTCCGTAACCCAGAAGGGATGTTATGCACAGTTTTGTCCATGAATGAAGCTTTTGCATGGCTAAACATGTGGGTAGTAGCGGTATGGGTGATAGACCATGCAAAACAACATTTTTTGGGAGTTCGGTGCACTGAAGTGGATCCATCTTCTACCCAAAGTGGCATGTATGACTTGCTTGTGAGAAATAGAGTGATGTCACATTGTTTTGTAATTTATTGTCCCGGAATGTGTCCGTGGTTGAGTACAATGTTGGGTAGTAGGGGCTAGTAGTGTGAACGCCAAAGATAAAATCATCCAAAAATCAATCTTGCAAGCCTTTTTTGGCCTACGAAATTTCCCCAAAACGGACAAAGTCGGTCATCGTGGGATACGTGCTTTCATTGAGGTCATTTTGGGAGGTCATGGAGCCGAACCGGAGTTCATATTACCACAATATGGCCGTTCTACGGATACAACTCAAAAAGATTTCAAAACCAGGGGATATCGTGGATCCTGCTTCAACGGTAAGTTTATCGCGCCCATGAGCCATATTGCGCCCCTCGGAATGACCTATTATTTTGGTTCCATAACCCGGAAAAGATGCTATGCACAGTTTCGTGAAGGAATGAAGCTTTTGCATGGCTAAACATGTGGGTTGTAGGGGTATGGTTGATAGACCATGCAAAACAGCATTTTTGGGGGGTTCTGTGCATCGAAGAGGATCCTCCTTCTATCAAAACTGGCATGTATGACTTGCAGGTGATGTTATGTTGTTCTGTAATTTATTGTCCTAGAATGTGTCCGTGGTTGAGCACAATGTTGGGTAGTAGGGGCTAGTAGTGTGAACGCTAATGACTAAATAATACGAAACTCAATCTTTCATGCCTTTTTTGGCATTTGAAATTACACTAAAATGGACAAAGTCTGTCATCGTGGGATACGTCTATCCGTTGAGGTCATTTTGGCAGGTCGTGGAGCCCAATCGGAGTTCGTATGACCACAATATGTCCGTTCAATGGATACAACTCAAATAGATTTCAACACCAGGGGAACCGTGGATCTTGCTTCCAAGGTAAGTTTCTTGCGCCCATGAGCCATTTTGCACCCCTCAAAAGGACCTATTATTTTGGTTCCGTACCCCAGAAGGGATGTTATGCACAGTATTGTCCAGGAATGAAGCTTTTGCATGGCTAAACATGTGGGTAGTAGCGGTATGGGTGATAGACCATGCAAAACAACATTTTTTGGGAGTTCGGTGCACCGAAGTGGATCCTTCTTCTACCCAGAGTGGCATGTATGACTTGCTTGTGAGAAATAGAGTGATGTCACATTGTTTTGTAATTTATTGTCCCGGAATGTGTTCGTGGTTGAGCACAATGTTGGGTAGTAGGGGCTAGTAGTGTGAACGCCAACGATTAAATCATCCAAAAATCATTCTTGCAAGCCTTTTTTGGCCTACGAAATTTCCCCAAAATGGACAAAGTCGGTCATCGTGGGATACGTGTTTTCATTGAGGTCATTTTGGGAGGTCATGGAGCCGAACCGGAGTTCATATTACCACAATATGGCCGTTCTACGGATACAACTCAAAAAGATTTCAAAACCAGGGGATATCGTGGATCCTGCTTCCACGGTAAGTTTATCGCGCCCATGAGCCATATTGCGCCCCTCGGAACGACCTATTATTTTGGTTCCATAACCTGGAAAAGATGCTATACACAGTTTCGTGAAGGAATGAAGCTTTTGCATGGCTAAACATGTGGGTTGTAGGGGTATGGTTGATAGAGCATGCAAAACAGCATTTTTGGGGGGTTCTGTGCATCGAAGAGGATCCTCCTTCTATCCAAACTGGCATGTATGACTTGCAGGTGATGTTATGTTGTTCTGTAATTTATTGTCCTAGAATGTGTCCGTGGTTGAGCACAATGTTGGGTAGTAGGGGCTAGTAGTGTGAACGCTAATGACTAAATAATACAAAACTCAATCTTTCATGCCTTTTTTGGCCTTTGAAATTTCCCTAAAATGGACAAAGTCTGTCATCGTGGGATACGTCTATCCGTTGAGGTCATTTTGGCAGGTCGTGGAGCCCAATCGGAGTTCGTATGACCACAATATGTTCGTTCAACGGATACAACTCAAATAGATTTCAACACCAGGGGAACCGTGGATCTTGCTTCCAAGGTAAGTTTATGTGGTCGTTCTACGAATACAACTCAAATATATTTGAACACCAGGGGATAGCGTGGATCCTGCTAGCAAGGTAAGTTTCTTGCGCCCATGAGCCATTTGGCGCCCCTCGGAACGACCTATTATTTTTGTTCGATAACCCAGAAGGGATGTTATGCATGGTTTCGTCCTGGAGTGAAGCTTTTGCATGGCAAAACATATGGGTAGTAGCGGTATGGTTGATAGACCATGCAAAACAACATTTTTGGTGGGTTCGGTGCACCGAAGAGGATCCTCCTTCTATCCAGACTTACATGTATGACTTGCTTGTGAGAAATAGAGTTATGTTATATTGTTCTATAATTATTGTCCCAGAATGTGTCCGTGGTTGAGCACAATGTTGGGTAGTAGGGGCTAGTAGTGTGAACGCCAACGATTAAATCATCCAAAACTCAAACTTGCAAGACATTTTTGGCCTTCGAAATCTCCGCAAAACGGACAAAGTTTGTCATCGTGGGATACGTCTTTTCATTGAGGTCATTTTGGCAGGTCGTGGAGACCAATCAGAGTTCGTATGGCCACAATATGGTCGGTCTACGGATACAACTCAAATAGATTTCAACACCAGGGCATACCGTGGATCCTGCTTCCAAGTTAAGATTCTCGCATCCATGAGCCATTTTGCGCCCCTCGGAATGACCTATTATTTTGGTTCCATAATCCAAAAAAATGCTATGCACAGTTTCATCAAGGAATGAAACTTTTGCATGGCTAAACATGTGGGTAGTAGCGGTATGGTTGATAGACCATGCAAAACAACATTTTTGGGGTGTTCGGTGCACCGAAGAGGATCCACCTTCTATCCAAACTGACATGTATGACCTGCTGGTGAGAAATAGACTGATGTTAGATAGTTCTGTAATATATTGTCCCAGAATGTGTCCGTGGTTGAGCACAATTTTCGGTAGTTGGGGCTAGTAGTGTGAACACTAACGATTAAATCATCCAACACAAAATCTTGCAAGCTTTTTTTGGCCTTTGGAATTTCCACAAAAGTCCATAGTCTTTTATCGTGGGATACGTATTTTCATTGATGTCATTTTAGCAGGTTGTCGAGCCCAATCGGAGTTCGTATGGCCACAATATGGCCGTTCTACGGATACAACTCAAATAGATTTCAATACCAGGGGATACCGTGGATCGTGCTTCGAAGGTAAGTTTCTTGCGCCCATGAGCCATTTTGCACCCCTCGGAACAACGTATTATTTTGGTTCCGTAACCGAGAAGGGATGTTATGCACAGTTTCGTCTAGGAATGAAGCTTTTGCATGGCTAAACATGTGGGTAGTAGAGGTATGGTTGATAGACCATGCAAAACAACGTTTTTGGGGGGTTCAGTGCACCCAAGAGAATCCTCCTTCAATCCAGACTCACATATATGACTTGCTGGTGAGAAATAGAGTGACGTTTCATTCTTCTGTAATTTATTGTCCCGGAATGTGTCCGTGGTTGAGCACAATGTTGGGTAGTAGGCACTAGTAGTGTGAACGCAACGATTAAATGATCCAAAACTCAATTTGGCAAGCCTTTTTTGGCTTCGAAATTTCCCCAAAATGGACAAAGTGTATCATCGTGGGATAAATCTTTTCGTTGAGGTCATTTAGGCAGGTCACGAAGCCCAATCAGAGTTCATATGGCCACAATATGGCCGTTCTACCGATACAACTCAAATAGATTTCAACAACAGGGGCTACCATGGATCCTGCTTCCAAGGTAAGTTTCTCGTGCCCATGAGCCATTTTGCGACCCTATTATTTTAGACTCCATAACCACAGAGGGATGTTATGCACAGTTTCGTCCACCAATGAAGCTTTTGTATGGCTAAACATGTGGGTAGTTTCGGTATGGTTGATAGACCATGTAAAGTAACATTTTTGGGGGGTTCGGTGCACCAAAGAGGATCCTCCTTCTATCCAGATGACATGTATGATTTGCTGGTGAGAAATAGAGTGATGTTACATTGTTCTATAATTTATTGTCCCAGAATGTGTGCGTGCTTGAACACAACGTTGGGTAGTAGGGGTTAGTAGTGTGAACGCTAACGATTAAATCATCCAAAACTCAATCTTGCAAGCCTTTTTTGGTCTCCAAAATTTCCCCAAAATGGACAAAGTTTGTCATCGTGGGATACATCTTGTCGTTGAGGTCTTTTTGGCAGGTCATGGAGCCCAATCGGAGTTCATATGGCCATAATATGGCCGTTCTATGGATACAACTCAAATAGATTTCAACACCAGGTGATACCATGGATCCTTCTTCCAAGGTAACTTTCTCGTGCCCATGAGCCATTTTGCGACCCTCGGAACGACCTATTATTTTAGTTTCCATAACCCAGAAGGGATGTCATGCACAGTTTCATCCAGGAATGAAGATTTTGCATGGCTGAGCACAATGTGGGCAGTGGCGGTATGGTTGATAGACCATGCAAAATAACATTTTTGGGGGGTTCGGTGCACCGAATATGATCCTCCTTCTATCAAAACTGACATGTATGACTTGCTGGTGAGAGAAAGAGTGATGTTAAATTTTCTGTAATTTATTGTCCCAGAATGTGTCTGTGGTAGAGCACAATGTTGGGTAGTAGGGGCTAGTAGTGTGAACGCTAACGATTAAATCATCCAAAACTCAATATTGCAAGCCTTTTTTGTCCTTCGAAATTTCCCTAAAACTGACAAAGTGTGTCATCCCTAGATACGTCTTTTTACTGAGGTCATTTTGGCAGGTCGCGGAGCCAAATTGTAGTTCGTATGGCCACAATATGGCCGTTCCATGGATACAACTCAACAGATTTCAACACCAGGGGATAGCGTGGGTCCTGCTTCCAAGGTAAGTTTCTTGTGCCCATAAGCCACCCCTCGGAACGACCTATTATTTTGGTTCCATAACCCATAAGGGATGTTATGCACAGTTTTGCCCAGGAATGAAGCTTTTGCATGGCTAAACAGGTGGGTAATGGCGGTATGGTTGATAGACCATGCAAAATAACAATATTGGTGGGTTCGGTGCACCGAATAAGATCCTCCTTCTATCCAAACTAACATCTATGACGTGCTGGTGAGAAATAAAGTGATGTTACATTGTTCTGTAATTTATTGTCCCAGAATGTGTCCGTGGCTGAGCACAATGTTGGGTAGTAGGGGCTAGTAGTGTGAACGCTAACGATTAAATCATCCAAAACTTAATCTTGCAAGACTTTTTTGGCCTTCCAAATTTCCCTAAAACTGACAAAGTGTGTCATCGTGGGATACGTCTTTTCGTTGAGGTCATTTTGGCAGGTCGTGGAGCCCGTTTGGAGTTCGTATGGCCACAATATGGCCGTTCTATGGATACAACTCAAATAGATTTCAACACCAGGGGATAGCGTGGGTCCTACTTCCAAGGTAAATTTCTTGTGCCCATGAGCCATTTTGTGCCCCTCGGAACGACCTATTATTTTGGTTCCATAACCCAGAAGGGATGTTATGCACAGTTTTGTCCAGGAATGAAGCTTTTGCATGGCTAAACATGTGGGTAGTAGCGGTCTGGTTGATAGACCATGCAAAACAACATTTTTTGGGGGGTCGGTGCACCGAATAGGGTCCTCCTTCTATCAAAACTGACATTTATGACTTGCTGGTGAGAAATAGAGTGATGTTAAATTTTCTGTAATTTATTGTCCCAGAATGTGTCTGTGGTTGAGCACAATGTTGGGTAGTAGGGGCTAGTAGTGTGAACGCTAACGATTAAATCATCCAAAACTCAATCTTGCAAGCCTTTTTTGGCCTTCGAAATTTCCCCAAAAATGACAAAGTGTGTCATCATGGGATACGTCTTTTCGTTGAGGTCATTTTGGCAGGTCGTGAAGCCAAATTGTAGTTCGTATGGCCACAATATGGGCGTTCTACGGACACAACTCAAACAGATTTCAACACCAGGGGATAGCGTGGGTCCTGCTTCCTAGGTAAGTTTCTTGTGCCCATGAGCCATTTTGCGCCCCTCGAAACGACCTATTATTTTGGTTCCATAACCCAGAAGGGATGTTATGCACAGTTTCGTCCAGGAATGAAGCTTTTGCATGGCTAAACATGTGGGTAATCGCGGTATGGTTGATAGACCATGCAAAATACCAATTTTGGGGGGATCGGTGCACCGAATAAGATCCTCCTATCCAAACTAACATGTATGACGTGCTGGTGAGAAATAGAGTGATGTTACATTGTTCTGTAATTTATTGTCCCACACCGTGTCCGTGGCTGAGCACAATGTTGGGTAGTAGGGGCTAGTAGTGTGAATGCTAACGATTAAATCATCCAAAATTCAATCTTGCAAGCCTTTTTTGGCCTTCGAAATTTCCCTAAAACTAACAAAGTGTGTCATCGTGGGATACGTCTTTTCGTTGAGGTCATTTTGGTAGGTCGTGGAGCCCAATTGGAGTTCGTATGGCCACAATATGGCCATTCTACGGATACAACTCAAATAGATTTCAACACCAGGGGATAGCGTGGGTCCTGCTTCCAAGGTAAGTTTCTTGTGCCCATGAGCCATTTTGTGCCCCTCGGAACGACATATTATTTGGGTTCCATAACCCAGAAGGGATGTTATGCATAGTTTTGTCTAGGAATGAAGCTTTTGCATGGCTAAACATGTGGGTAGTAGTGGTCTGGTTGATAGACCATGCAAAACAACATTTTTGGGGGGTTCGGTGCACCGAAGAGGATCCTCCTTCTATCCAGACTTACATGTATGACTTGCTGGTGAGAAATAGAGTGATGTTACATTGTTCTGTTATTTATAGTCCTAGAATGTGTCCGTGGTTGAGCACAATGTTGGGTAGTAGGGGCTAGTAGTGTGAACGCCAATGATTAAATCATCCAAAACTCAAACTTGCAAGACATTTTTGGTCTTCAAAATTTCCCCAAAACGGACAAAGTCTGTCGTCGTGGGATACGTCTTTTTGTTGAGGTCATTTTGGCAGGTCGTGGAGCCCAATCGGAGTTCGTATGGCCACAATATGGACGTTCTACGGACAGAACTCAAATAGATTTCAACACCAGGGGATACCGTGGATCCTGCTTCCAAGGTAAGTTTCTCGCACCCATGAGCCATTTTGCGCCCCTCAGAATGACCTATTATTTTGATTCCATCACCCAGAAAAGATGTTATGCATAATTTCGTGACGAATGAAGCTTTTGCATGGCTAAACATGTGGGTAGTAGCGGTATGGTTGATAGACCATACAAATCAACGTGTTTGGGGGGGTCGGTGCACCAAAGAGGATCCGCCTTCTATCCAATATGACATGTATGACCTGCTGGTGACAAATAGAGTGATGTTACATAGTTCTGTAATTTATGGTCCTAGAATGTGTCCGTGGTTGAGCACAATGTTGGGTAGTAGGGGCTAGTAGTGTGAACGCTAACGATTAAATCATCCAAAACTCAATCTTGCAAGCCTTTTTTGGCCTTTGAAATTTCCCTAAATGGACAAAGTCCGCCATCGTGGGATACGTGTTTTCGTTCAGGTCATTTTGGCAGGTTGTGGAGCCCAATCGGAGTTCGTATGGCCACAATATGGCCGTTCTACGGATACAACTCAAATAGATTTCAACACCAGGGGATACCGTGGATCCTGGTTCCAAGGTAAGTTTCATGCGCCCATGAGCCATTTTGCGCCCCTCGGAACGACCTATTATTTTGGTTCTATAACCTAGAAGGGATGTTATGCATAGTTTCGTCCAGGAATGAAGCTTTTGCATGGCTAAACATGTGGGTAGTAGCGGTATGGTTGATAGACCATGCAAAACAACATTTTTGGGTGGTTCAGTGCATCGAAGAAGATCCTCCTTCTATCTGGACTGACATGTATGACTTGCTGGTGCGAAATAGAGTGATTTCACATTGTTCTGTAATTTATTGTCCCAGAATGTGTCTATGGTTGAGCACAATGTTGGGTAGTAGGGGCTAGTAGTGTGAACGGCAACGATTAAATGACCCAAAACTCAATCTTGCAAGCCGTTTTTGGCCCTCAAAATTTCCCCAAAATGGACAAAGTCTACCATCGTGGGATACATCTTTTCATTGAGGTCATTTTGGCAGGTCATGGAGCCCAATCGGAGTTCCTATGGCCACAATATGGTCGTTCTACGGATACAACTCAAATAGATTTCAACACCAGGGGATACCATGGATCATGCTTCTAAGGTAAGTTTCTTGCGCCCATGACCCATTTTGCGACCCTCGGAACGACCTATTATTTTGGTTCCATAACCCAGAAGGGATGTTATGGATAGTTTCGTCCAGAAATGAAGCGTTTGCATGGCTAAACATGTGGGTACTAGCGGTATGGTTGATAGACCATCCAAAACAACATTTTTGTTGGGTTCAATGCACCAAAGAGGATCCTCCTTCTATCCAGACTGACATGTAGGACTTGCTGGTGACAAATAGAGTGATGTTAAATTGTTCTGTAATTTATTGTCCCCGAATGTGTCCGTGGTTGAGCACAATGTTGAGTAGTAGGGCCTAATAGTGTGAACACCAACGATTAAATCATACAACACTCAATCTTGCAAGCCTTTTTTGGCCTTCGAAATTTCCCCAAAATGGACAAAGTCTTTCATCGTGGGATAAATCTTTTCGTTGAGGTCATTTTGGCAGGTCATGGAGCCCAATTGGAGTTAATATGGCCACAATATGGCCGTTCTACGGATACAACTCAAATAGATTTGAGCACCGGGGAACACCATGTATCCTGCTTGCAACGTAAGTTTCTCGCGCCATGAGCCATTTTGTGACCCACGGAACGACCTATTATTTTAGTTTCCATAACCGAGAAGGGATGTTATGCATAGTTTCGTCCAGGAATGAAGCTTTTGCATGGCTAAACATGTGGGTAGTAGCGGTATGGTTGATAGACCATGGAAAACAACATTTTTGGGGGGTTCGGTGCACCGAAGAGGATGCTCCTTCTATCCAGACTTACATGTATGACTTGCTGGTGAGAAATTGAGTGATGTTACATTGTTCTGTAATTTATTGTCCCAGAATGTGTCCGTGGTTGAGCACAATGTTGGGTAGTAGGGGCTAGTAGTGTGAACGCCAACGATTAAATCATCCAAAACTTAAACATGCAAGACATTTGTGGCCGTCGAAATTTCCCCAAAACGGACAAAGTCTATCATCGTAGGATACGTCTTTTCGTTGAGGTCATTTTGGCAGGTCATGGAGCCCATACGGAGTTCGTACGGCCACAATATGGCCGTTCTATGGATACAACTCAAATAGATTTCAACAACAGGGGATACCATCGATCCTGCTTCCAAGGTAAGTTTCTCGTGCGCATGAGCCATTTTGCAACCCTCGAAACGACCTATTATTTTAGTTTCCATAACCCAGAAGGGATGTTATGCACAGTTTCATCCAGGAATGAAGCTTTTGCATGGCTAAACATGTGGGTTGTGGCGGTATGGTTGATAGACCATGCAAAATAATATTTTTGGGGGGTTCGGTGCACCGAAGAGGATCGTCCTTCTATCCAAACTGACATGTATGCCTTGCTGGTGAGAAATAGAGTGATGTTACATTGTTCTGTAATTTATTGTCCCAGAATGTGTCTGTGGTTGAGCACAATGTTGGGTAGTAGGGGCTAGTAGTGTGAACGCTAACGGTTAAATCATCCTAAACTCAATCTTGCAAGCCTTTTTTGGCCTTCGAAAATTCTCTAAAACGGACAAAGTGTGTCATCGTGGGATATGTCTTTTCGTTGAGGTCATTTGGGCAGGTCGTGGAGACCAATCGGAGTTCTTATGGCCACAATATGGCCGTTCTACGGATACAACTCAAATAGATTTCGACACCAGGGGATACCATGGATCCTGCTTCCAAGGTAAGTTTCATTTGCCCATGATCCATTTTGCGCCCCTCGGAACGACCTATTATTTTGGTTCCATAACCTAGAAGGGATGTTATGCACTGTTTCGTCAGGGAATGAAGCTTTTGCATGGCTAAACATGTGGGTAGTAGCGGTATGGTTGATAGACAATGCAAAATAACATTTTTTGGGGGTTCGGTGCACGGAAGAGGATGCTAGTTCTATCCAGACTTACATGTATGACTTGCTGGTGAGAAATAGAGTGATGTTACATTGTTCTGTAATTTATTGTCCCAGAATGTGTCCGTGGTTGAGCACAATGTTGGGTAGTAGGGGCTAGTAGTGTGAACGCCAACGGTTAAATCATCCAAAACTTAAACATGCAAGACATTTGTGGCCGTCGAAATTTCCCCAAAACGGACAAAGTCTATCATCGTAGGATACGTCTTTTCGTTGAGGTCATTTTGGCAGGTCATGGAGCCCATACGGAGTTCGTATGGCCACAATATGGCCGTTCTATGGATACAACTCAAATAGATTTCAACACCAGGCGATACCGTGGATCCTGTTTCCAGGGTATGTTTCTCGCACCCATGAGCCATTTTGCGCCCCTCAGAACGAACTATTATTTTGGTTCCATAACCCAGAAAAATGCTATGCACAGTCTCGTCAAGGAATGAAGCTTTGCATAGCTAAACATGTGGGTAGTAGCGGTATTGTTGATAGACCATGCAAAACAACATTTTTGGTGGGTTTAGTGCACCGTAGAGGATCCTCCTTCTATCCAGATTGACATGTATGACTTGCTGGTGAGAAATAGAGTGATGTTACATTGTTCTGTAATTTATTGTCCAAGAATGTGCCCTCGGTTGAGCACGATATTGGGTAGTAGGGGCTAGTAGTGTGAACGCCAACGATTAAATCATCCAAAACTCAATCTTTCAAGCCTTTTTTGGCCTACGAAATTTCCCAAAAACGAACAAAGTTTGTCATCACGGGATACATCTTTTCGTTGAGGACATTTTGGCAGGTCATGGAGCCCAATCGGAGTTCATATGGCCACAGTATGGCCGTTCTACGGATACAACTCAAATATATTTCAACAACAGGGGATACCATCGATCCTGCTTCCAAGGTAAGTTTCTCGTGCGCATGAGCCATTTTGCAACCCTCGAAACGACCTATTATTTTAGTTTCCATAACCCAGAAGGGATGTTATGCACAGTTTCATCCAGGAATGAAGCTTTTGCATGGCTAAACATGTGGGTTGTGGCGGTATGGTTGATAGACCATGCAAAATAACATTTTTGGGGGGTTCGGTGCACCGAAGAGGATCCTCCTTCTATCCAAACTGACATGTATGCTTTGCTGGTGAGAAATAGAGTGATGTTACATTGTTCTGTAATTTATTGTCCCAGAATGTGTCTGTGGTTGAGCACAATGTTGGGTAGTAGGGGCTAGTAGTGTGAACGCTAACGGTTAAATCATCCTAAACTCAATCTTGCAAGCCTTTTTTGGCCTTTGAAATTTCTCTAAAACGGACAAAGTGTGTCATCGTGGGATATGTCTTTTCGTTGAGGTCATTTGGGCAGGTCGTGGAGACCAATCGGAGTTCTTATGGCCACAATATGGCCGTTCTACGGATACAACTCAAATAGATTTCGACACCAGGGGATACCATGGATCCTGCTTCCAAGGTAAGTTTCATTTGCCCATGATCCATTTTGCGCCCCTCGGAACGACCTATTATTTTGGTTCCATAACCTAGAAGGGATGTTATGCACTGTTTCGTCAGGGAATGTAGCTTTTGCATGGCTAAACATGTGGGTAGTAGCGGTATGGTTGATAGACAATGCAAAATAACATTTTTTGGGGGTTCGGTGCACGGAAGAGGATGCTAGTTCTATCCAGACTTACATGTATGACTTGCTGGTGAGAAATAGAGTGATGTTACATTGTTCTGTAATTTATTGTCCCAGAATGTGTCCGTGGTTGAGCACAATGTTGGGTAGTAGGGGCTAGTAGTGTGAACGCCAACGGTTAAATCATCCAAAACTTAAACATGCAAGACATTTGTGGCCGTCGAAATTTCCCCAAAACGGACAAAGTCTATCATCGTAGGATACGTCTTTTCGTTGAGGTCATTTTGGCAGGTCATGGAGCCCATACGGAGTTCGTATGGCCACAATATGGCCGTTCTATGGATACAACTCAAATAGATTTTAACACCAGGCGATACCGTGGATCCTGTTTCCAGGGTATGTTTCTCGCACCCATGAGCCATTTTGCGCCCCTCAGAACGAACTATTATTTTGGTTCCATAACCCAGAAAAATGCTATGCACAGTCTCGTCAAGGAATGAAGCTTTGCATAGCTAAACATGTGGGTAGTAGCGGTATTGTTGATAGACCATGCAAAACAACATTTTTGGGGGGTTTAGTGCACCGAAGAGGATCCTCCTTCTATCCAGATTGACATGTATGACTTGCTGGTGAGAAATAGAGTGATGTTACATTGTTCTGTAATTTATTGTCCGAGAATGTGCCCGCGGTTGAGCACGATATTGGGTAGTAGGGGCTAGTAGTGTGAACGCCAACGATTAAATCATCCAAAACTCAATCTTTCAAGCCTTTTTTGGCCTACGAAATTTCCCAAAAACGAACAAAGTTTGTCATCACGGGATACATCTTTTCGTTGAGGACATTTTGGCAGGTCATGGAGCCCAATCGGAGTTCATATGGCCACAGTATGGCCGTTCTACGGATACAACTCAAATATATTTCAACAACAGGGGATACCATCGATCCTGCTTCCAAGGTAAGTTTCTCGTGCGCATGAGCCATTTTGCAACCCTCGAAACGACCTATTATTTTAGTTTCCATAACCCAGAAGGGATGTTATGCACAGTTTCATCCAGGAATGAAGCTTTTGCATGGCTAAACATGTGGGTTGTGGCGGTATGGTTGATAGACCATGCAAAATAACATTTTTGGGGGGTTCGGTGCACCGAAGAGGATCCTCCTTCTATCCAAACTGACATGTATGCTTTGCTGGTGAGAAATAGAGTGATGTTACATTGTTCTGTAATTTATTGTCCCAGAATGTGTCTGTGGTTGAGCACAATGTTGGGTAGTAGGGGCTAGTAGTGTGAACGCTAACGGTTAAATCATCCTAAACTCAATCTTGCAAGCCTTTTTTGGCCTTCGAAATTTCTCTAAAACGGACAAAGTGTGTCATCGTGGGATATGTCTTTTCGTTGAGGTCATTTGGGCAGGTCGTGGAGACCAATCGGAGTTCGTATGGCCACAATATGGCCGTTCTACGGATACAACTCAAATAGATTTCGACACCAGGGGATACCATGGATCCTGCTTCCAAGGTAAGTTTCATTTGCCCATGATCCATTTTGCGCCCCTCGGAACGACCTATTATTTTGGTTCCATAACCTAGAAGGGATGTTATGCACTGTTTTGTCAGGGAATGAAGCTTTTGCATGGCCAAACATGTGGGTAGTAGCGGTATGGTTGATAGACAATGCAAAATAACATTTTTTGGGGGTTCGGTGCACTGAAGAGGATGCTACTTCTATCCAGACATACATGTATGACTTGCTGGTGAGAATTAGAGTTATGTTACATTGTTCTGTAATTTATTGTCCCAGAATGTGTCCGTGGTTGAGCACAATGTTGTGTAGTAGGGGCTAGTAGTGTGAACGCCAACGATTAAATCATCCAAAACTTAAACGTGAAAGACATTTTGGCCTTCGAAATTTCCCCAAAACGGACAAAGTCTGTCATCGTGGGATAGTTCTTTTCGTTGAGGTCAGTTTGGCAGGTCGTGGAGCCCATTCGGAGTACGTATGGCCACAATATGGCCGTTCTATGGATACAACTCAAATAGATTTCAACACCAGGGGATACCGTTTATCCTGGTTCCAAGCTAAGTTTCTTGCACCCATGAGCCATTTTGCGCCCCTCGGAACGACCTATTATTTTAGTTTACATAACGACACGGGATGTTATGCATATTTTCATCCAGTATTGAAGCTTTTGCATTGCTAAACATGTGGGTAGTGGCGGTATGGTTGATAGACCATGCAAAATAACATTTTGGGGGGTTCGGTGCACCGAAGAGGATGCTCCTTCTATCCAGACTTACATGTATGACTTGCTGGTGAGAAATAGAGTTATGTTACATTGTTCTGTAATTTATTGTCCCAGAATGTGTCCGTGGATGAGCACAATGTTGGGTAGTAGGGGCTAGTAGTGTGAACGCCAACGATTAAATCATCCAAAACTTAAACGTGAAAGACATTTTGGCCTTCGAAATTTCCCCAAAACGGACAAAGTCTGTCATCGTGGGATAGTTCTTTTCGTTGAGGTCAGTTTGGCAGGTCGTGGAGCCCATTCGGAGTTCGTATAGCCACAATATGGCCGTTCTATGGATACAACTCAAATAGATGTCAACACCAGGGGATACCGTTTATCCTGGTTCCAAGCTAAGTTTCTCGCACCCATGAGCCATTTTGCGCCCCTCGGAACGACCTATTATTTTAGTTTCCATAACGCCAAGGGATGTTATGCATATTTTCATCCAGTATTGAAGCTTTTGCATTGCTAAACATGTGGGTAGTGGCGGTATGGTTGATAGACCATGCAAAATAACATTTTGGGGGGTTCGGTGCACCGAAGAGGATGCTCCTTCTATCCAGACTTACATGTATGACTTGCTGGTGAGAAATAGAGTGATGTTACACTGTTCTGTAATTTATTGTCCCAGAATGTGCCCATGGTTGAGCACAATGTTGGGTAGTAGGGGCTTGTAGTGTGAATGCCAACGATTAAATCATCCAAAACTCAACCTTGCAAGCCTTTTTTGGCCTTCAAAATTCCCCAAAACGGAGAAAGTTTGTCATAGTGGGATACATCTTGTTGTTGAGGTCATTTTGGCAGGTCATGGAGCCCAATAAGAGTTCATATGACCTATTATTTTAGTTTCCATAATCGAGAAGGGATGTTATGCATATTTTCATCCAGGATTGAAGCTTTTGCATTTCTAAACATGTGGGTAGTGGCGGTATGGTTGATAGACCATGCAAAATAACATTGGGGGGGGGGGTCGGTGCACCGAAGAGGATGCTCCTTCTATCCAGACTTACATGTATGACTTGCTGGTGAGAAATAGAGTGATGTTACATTGTTCTGTAATTTATTGTCCCAGAATGTCTCCGTGGTTGAGCACAATGTTGGGTAGTAGGGGCTAGTAGTGTGAACGCCAACGATTAAATCATCCAAAACTTAAACTTGAAAGACATTTTGGCCTTCGAAATTTCCCCAAAACAGACAAAGTCTGTCATCATGGGACAGTTTTTTCGTTGTGGTCATTTTGGCAGGTCGTGGAGCCCATTCGGAGTTCGTATCGCCACAATATGGCCGTTCTATGGATACAACTCAAATAGATTTCAACACCAGGGGATACTGATCCTTCTTCCAAGGTAAGTTTCTCGTACCCATGAGCCATTAAGCGGCCCTTGGAATGACCTATTATTTTAGTTTCCATAACCCAGAAGGGATGTTATGCACATTTTCATCCAGGAGTGAAGCTTTTGCATTGCTAAACATGTGGGTAGTGGCGGTATGGTTGATAGACCATGCAAAACAACATTTTTGTGGGGTTCAGTGCATCAAAGAGGATCCTCCTTCAATACAGACTGACATGTATGACTTGCTGGTTAGAAATAGAGTGATGTTACATTGTTCTGTAATTTATTGTCCCAGAAGGTGCCCGTGGTTGACCACAATGTTGGGTAGTAGGGGCTAGTAGTGTGAACGCCAACGATTAAATCATCCAAAACTCAATCTTGCAAGCCTTTTTTGGCCTTCGAAATTTCCCCAAAACGGAGAAAGTGTGTCATCGTGGGATACATCTTGTCATTGAGGTCATTTGGGCAGGTCGTGGAATCCAATCGGAGTCCATAAGGCCACAATATGGTCGTTCTACGTACAGAACTCAAACAGATACCATGGATCCTTCTTCCAAGGTAAGTTTCTCGTGCCCTTGAGCCATTTAGCGTCCCTTGGAATGACCTATTATTTTAGTTTCCATAACCCAGAAGGGATGTTATGCACAGTTTCATTCAGGATTGAAGCTTTTGCATGGCTAAACATGTGGGTAGTGGCGGTATGGTTGATAGACCATGCAAAATAACATTTTTGGGGGGTTCGGTGCACCGAAGAGGATCCTCCTTCTATCCGAACTGACACGTATGACTTGTTGGTGAGAAATAGAGTATTGTTCTGTAATTTATTGTCCCAGAATATGCCCTAAAACTCAATCTTGGACGCATTTTTTGGCCTTCGTAATTTCCCTAAAACTGAGAAAGTGTGTCATCGTGGGATATATCTTTTCGTTGAGGTAATTTTGGTAGGTCGTGGAGCCCAACCGACGTTCGTATGGCCACAATATGGTCGTTCTACGGATAGAACTCAAATAGATTTCAACCCAGGGGATACCGTGGATCCTACTTCCAAGGTAAGTTTCTCGCACCCATGAGCCATATTGCGCCCCGCGGAACGACCTATTATTTTGGTTCCATAACCCAGAAAAGATGCTATGCACAGTTTCGTCAAGGAACGAAGCTTTTGCATAGCTAAACATGTGGGTAGTAGCGGTATTGTTGATAGACCATGCAAAACAACATTTTTGGGGGGTTCAGTGAACTGAAGAGGATCCTCCTTCTATCCAGACTGACATGTATGACTTGCTGGTGAGAAATAGAGTGATCTTACATTGTTCTGTAATTTATTGTCCCAGAATGTACCCGTGGTTGAGCACAATGTTGGGTAGTAGGGTCTAGTAGTGTGAACGCCAACGATTAAATCATCCAAAACTCAATCTTGCAAGAGTTTTTTGGCCGTCGAAATTTCCCCAAAACGGACAAAGTATGTCATCGTGGGATACATCTTGTCGTTATGGTCATTTTGTTAGGTCATGGAGCCCAATCGGAGTTCATATGGCCAAAATATGGTCGTTCTACGGATACAACTCAAACAGATTTCAACACCAGGGAATACCATGGATCCTTCTTCCAAGGTAAGTTTCTCGTGCCCATAAGCCATTCTGTGACCCTCGGAACGACCTATTATTTTAGTTTCCATAACCCAGAAGGGATGTTATGCACATTTTAATCCAGGATTGAAGCTTTTGCATTGCAAAACATGTGGGTACTGGCGGTATGGTTGATAGACCATGCAAAATAACATTTTTTGGGGGTTCGGTGCACCGAAGAGGATCCTCCTTCTATCCAAACAGACATGTATGACTTGCTGGTGAGAAATGGAGTGATGTTACATTGTTCTGTAATTTATTGTCCTCGAATGTGTCAGTGGTTGAGCACAATGTTGGGTAGTAGGGGCTAGTAGTGTGAACGCCAAACTTTAAATCATCCAAAACATAAACTTGCAAGACATTTTTGGCCTCCGAAATTTCCCCAAAATAGACAAAGTCTGTCATCGTGGGATACGTCTTTTCGTTGAGGTCATTTTGGCAGGTCGTGGAGCCCAGTCGGAGTTCGTTTGCACACAATATGGCCGTTCTACGGATAGAACTCAAATAGATTTCAACACCAGGGGATACCGTGGATCCTGCTTCCAAGGTAAGTTTCTCGTACCCATGAGCCATTTTGCGCCCCTCGGAACGACCTATTATTTTGGTCCCATAACCCAGAAAAGATGCTATGCATAGTTTCGTCAAGCAATGAAGCTTTTGCATGGCTAAACATGTGGCTAGTGGCGGTATGGTTGATAGACCATGCGAAACAACATTTTTGGGGGGATCGGTGCACCGAAGAGGATCCACCTTCTATCCAAACTGACATGTATGACTTGTTGGTGAGAAATAGAGTATTGTTTTGTCATTTATTGTCCCAGAATGTGTCCGTGGTTGAGCACAATGTTGGGTAGTAGGGGCTAGTAGTGTGAATGCTAACAATTAAATCATCCAAAACTAAATCTTGCAAGCATTTTTTGGTCTTCGAAATTTCCCTAAAACTGAGAAAGTGTGTCATCGTGGGATACGTCTTTTCGTTGAGCTCATTTCGGTAGGTCGTGGAGCCCAACCGACGTTCGTATGGCCACAATATGGTCGTTCTGTTGATAGAACTCAAATAGATTTCAACCCCAGGGGATACCGTGGATCCTAATTCCAAGGTAAGTTTCTCGCACCCATGAGCCATTTTGCGCCCCTCGGAACGACCTATTATTTTGGTTCCATAACCCAGAAAAGATGCTATGCACAGTTTCGTCGAGGAGTGAAGCTTTTGCATAGCTAAACATGTGGGTAGTAGCGGTATTGTTGATAGACCATGCAAAACAACATTTTTGGGGGGTTCAGTGAACTGAAGAGGATCCTCCTTCTATCCAGACTGACATGTATGACTTGCTAGTGAGAAATAGAGTGATCTTACATTGTTCTGCAATTTATTGTCCCAGAATGTGCCCGTGGTTGAGCAAAGTGTTGGGTAGTAGGGGCTAGTAGTGTGAACGCCAACGGTTAAATCATCCAAAACTCAATCTTGCAAGACTTTTTTGGCCTTCGAAATTTCCCCAAAACGGACATAGTATGTCATCGTGGAATACATCTTGTCGTTGTGGTCATTTTGGCAGGTCATGGTGCCCAATCGGAGTTCATATGGCCACAATATGGTCATTCTACGGATACAACTCTAGCGACCCGACTCAAAACGAGTCAAGCCTCTGTGTGTTTTGTGCCATCCCTAGATCAGTATGCTGGCACACACAGTACATCAATGTATATATCAAAGTGCAATCACATGTAAATAACGAAAAACTGATATATACCTTAAAATAGCAGCAGAATACAGTCAACGGGAGTGGAGTCCCAATAACACCAACGGTAGGTTGAGTGCGGACCGTAACCCTGAATCGTACTCTTACCCGTCGTAGAGGAGTATCTACAACATATTATCGTCTCTCATGAAAATCATTGAGTCGCCTAAAGTTCCTGAATTTGAAATATTTTCAAAATTGAACTCAAACCATTTTCAATTCCCTTTTCATTTCTTTAAATGGAAGAAGTCATGTCATCTTCACTCTCGGGATTTTGTGATGAAATGAATTTGAATTCCTGGTGATCAAAATGCAGAGTGAATGTTTTGGGAAGGTCATTTCATTCCCTCTCATCAACTTTCAAAAAGTTTCAAATTTCACTCACTTTCAATCACTCAAGCAAACAAACAATCATTCTAAATGTTATTATAACATTCCAAAGTTTGGGATGTTACAAACCTACCACACTTAAAATGAATCTCGTCCTCGAGATTCGAAAGGGCTAGAAAGAAAAGGTTAGGGTTTGGGGGTCTTCTAACAAATCCATTGACCAAGAAGGTGTGGGGTCTTACAACAAGACTCCATTGACCTGGAAATGTGGGTCTACCACACTTAAAATGAGAGTTACTGGTCCATCAAAATCTTGGCAGTCCTCTGGGTGCATCTGTCTGTTCACATTCTTCACGATAGCTCCTTCGGTGATGCTCTTCCGTTTAAAATCAAAAACTTGTGTTCTCATAACAAAATGTATTTCCTCCGATACTGGGTCTTCTTAGCTGACCGGTCTCGTGTTTATTCTAAATAACTTATCGATGATCTCATGGTGGTCTACCATTAGTGGTTATCCTGCAGTGAAATGGGTCATGGCTTCATTCCTCACCGTAAAATTCCTACGTGTGACAGAAACTGTCATGTACAAGGGGGTTTTCATCATACCATTCTAAGGCTTTAAACAAAAGCTTCAAAGAACGTCGTCTCTTTACTACGGGTAAGTCACTCAGATTTACCAATCCGAATAACAAGAGAATGATAAGAGTAAGTCGTCATGGTGGCCAAGCCCATGTCGCACTGAAATCATTACCTTGTATAAGGTTTAGTGAATCTCGTATTCTAGCACTTGGGCTTCCTCACAAGCATTACAGAAATCTCTCTTGTCAATGAACAAAGTTCAGATAAATCCATTGATTCTGCAAGCTAACCAAAACATCTATCGTTTCTTCACACTCTCAGGTTTTCGTAAACTCCTAAGAAAACGTTTGCTGACCATCGTAGCTTCTTCCAGGTTTCTTCCTTCACAAAGGTGGGGCTTGATCCTTATCAATCCCGAGGTCAGTGACTTGTGGATTCACTTGAATACTTGAACAACTTCATCTCACCCGTGGGGTGACTATCGATCCATATTCCAGCATTACCTTCAGTTCACTCCCTCATACCTTCGAGGTAACAAATCACAGACCTGTTCTTGTCTAGGTTCCACTCCGCGGAATTAATTTTCCTTTCCATTGGTCTATTTAACCTTGGGTATGGTTTCATCACAATCATTCCTTTTCTGAATATTCAAACTTCAAAATCACTTTGTCACAAAGGTTATCATCCAGATAGTTTGGATATGGTTCCACATTCTCTTCATCCGTATTCACTGATCCAAATTCCTTAATTGGGAGGTACCTGTGGTCACTACCACACTTAAAATGAAATGCACTCAGGTCTGTTTAGACCAAATTTTTCTCTCGTATCCTCGAAAATTGGTCGGAGACTATTGCTCTTAGAATGGCAACTCATATAATTTAACATAGGAGAGTCATGACATCATAAATTCCATTGATCTCATGACTTTTATTACAGACACTGAGACTTCCGTTACATAACTTCAATATCTTCTTAAAATTCCAAAATACTTTATTACAAGTGTTGCCATCCACATAGTTTGGTATGGGTCAGTTTCACTCCCAACTTTATTCCTTTATCCCCTCTTGGAGATATTTTAGTACCACTGGAAATTTGCGATGTGCTCCTTGAAATCACCCATCTTCTCCTTGATCAGGGTGGACTTGAGCTTCATCTCCATCATCTTCGTGTGCATCTCATGTAGGTATTCCTGAGTATGACAGAGTCTTGCTTCAAGTATTTCTCCAATCTGTCGTATGGCTTCCATGGCATCTTCATGAACAGCGTCAAAGAACGTTGCTCGTGGTACACGAGATATGAAAAAGTATTGTCCCATAGTCTTTGGGCATACTCCTTTCTCCCAGTGGAGGTGTACCTCCACATACCAGAGTTCCACTCCAGTTTCCATGAATGGGTAGTCTTTATAGACTGCATCTCCTTCCAGATTGATGTAATTCATCATATCCTTCAGGATCTTTGGGTAATCATGGTCACTAGTCAGGGTCATGATCGTCTCCGGCCCTTGAGAAAAGACTCATTGAGGGTAGTCATCTGTAGGTATCATAAAAAGTACTCAAAAATTAACAAGTATTTCTTCTTGGGTAAGCATCCTTATCATCCAAACCAAACTTATACTTCCGAACATTTTGCAGAGTACTGACACCCTCAAAAATAGTCGGAGATCTTTGTTCATGGGGTAACAACTCATAGAAAAATCATGACACAACATATTTCATTGATTTACGAAGTTGTTACAATCTCAGAGACTTCCGTTACAAAATAATGTCATGAAACCAGGAGTGCTTCATGATACACTTATTTCCATCTTCAAAACTTTACTAACTCATTCTAGCTTTCTTCTCCTTTGGACATTTACTAGCGTAATGTCCTTCTTCCTTGCTACGAAAACAGATGATTTCTGACAAGTCTCGGGGCTTCTTGATGTTGGTGTTTGCTCCTTGGAGTTCTAGTTCCTTTCTTGGGCACTTATTGGTGTAGTGGCCTATATCCTTACACTTGAAACATCTGATATGACTCAGGTCCCTCTTTTCAGTGGCTTGTCTCCTCCTGAGCTTCCTTGTTCCGATCAAACCTTCAATTTCCTGTGGATCAAACTCCACTCGTTCTGTCGGGAAGGGTCCCAGATACTCTTTTCTTTCCTTCTTACAGTCCTGTGAAAAGTGTCCTTCTTCTCCACATGAATAGCAGACATTGGAGAAAAATCCGGTTGGGCCTTCTTCATTAGGGTCTTCAATATCTTCCTTCATCGCAAGTTCTCCAAATTCTTCTCTGAAGGCTTCCTTCATGGCTTTCTTTTGCTGTTTGATGACTTCTTGTACCTTGGGGTACATTTGGCATTAGGCCGGGTAATGGTTGGTTCCTTCACACAAGAAACATGTCACCCGCCCAGTTGGGCATTCCTCAGCAGGGTGATTTTCTTCACAATGACGACATCCATCCTTGTGTTCTTCCTGGGTGTGTCCTATCTGTCCACATATCTTGCATGCGCAAATCTTCTTCACATCTTTGCAATGGGGCTTCTGGGTGTTGGTGACAACATGAGATTTTTGTAGAGTTATCTTGAATTCTTCCCAAGTGATTGATGCTTGCCTATCATGGATATCTTCATGCATCTTCCACCAATGTGCAGCACCTTCTACAAAGTACCGAAGAGGATACTGGACCATCTCGTTACTTGCAACATGGTTACTCCTTAGGTGATCCTCCATGTTCTGAATCCATTCTTCTGTCTCTAACCGAGTCATTGATCCAGAATACACAAGTCCAGCTTCATTCGTCATCTATTGGGTTCAAGGTTTTGGGGATCAGATGGGTAAGAGAGAGAAAGGAGAGGATACACACAATACAAACAATGGTTTTGAAAATAGATTTTTGTTGTGGCTGTCGAAAATTACACACAAATAACAACTCACAAATCATCGTATCTAACGTAAGTATACAACAGGGGTTTGGTCTTCTAGGGCATAACTTGGAAATTCTTCATAGTCTTCCATTTCTTCAGATCTGTATAGTCTTGAACTTGGGTAGCTTCAATTCTTCTAATGCATGGTGAAATCTTCTTTACTTTGAAGTGGCCATCAGTTGTTTTCGATATCGTGTCCTTCTTGGAGTGGCTTCCGTTGATCCTTCGTGTGGTCAAAAGGGAAGGGGTATTGTCTAACCATTTTGAGGTAAGAGAGATCATTTGATAAGGCTCAAATAAGATGAGAAGTAAAGGGTCTTTTGAAAACAAAGTTTTCGGGAAATCATTTCCTAAGGGCTGTCCAGTTTCTAGGGTCACGTCCTACAGTCAACATGTGCTCTGATACCATTTCTGTAGCGACCCGACTCAAAACAAGTCAATCCTCTGTGTGTTTTGTGCCATCCCTGGATCAGTACGCTGGCACACACAGTACATCAATGTATATATCAAAGTGCAATCACATGTAAATAACGTAAAACTGATATATACCTTAAAATAGCAGCGGAATACAGTCAACGGGAGTGGAGTCCCAATAACACCAACGGCAGGTTGAGTGCGGACCGTAACCCTGAATCATACTCTTACCCGTCGTAGAGGAGTATCTGCAACATAAGACGTTGCAGCCGTGTAGGTCAGTACATTGAATGTACTGGAAAGATCACCATAGTAGAGAAGAAAAATGAAGACTATTCTATATGCAAAGGCTTTGTGGCTCTACGTCTGAGTTTTTGCATAAAAGCTGATTTTATTTTCCTACAACAAAGGAATATCAGGAATTTCACTATGGAGTTACCTATCATGACATGGTTCCACCAACCAATGTCTCAATGCCCATAAGTATCATAAGTTGCCCACAATTAGTTATGAGTCCAGTGTTGAGAGTTCAGAGATAGATCCAAGTCTAGAAGCTCAAATTGTCCATAACCGTGGACACGGCTAATCGATTAGGTTTAACTCTGCAGAGTGTTGTGTACTTTACCCACAAGATTCGTTCCCTCCTGGTAAGTCCTCGCACTGCCTGGTGTTTGAGAACAGGATGAATGAAACATGGTCTTTCAAAGTGTTTCCCTGACTGTCCGACAATGCCCATCCAATCCTAACGTCGACTACATCTCGTAGCACTGCCCAGCAGAGTCACAACAAAGATCAACCAAGCCAGAGCCCATAATTACTTGTGGCTACACAGGTAAGCTTCCGGGCATGAAGTATTCATCCTTCCCTTTGAGTCTGGGTGAGGCTTTCCGCGTGAATACTGGCCATCTCCAGCAACACCTAGGCAAATCCACTGGTTTCTCCAGGGTACCGTTTCAACCAACCCTCACCCAGTAGTGTGTATTGAAAAACTTGTTTCTCGAGTCTCGAAGTCTTGAGGTCTTGAATATGAAGGTCTTGAAGAAGCCTTCATGAATTCGTCGTTTTGACGTGGAGTCCTTCACACCACTCACGAACACTCATACCAGACCCCGTCTACTTTAGCATAGCATTGCACTAACTAGCGTTCCCGGGGCTTTAGTAACCAGTGGTGGGTTCCTACCTCATGCATTCTACTCAACTACAAGAGTTTCAATAATACTACGGGAGGGATCTGTTGAATGATGTCACTACATGCAATAAAACATAGGTATGAAAAGATGGTCAAAGTGAACTTGCCTGTACTGTTGATGAAGATAAAGATCGCTCTCAGAAATAACTTGATAGACTATTCGTCACTCTCCGATGAAAATCTATATAGCAAAAATTGCATTCATAAGCAATCATACTAGCAATCAATTCGAACAATCACAAGGTAACACAAGAAAACAAGAGCAACAAGGTTGATAAAAGAAATACTTAAGACGAAGTTGAACACAAAACTCCAACAAATTCAAAAGTAACTCAAAACCCGAAACAAAGTAAAATATAATAAAAGGATTTTAGTAAATATTTTTCTAGCAAAATGATTTACTTTTGAAGAACAACTAAAACTATGAAAACAACATTCTAAACAACATAAGTGTTTGCCTACAAGCACAACCATAAACTAAGAGAAAACAAATTATGAAACAACTAAGTTAACATAAATTAATTAATAAAAATCTATATTACAAAACAGAATTAGATCATCTAAAACTTTTGGGAAAGGAGTTTCTATAAAAGTAAATTGGTTTGTAAAACATTACCTAATGATGAAGAATATAGTTCCTATAATAATAGAGTAAAACTAGACTATTTTTATTAACAAAAACTTTCCTAAGAGAAAAGTATTACTAAAGCTTTATTTGAAAACAGAATCTAATTATATAAAACTTTTGTTAAATGAGATATTACTAAGTAGTTTGATTTTAATAAACTACACCTAATTGAAAAAGAGTAGAGGTTCCTACAATAATAATTTATTAAACTACACAATTTTTTTTTTGTTATCAGCAAGTATAAATCCTAAATTTAGAACAACAGAACTAAATGATATCTAGTACATAATATAAATCATATTCAGATTTTCAAAATAACTAAAGAAAAATTAAAGTAACTAAACAACATAGGAACTAAACAGAATCTGTTTTAGTTGAAAACACTATCTTAAAATATTCTAAAAATTCTCAAACCCGACCAATTGATAACTAATATCACTAGTGACAAGTAGCAAAAAGAATCAATCAAAAATATATTATAAAACTCAAGTTATTCAGAAAACAAAATTTAAATCAAATCTGTTTAAATTCAAATTTAAATGTTCAAACATAGGCAAATTTGATATCTGCAGAAAATATATATAATTTGTGACACAATTAAGAAAGAATCAATTAAAAATACCTAAAATCACAAAAGATATAAGCAAAACAAATCAGAAACTATTCTGTTTTTGAAATTAAAACAGAAAAAGAAAAAAAAGGTTTCTAACGGACAGGGGGTACACGTGGCGCTCTGCTATTGGCTACGGGGTGAGCGTGCGGGGTGTTACGGGCGGTCGACCGGTCGCTAGGGGAAAACGGTTCACGTTCTAATCTGAGCCGTTTGATTAAAATCAAACGGATGGGGGAGGGTGGAGAGCTCACCGCGGTGGTGGGTCACCGGCGAGGGCGTCTCCGGCGAGGCCGAGGCATAGTGGTCGATGTGGGTGGCGCTCCGGTGGTCTTCGGCATCGGGGAAAGGCCCAATTGATGTGCGTGATCTTGGCGATGGCGATGGTGGCGTCGGCGAGGCTCGAGGGCGACAGGAGCGAGCGGCACGAGCTCCGGGGCGGCTCGGTGGAGGTGGGGCTCCGGCGAGGTCGTCGGGGACGGCGTTCCAGGGGCGGTGGAGCACGGGCAGGGGGATGGGGCGGTGCGCACGGGTGTGGGGAGGTCGAAGGGGGCCTCGGGAGGCGAGGGGGTGGCTGGGTGGTGCGGTGGCGTGGCAATGGCGCGGCGGCCGTGGTGAAGTCCGGCGAGGGATTCCGGTAGAGGGAGGACGCAGGAGGAGGGGGAAACAAGGGGAATGAGTGCGGGAGAGGGGTGGGTAAAGGAGGGGAGTAAAGGAGGGAGGGGCTCCGCGGCGAGGGGATCCGGCGACGGCGTCGGGCGCGTGGGAGGAGGAAGGCGACCGCGCGGGAGAAGGGAGCAGGCGATGGTCCCACACGTCAACGAGAGGAGAGGATGGGGTCCGCGTCGGTTGACCGGCTCGTAACGGTCTCGGCATTTAAGGCTGGTGGGCTGGCCGTTTTATTATAAAACCGTTACCGTTTTTCTATTTATGATTTTTCCAGAGCCATAAAACCAATTTAAAGCATTCGAATGTATTCGAAATATAGTCAAATTTTATATCACAATTAACAGAATAATAAATGTCATTTAATGGACATTTTTATTCGGGCAGTTGAATACTTTAAAAAAAATCATTTTTCAGAAAATGCCTTAATTGGCTTTATTTACTTTTGCAAATATTTTTCAAATAACTCCTTGGGTTTTATGATTCCAAAAATTCACAATTAACCCCCTGGCTTTGGAGTGTCCTTTTACTCCTCTCAAAATCTTTGCAAGGGGTTTGGATGCATGGAATTTCAAATAAGAAATTCAAATGAAAGTGAAACTCCATATGAGAAATTCTCAAATAGTTTTCAAATTCCCTTTTTCAAATCTTTGGTTTAACTTCCAACTCATATTTCACACATCTTAAGAAGTCATATTATCCTCTCTCATGAAAATCATTGAGTTGCCTAAAGTTCCTGAATTTGAAATATTTTCAAAATGGAACTCAAACCATTTTCAATTCCCTTTTCATTTCTTTAAATGGAAGAAGTCATGTCATCTTCACTCTGGGGGTTTTGTGATGAAATTAATTTGAATTCCTGGTGATCAAAATGCAGAGTGAAAGTTTTGGGAAGGTCATTTCATTCCCTCTCATCAAACTTTCAAAAAGTTTCAAATTTCACTCACTTTCAAACACTCAAGCAACTAAACAATCATTCTAAATATTATTATAACATTCCAAAGTTTGGGATGTTACAACAACTCAAATAGATTTCAACACCAGGGGATACCATGGATCCTTCTTCCAAGGTAAGTTTCTCGTGCCCAGAAGGGATGTTATGCACATTTTCATCCAAGATTGAAGCTTTTGCATTGCTAAACATGTGGGTAGTGGCGGTATGGTTGATAGACCATGCAAAATAGCATTTTTGGGGGGTTCGGTGCACCGAAGAGGATCCTCCTTCTATCCAAACATACATGTATGACTTGCTGGTGAGAAATAGAGTGATGTTACATTGTTCTGTAATTTATTGTCGTCGAATGTGTCACTGGTTGAGCACAATGTTGGGTAGTAGGGGCTAGTAGTGTGAACGCCAACCATTAAATCATCCAAAACTTAAACTTGCAAGACATTTTTGGCCTCCGAAATTTCCCCAAAACGGACAAAGTTTGTCATCGTGGTATACGTCTTTTCGTTGAGGTCATTTTGGAAGGTCCTGGAGCCCAGTCGGAGTTCGTATGGACACAATATGGCCGTTCTACGGATAGAACTCAAATAGATTTAAACACAAGGGGATACCGTGGATCCTGCTTCCAAGGTAAGTTTCTCGCACCCATGAGCCATTTTGTGCCCCTCGGAACGACCTATTATTTTGGTTCCATAACCCAGAAAAGATGCTATGCATAGTTTCGTCAAGGAATGAACCTTTTGCATGGCTAAACATGTGGGTAGTGGCGGTATGGTTGATACACCATGCAAAACAACATTTTTGGGGTATTTGGTGCACTGAAGAGGATCCACCTTCTATCCAAACTGACATGTATGACCTGCTGGTGAGAAATAGAGTGATGTTACATAGTTCTACATTTTATTGTCCCAGAATGTGTCCGTGGTTGAGCACAGTGTTGGGTACTAGGGGCTAGTAGTGTGAACGCTAATGATTAAATCATCCAAAACTCAATCTTGCAAGCCTTTTTTGGCCTTCGACATTTCCCTTAACGGACAAAGTCTGTCATCGTGGGATACATCTTTTCGTTGAGGTCATTATGGCAGGTTGTGGAGCCAATCGGAGTTCGTATGGCCACAATATGGCCTTTCTACGAATACAACTCAAATAGATTTCAACACCAGGGGATACTGTGGATCCTGCTTCCAAGGTAAGTTTCATGCGCCCATGAGCCATTTTGTGCCCCTCGGAACGACCTATTATTTTGTGCCCCTCGGAACCTAGAAGGGATGTTATGCACAGTTTCGTCCGGGAACGAAGCTTTTGCACGGCTAAACATGTCGGTAGTAGCGGTATGGTTGATAGACCATGCAAAAAAACATTTTTGGGGGGTTCAGTGCACCGACGAGGATCCTCCTTCTATCCGGACTGACATGTATAACTTGCTGGTGAGAAATAGAGTGATGTTACATTGTTCTGTAATTTATTTTCCAAGAATGTGTCCGTGGTTGAGCACAATATTGGGTAGTAGGGGCTAGTAGTGTGAACGCCAACGATTAAATGATCCAAAACTCAATCTTGCAAGCTGTTTTTGGCCTTCGAAATGTCCCCAAAACAGACAAAGTCAGTCATCGGGGGATACATCTTTTCGTCGAGGTCATTTTGGCAGGTCATGGAGCCCAATCGGAGTTCATATGGCCACAATATGGTCGTGCTACGGATACAACTGAAATAGATTTCAACACCAGGGGATACCATGGATCCTGCTTCCAAGGTAAGTTTCTTGCGCCCATGACCCGTTTTGCGCCCCTCGGAACGACCTATTAATTTGGTTCCATAACCCAGCAGGGATGTTATGCACAGTTTTGTCCACGAATGAAGCTTTTGCATGGCTAAACATGTGGGTACTAGCGGTATGGTTGATCCTCCTTCTATCCATACTGACATGTATGGCTTGCTGGTGAGAAATAGAGTGATGTTACATTGTTCTGTAATTTATTGTCCCAGAAGGTGCCCGTGGTTGAGCACAATGTTGGGTAGTAGGGGCTAGTAGTGTGAACGCCAACGATTAAATCATCCAAAACTCAATCTTGCAAGCCTTTTTAGGCCTTCGAAATTTCCCCAAAACGGACAAAGTTTGTCATCGTGGTATACATCTTGTCGTTGAGGTCATTTTGGCAGGTCGTTTTGGAAGGTCGTTGAGGTCATGGTAACTCCCAATCCATGAGTCTAGTGAAGTGGCTCTGCAGCTCCAGGTTATGAAGGATATGTCCTAATGGTACACAAATACTGACTCTGGTTGAAATCTTGATACTGCTCCTCCACTGTGTACTCTGGGTAGCAGCGATATCCAGCCTCAATCATCACTCTAACCAACATGGTCGTGTGACGTGGAACATCGATGCACCTGGTCAGATGGACCACCTGACGGAAAGGACGAGAGGGCATCTGAAACAGAGAATGATGCAAAGACATTAGAAATCCTAGCAGAAATTGGGCAGCATAACGGCTGTAATTGCTCAAGAAATTTTTTGAGACAATTGAAAAGAGATTGGAAAGGCATAACTTCTCGACTATCTAGACTCAAATCTCTTCTCCATCTGTTTGTCACACCAACAACACTTGAATAACTGCACTCACTTACAAGCAAGCTAGCTATTGGCCGATGGCTAGTAACTCGTCATCCTAAGCGATAGATGAGAATCCTAGTTCCTATCCCCGTAGAATAGATGAGAATGACCCAGCATAGAATAACTTGGGAAGATGAGTAAAAAGAGCCTTATGTTCCCTCCCACAATCAATTCCCCTACTTATCTATAGTGTTTCTAGACTCAACTTTGACCGGTTTGGCTTGGTAGTCCTATAGTCAGTCACGCTCTGATACCAACACTGTCGGGACCCCAATTCTAAGTCTTATGATTCCATACTGTAACAAGTCACATCACTTTGCGGCCTCACGCACGATACCCCACGGCTGCCACCTTACCTTGGCCGGGACCGTTTGCATCTTTTGGCTCACGTATACCAACACTGTTGGGACCCCAATCACACAACAAAGAACCCGGGCCGACATAACAAGTCATAGAACCCAAGTGGCACATCCATAGGGAAACAGGCATACATAACCCATCAATGCAGGTGTCGGCCTCAATCGTGTGTAGACGAGTCATAGCAAGCTACAAGGACTCCATTACGTCGCAAGACACGAATGTCATCACTGCACGTAGACGAGTCGTAGCAGGCTACAGGGACTCCATTACACTGCGAGACATTTCCCCGAAGGGATAGACACAACAGCAAAGAAGGATACATGCCGGTCAATCAATGTGTCCGGAGTAGTAGCAAGCTACCATGGCTCGGTGGAAGCACAAAGAGGCAGTTTCCTGTAATGAGTACTACTAAAGGCACACGACTAGGTGTCGGATCCCATACATACCGTTGCACGTCACACGTACGCACGACATGCCCGATATGCATAGATACAACTATGGCATCACAACATAACCATATAACAACATGACTTTTATTTAAGAGGCTCAGACGAGCCTTGCATAATATGTTCTTACAGATAGGGGTCACATGACCCGACACTCAAGTCATACAAGCAAGTTCATGCAAGCCAGAGGAAACTTAAGCTATCTGAGTATAGACGGCAAAATAGAAAAGAGGCACACGGCCTGACTATCTACAGCCCAACACACGGGCAAGATCGTAGCTGGGACACCAGCTATTCGACATCGTCAACGTCTAGATAGAACCCACCTGATGGGTCCTGGTTCTCTTCTGCAACATTAATTAAACAAGGATGAGTACAATCGTACTCAGCAAGTCTTTAAAACAGACCTAGTCTAATTATGCTCATGTATCAACAAGGGGGTGGTGGAGTTTATGCAGAATGCCAGCTTTGACTCATGGCTAACCTACACTACTCAGTTTTAAACTCTTCGTTACAATTTTAGTTATCGCACACAAGTCCACTATTTCCATCACAATACACTACCATGGATTCACTTCCCCTTTCGGAAGAGTGCCAACCACGGCTTGAGATTTTTAGAAGTATCCATTTGATTATCTATGAATTGTTGGGGAACGTCGCATGGGAAACAAAAAATTTCCTACGCACACTCAAACCTATCCATGGTGATGAGCATCTACGAGAGGGAGAGTGGATCTACATACCCTTGTAGATCGCTAAGCGGGAAGCGTTAAGAAACGCGGTTGGTGTAGTCAAACTTCTTCGCGATCCAAATCGCCGAGCGTCCCGCGATCTCATCACGATCCATCCCGTGATCCCATCACGATCCATCCCGCGATCTCATCACGATCCATCTCACGATCTTGATCACGATCTGTCCCGCGAACTCATATTGATCCGTTCCGCGATCTCATCACGAACCGTCTCGCGATCTCGATCACGGTCCTTCCGATCTAGCGCCGAACGGACGGCACCTCCGCGTTCAGCACACATGTAGCTTGATGACGATCTCCACCGTCTTGATCCAGCAAGAGGAGTCGGAGAGGAGAGAGAGTTCCCGGCAGCGTGACGGCTCTCCGGTGATGGTGGTGGAGTGATTCCGGCAGGGCTTCGCCTAAGCACTGCGGAAAACCGATCTAGAGGAGAAACTGTGCGCCGGTGAAACGGGTGGCACGTGGCCGGAAATTCTGTCCAAAAACCACCCAATCCACTAGTATATATAGGAGGAGAGGAGAGGAGAGTAAGCTAAGGCCTTTGGGTCGGCCGAAATAGGAGGTGGTTGCAATCCTACTTCACCTCCAATCCTAGTTGGAGTAGGATTGCCTCCTGTTGGCTGATTTTCCACTTTTTGCTTTAGGACTTTCTCTCCTGCGCCATGGGCCTTTGTGGCTGTTTTCCCAGCCCACTAAGGGCTGGTTATTATTCTCCCACAGCCCATGGACCTCTTGGGGTCGAAATACCCCTCCCGGAGGTCCCCCGGTACACTACCGGCACTCCCGGTACACTACCGATACTCCCGGTACACTACCGATGAGCCCGAAACTTTTCCGGCGACCAAACTGGGACATCATATATATGAATCTTTACCTCCGGACCATTCTGAAGCTCCTCGTGACCTCTGGGATCTCATCCGGGACTCCGAACAAACTTCGGTCACCACCATACATAACTCTATACTATCGAAACGTCACCGAACCTTTAGTGTGCAGACCCTGCGGGTTCGAGAACTATGTAGACATGACCGAGACACCTCTACGGTCAATAACCAATGGCGGGACCTGGACGTCCACATTGTTTCCTACCTATTCTACGAAGATCTTTATCGTTTGAACCTCTATGTCAAGGATTCAGTTAATCCCGTATAACGTTCCCTTTGTTCTTCGGTATGTTACTTTCCCGAGATTTGATCGTCGGTATCTCCATACCTAGTTCAACCTCGTTACTGGCAAGTCTCTTTACTCGTTCCGTAATACAAGATCCCACAACTAACAATTAGTCACATTGCTTGCAAGGCTTATTGTGATGTTGCATTACCGAGTGGGCCCGGAGATACCTCTCCGTCACACGGAGTAACAAATCCTAGTCTCGATCCATGCCAACTCAACAGACACCATCGGAGATACCTGTAGAGCACCTTTATAGTCACCCAGTTACGTTGCGACGTTTGATACACACACAACCTTTCCTCAAGTAAACCGTTAAGGAAACGATGTTTTGACATCCATCTGCCAGATTTCATAATTGAAAATACAGCAACTACTAACATAATTCCAACAGACTTTAGCACCACTACGAGTGAGAAAGTCTCATCGTAGTCAAGTCCTTGAACTTGTCACAAACATCTTTGCAAAAGTCGAGCTTTACAAATAGTGACATTCACCATCAGTGTCTGTCTTCATTTTAAAGATCCATTTGTACTCCACGACCTGCCGTCCAACGAGCAAGTGTACCAAAGTCTACACTTGGTTTTCATACATGGATCCTATCTCGGATTCCGTGGCCTCTAACCATTTGTCGGAATCTGGCCCCATCATCGCTTCTCCATAGCTCGTAGGTTCATCATTGTCCAACAATATGATCTCGAAGACAGAGTTGTCGTACCACTTAGGAGCAGTACACATCCTTGTCGACCTACGAAGTTCGGTAGTAACTTAATCCTGAAGCTTCATGATCATCACCATTAACTTCCTCTTCAACTAACGTAGGCTTCACAGAAACATCTTTCTGCGCTGCGCTACTCTCTGGTTGAACAAACGTTTAACAACCTCATCAAGTTCTATCTTCCTCCCACTCAATTCTTTCGAGAGAAACCTTTCCTCGAGAAAGGATCCGTTTTAGTAACAAACACTTTGCACTTGGATCTGAGATAGAAGGTTCACCCAACTGATCTTAGGGTATTCTATGAAGATGCATTTGTCCGCCTTGGGTTCGACCTCATTAGGTGAAAACATTTTTCACACAAGTGCCGCAGCCCTAAGTATTAAGAAATGACAGCTTAGGTTTCTATCAAACCATAATTCATATGATGTCATCTCAACGGATTTAGATGGTGCCCTATTTAAAGTGAATGTAGTTGTCTCTAATGCATAACCCGAAAATTATAGTAGTAAAACGACAAGAGACATCATAGCACGCACCATGTTCAATAGAGCATAACTATGATGTTCGGACACACCATCACACTATGGTGTTCCAGGTGGCGTTTAGTTGTGAAACAACTTTCACATTGTCTTAAGTTGTATGCCAAACTCGTGACTCAGATATTCACCTCCACGATCATATCGCAGTCATTTTTATCTTCTTGTCATGATGATCTTTAAACTTCACTCTGAATGTGCTTCAACCTTTCAAACGATTTAGACTTGTGTTTCATTAAGTAAATATACACTATATCTACTCAAATCATCAGTGAAGGTAAGAAAATAACGATATCCACTGCGCGCTACAAGACTCACTAGATTGCATACATCAACATGTATCATTTCCAATGAATCACTTGCCCGCTCCATCCAATGGGGTCCTTTAATCATCTTGCCCAAGAGGCATGGTTCGCATGTCTCACCCGATTCGAAATCGAATGAGTCCAAATATGCATCAGCATGGAGTTTCTACATGCGCTTTATACCAATATGACATTTAGCGGCAGTGTTACAAGTATGTGGTACTATCATTATTAACTTTGTATCTTTTGACATCAATGTTATGAACATGTGTAATACTACGATCAAGATTTCAACAAATCATTCTCACTGAGTGCATGACCATTGAAGGTATTATTCATGTAAACAGAATAACCATTATTCTCTAACTTAAATGAATAACCGTATTGCAATAAACATGATCTAATCATGTTCATGCTCAACGCAAAACACCAAATAACATTTATTTAGGTTCGTCACTAATCCTGAAGGTAGAGAGAGCGTTCGATGTTGATCACATCAACCTTGGAAACACTTCCAACACATATCGTCACCTCACCCTTAGCTAGTTCTCCGTTTATTCCGTAGCTTTTATTTCGAGTTACTAACATTTAGCAACCGAACCGGTATCCAATACCCAGGTGCTACTAAGAGTACTAGCAAGGTACACATTAGTAACTCGTATATCAAATATACTTCTATCAATGTTGCCAGCCTTCTTATCTACCAAGTATCTAGGGTTGTTCCGCTTCAGCGACCTCTCACCTCATAATAGAAGCACTTAGTCTCGGGTTTGAGTTCAACTTTGGGTTGCTTCACTGGAGCAGCAACTGACTTGCTATCCATGAAGTTTCCCTCCTTGCTCTTGCCCTTTTCGAAACTAGTGGTTTGATTAACCATCAACACTTGACGCTCCTTCTTGATTTCTACTTTCGCAGTGTCAAACATCGCGAACAGCTCAGGGATCAATACTTTTATCCCTGGTGTATTATAGTTCATCACTAAGTTCTAGTAGCTTTAGTGACAGTGACTTGGAGAACTATATCAATCACTATCTTATCTGGAAGATCAACTCCCACTTGATTAAAGCGATTGTAGTACCCAGACAATCTGAGTACATGCTCAACGATTGAGCTATTCTCCTTCATCTTACAGGCCAATAATCTTGTTGGAGATCTCATATCTCGCAACACAGGCATGAGCCTGAGATCACAATCTCTTCCCCTAGAACATCTCATATGTTCCGTGACATTAAAAACGTTTCGGAGCCTCAATTCTAAGCTGTAATGCATGACGCACTAAACTATCAAGTAGTCATCGAAACGTGCCTGTCAGATGTTCACAACATCTATAGACGACGCTAGAGGGGGTGGCGCACCGAGCGGTGCATTAAGGACATAAGCCTTCTGTGCAGCAATGAGGACAATCCTCAGATCACGGACCTAGTCCGCAATATTGCTACCAACATCTTTCAACTCTATTTCTCTAGGAACATATACAAATTTAAGGGAGCTACAGCGCGAGCTAGTAATCTACAACATAATTTGCAAAGACACTTTGACTATGTTCATGATAATGAGGTTCAATTAATCATATTACTTAAGAACTCCCACTCAAATTGACTTCCCTCCGATCATTCGAGTGATACATGATCCAAATTCACCAACTCAAGTCCGATCATCACGTGAGTTGAGGTGGCTGCAATGGTGAACATCATTATGTTGATCATATCTACTATATGACTCATGTTCGACCTTTCGGTCTCTCGTGTTCTGAGGCCATGTCTGTACATGCTAGGCTCGTCAAGTTTAACCCGAGTGTTCTGCGCGTGCAAATCTGGCTTGCACCCGTTGTATGTGAACGTACAGTCTATCACACCCGATCATCACGTGGTGTCTCCACATGACGAACTTTCGCAACGGTGCACACTCGGGGAGAATACAGTTCATCTTGAAATTCAAGTGAGGGATCACCTTATAATGCTACCGCTGCACTAAGCAAAACAAGGTGCATAGAAGGATTAACATCTCATGCAATTCATAAGTGACATGATATGGCCATGAACTTGTGTTTAAGATCTCCATCTTCGAAACACCGGCATGATCTCCATCGTCACCGGCACAATACCATGATCTCCATCAATGTGTTGCCATTGGGGTTGTGGCGCCAGCCCTGCTTCTACTTCTATTGCTACTGCTTAGCGATAAAGTAAAGCATTACATAGCGCTTAATGATTGACACGCAGGTCATACAATAATTAAAGACAACCCTATGGCTCCTGCCGGTTGCCGTACTCAATGACATGCAAGTCGTGAAATTCTATACATCACATGATCATCTCATATATCACATATATCTCATCATGTAATTAGCCATATCACATCACAACATACCCTGCAAAAACAAGTTAGACGTCCTCTAATTGTTGTTGCATGTTTTACGTGGCTGCTACGGGTATCTAGCAAGAACGATTCTCACCTATGCATAAACCACAACGGTGATACATAGATTGCCTTTCAACCTTCTCAAGGACCGCCTTTGTCGGATCCGATCCAACTAAAGTGACAGAAACTGCCACCCGCAAGCCATCTAAGCAACAAGTTGCGTCGAGGGAACCGGTCTCTCGTAAGCGTATGAGTAATGTTGGTCCAGGCTGCTTCATCTCACAATCCCGCTGAACCAAAATCCGACCAAGGGAGGAAGCAATCTAAGCATCAACGCCCACAAACCTTTTGTGTTCTACTCGAGATCTCATCGAACCATCAACCTAGCTCATGATGCCACTGTTGGGGAACGTCGCATGGGAAACAAAAATTTTCCTACGCACACGCAAACCTATCCAGGGTGATGAGCATCTACGAGAGGGAGAGTGGATCTACATACCCTCGTAGATCACTAAGCGGGAAGCGTTAAGAAACGCGGTTGGTGTAGTCGAACATCTTCGCGATCCAAATCGCCGAGCGTCCCGCGATCTCATCACAATCCGTCCTGCGATCCCATCACGATCCGTCCCGCGATCTCATCACGATCCGTCTCACGATCTTGATCATGATCTGTCCGGCATACTCATCACGATCCGTTCCGCGATCTCATCACGAACCATCTCGCGATCTCGATCACGGTCCTTCCGATCTAGCGCCGAACGAACGGCACCTCCGCGTTCAGCACACGTGCAGCTTGATGACGATCTCCACCGTCTTGATCCAGAAAGAGGAGGTGGAGAGGAGATAGAGTTCACCGGCAGCGTGACGGCGCTCCGGTGATGGTGGTGGAGTGATTCCGGCAGGGCTTCGCCTAAGCGCTGCGGAAAACCGATCTAGAGGAGAAACTGTGCACCGGTGAAACGGGTAGCACGTGGCCGGAAATTCTGTCCAAAAACCACCCAATCCACTAGTATATATAGGGGGAGAGGATAGGAGAGGCAGCCAAGGCCTTTGGGTCGGCCGAAATAGGAGGTGGGAGCAATCCTACTTCACCTCCAATCCTAGTTGGAGTAGGATTGCCTCCTATTGGCTGATTTTCCAATTTTTGCTTTAGGACTTTCTCTCCTGCGCCATGGACCTTTGTGGCTGTTTTACCATCCCACTAAGGGCTGGTTATTATTATCCCACAGCCCATGGACCTCTTGGGGTCGAAATACCCCTCCCAAAGGTCCCCCGGTACACTACCGCCACTCCCGGTACACTACCGATACTCCCCGTACACTACCGATGAGCCCAAAACTTTTCCAGCGACCAAACTGGGACATCCTATATATGAATCTTTACCTCCGGACCATTCTGGAGCTCGTCGTGACGTCCGGCATCTCATCCGGGACTCCGAACAAACTTCGGTCACCACCATACATAACTCTATACTACCGAAACGTCACCGAACCTTAAGTGTGCAGACCCTGCGGGATTGAGAACTATGTAGACATGACCAAGACACCTCTACGGTCAGTAACCAATGGCGGGACCTGGACGCCCACATTGGTTCCTACATATTCTACGAAGATCTTTATCGGTTGAACCTCTATGTCAAGGATTCAGTTAATCCCGTATAACGTTCCCTTTGTTCTTCGGTATGTTACTTGCCCGAGATTCGATCGTCGGTATCTCCATACCTAGTTCAACCTCGTTACTGGCAAGTCTCTTTACTCGTTCCGTAATACAAGATCCCACAACTAACAATTAGTCACATTGCTTGCAAGGCTTATTGTGATGTTGCATTACCGAGTGGGCCCCGTGATACCTCTCCGTCACACGGAGTAACAAATCCCAGTCTTGATCCATGCCAACTCAATAGACACCATCAAAGATACCTGTAGAGCACCTTTATAGTCACCTAGTTACGTTGCGACGTTTGATACACACAAGGCACTGCTCCGATATCTGTGAGTTGCATGATCTCATGGTCATAGGAACACATACTTGACATGCGGAAAACAGTAGCAATAAACTGACACGATCATATGCTATGTTTGTAGTTTGGGTCTTATCCATCACATCATTCTCCTAATGATGTGATCCCGTTATCAAATGACATCTCATGTCCATGGCTAGGAAACCTTAACCATCCTTTAATCAACGAGCTAGTCCATTAGAGGCATACTAGGGACATGGTTTTGTCTATGTATCCACACATGCATTTAAGTCTCTGATCAATACAATTATAGCATGGATAATAAACGATTATCATGAACAAGGAAATATGATAATAACTAATTTATTATTGCCTCTAGGGCATATTTCCAACATGAACAGCATAAGTTCTCGAAGTAGTCCATGTCCGAGGACGCGGCTATTCGAATAGTTTCATACCCTGCAGGGGTGTACTTCTTCACACATGCTCTCGCCACTTATTGTTGTTTGCCATAAACCATGCACCTCGGCAACCTTCAAGCGGATGCCTAGCAAGGGAGTCGGCCACGACCGTCAATCACATAAGACTTCTCGTCCAGGCTATCGCCTATGACTGAACCCGCTCGGAAGTCTGACCGATGTTTCCGCTACGGTCCCAAACGATGCGTGCAGGGTTCCCAAGCCCACCATTCGGGTGACCCGTGGTACACCGTGCCACTGCCTACCGCGTCATAACCCACCCCGAGGGTCAGTGCTATGCACGGCCTCCAGCATGCTATAAACACCAGAAACTACTTGCAACTCCTGGACCAAGGACTAAGCGACTGATAAGTCGAGAGGGGTCGAATTACCGGAACCCAATGTGTGGTAGTAACTAGTCTTGGATCACAAACACGGAACCCAGTTCCTAAGAACGGTCCCAATGAGACAACCCACTATGTACTCCTACATAGCCTCTCATCGCTACCTTTACCAAATCATATTCATTATGTGCTCATCACATCGGACAACACGGTTTCACTCAGTTCATCACCCAGATGAAACAGACCTGACATACTCTAAGCATAGCAAGAATAGCAGGCAAAGTAAGCTAAGCACATCATGGCACAAGCATCTACCAGGTATTCTAGGTTGCAAGGTTTAGCTATTTACTGTGACAAGATTAGGTCATGCATAAGAATAGGTTCATCTACAGTGTACGACTGACATGTGATCGTTTGTCCTAATGCAATAAACGAGAGCAGGAGCGAGAGAATGGGGTTGCTTGCCTTGCTGGGTTGCGGAGGAGTTCTCTCCTTCTTCGGGGTATGGAGTAGTAACTTCCGGATTAGGGCCTACCGCAACACAGATAAAAGCATTCAATAAAAGCATATGCAACAATATGATGCATGCTCATGGCATAGTAATATGCATGGGTGAGCTAAAGTAGCTAGTGATCATGTCAATTTAAAACAGGTTTGAATATAGGTTCAAAGTTGTTCTCATTTCAAATTCCATATACTAACCTAATTATAAATGTCCATGTTCACCTATTTAGGTTGCTCTAACATGCATGAAAATCGCACCATTGGATTCATTGAATTTTTCTGATAAATTTTCATATATAAATTATTTTCATCTGACTTACAGATTAATTTATATGATTTTTCAAAGTTTTAAATAATTTCTGGAGTTATTTTTAAATAAGAAATTGATTTATTGCATCAGCATGATGTCATGATGACATCAGCTGGTCAGCTGACCGGGCCAGAGTCAAACCTGACATGTGGTGTCCACATGTTAGTGACTGGTTAGCTTAATTAACTAATTAAAACTAATTCTGATTAATTAACTAATTGGGCCCACCTGTAAGTGTCTCATTAATTAATAAAATGATTAACACTAATTAGTAATTATCCTAAATCTAATCAGGCCGGGACCCACCTGTCATTGACTCACACAGCCAAGCCAGGGCCCACCTGGGTCAAACCTGCTGGAGTTGGCCGACGGCTCGACGCCAGTGACCATCAGGGGCGGCGACGACCATCAGGTTTCTCCCATAGGCGACCATTCGGCACGCTGAGACCACCGACGCGTAGCCCGTGCACGACCGCATCCAACGGAGGCCACAGGAGGCTACGGGGTCACCGGAGCTCGCCGGAGACGAGCTCGTGGCGGCGGACGGAGCTCGTGCTCGGACCAAAACATGACACATAGCACGGGGCGACGCAACGATGGGCTCTACGAGCTCCTGGGAACTCCAGGAGTTCAACCATGCACTCGCACGTGAGCTCAGAGGGCTCTATGCACGGCGGCGACCATCCACGGCGGCGGGGGGTTCTCGGGTCCGGCGATGCAGCTAGCTAGGGAACGCCAAAGAGAGGGAAGGCACAGGAGGGAGGAAGAGGAGCTCACGACGCTTCCGGGGAGCTGGTCAGCGGGCTCGGAGAGGCAACGTTGGCGACGAATCGACGGCCGGCGACGGCGGCCTTCGGCAGGGGATCGGGAGAGAGAGAAAAAGGAGGAAGGAGGGGGAGGAATGAGCTTGGGGGAGAGAGACCTCGCGTCTTCCAGGCGCGGGGAAGTAGGGAAGCAGCCTGCTCCGTGGCAAGCAGGAGGTGGAGGCCGACAACGGCTCGGTCGCCACCTCGATGCCTACTGGCATGAGGTGGAAGATGACCTTCCCACCCCTGGTGGGCTGGGCTGGGCCTCCCACTTGAACAGGTATCCTTCTCTCTTTTCTTTTTATTTCTGTTTTCTGTTTTCTTTGCTGACATTTGTTTATTTCTTTGCAGTTCCAAATAACCTTTCAAATATTCCAAAACTTTTATATATTCAAGTTTGAATATTTCAAACTTGTATAAAAAGTTTCAGATTATTTTGAAAACAGTAGTAATGATAATGTTTTTATTTATCATTTTCAGAGGCTTAAATCAGTAATTTAGATTATTTGAAATGTTCAAATAATTAGAATGGTCCCTGGTATATCCATGCCCTCAATAATCAGACATAGGGAACATTTTTTATGGGCATTTTGGATTTGTTGAAATTTCATTTATCTTGAATTTCTTTAATTCATTAAATGCTTGGGGTTTCTTTTCTTTCTCCCCATTTCATATTGATGCAATGATGATGATGATGATGCAAACACATTGCTAGCCTAGGACACTTGCTAGGGTTGTGATAGCCCATGAGCCATTTTGCGCCCCACGGAACGACCTGTTATTTTGGTTCCATAACCTAGAAGGGATGTTATGCACAGTTTCTTCTAGTAATGAAGCTTTTGCATGGCTAAACATGTGGGTACTAGTGGTATGGTTGATAGACCATCCAGAACAACATTTTTGGGGGGTTCAGTGCACCGAAGAGGATCCTCCTTCTATCTAGACTGACATGTATGACTTGCTGGTGAGAAATAGAGTGATGTTACCTTGTTCTGTAATTTATTGTCCGAGAATGTGTCCGTGGCTGAGCACAATGTTGGGTAGTAGGGGCTATTAGTGTGAACGCCAACGATTAAATCATCCAAAACTCAATCTTGCAAGCCTTTTTTGGCCTTCAAAATTTCCCCAAAACGGACAAAGTCGGTCATCTTGGGATACATCTTTTCGTTGAGGTCATTTTGGCAGGTCATGCAGCCCAATCGGAGTTCATATGGCCACAATATGGCCGTTGTACGGATACAAATCAAATAGATTTTAGCATCAGGGGATACCATGGATCCTCCTTCGAAGGTAAGTTTCTTGCGCCCTGAGCCATTTTGCGCCCCTCGGAATAACCTATTATTTTGGTTCCATAAGCCAGAAGGGCTGTTATGGACAGTTTCATCTAGGAATGAGGCTTTTGCGTGGCTAAACAAGTGGGTACTAGCGATATGGTTGATAGACCATCCAAAACAAAAATTTTGGGGGGCTGAGTGCACCGAAGAGGATCCTCCTTCTATCCAGACTTATATGTATGACTTGCTGGTGAGAAATAGAGTGATGTTACATTGTTCTGTAATTTATTGTCCCAGACAGTCTCCGTCGTTGAGCACAATGTTGGGTAGTAGGGGCTAATAGTGTGAACACCAATGATTAAATCATCCAATACTCAATCTTGCAAGGCCTTTTTGGCCTTCGAAATTTCCCCAAAACGGACAAAGTCGGTCATCGTGGGATACATCTTTTCGCTGAGGTCATTTTAGCAGGTCAAGGAGCCCAATCGGAGTTCATATATGGCTGTTCTACGGATACGACTCAAATAGATTTCAACACCAGGGGATACCATGGATCCTGCTTCCAAGGTAAGTTTCTCGCACCCGTGAGCCATTTTGCGCCCCTCAGAATGACCTACTTTTTGGTTCCATAACTAAGAAAAGATGATATGCACAATTTCGTCAAGGAATGAAGCTTTTGCATAGCTAAACATGTGGGTAGTAGCGGTATGGTTGATAGACTATGCAAAACAACAATTTTGGGGGGTTCAGTGCACCAAAGAGGATCCTCCTTCTATCCAGACTGACATGTATGACTTGCTTTGTGAGAAATAGGGTGATGTTATATTGTTCTGTAATTTATTGTCCTAGAATGTCTCCATGGTGGAGCACAATGTTGGATAGTAGGGGATAGTAGTGTGAACGCCAACGATTAAATCATCCCACACTCAATCTTGCAAGCCCTTTTTGGCCTTCGAAATTTCCCCAAAACGGACAAAGTCGGTCATCGTGGGATACATCTTTTCCTTGAGGTCATTCTGGCAGGTCATGGAGCCCAATCGGAGTTCATATGGCCACAATATGGCCGTTCTATGGATACAACTCAAATAGATGTCAACACTAGGGGATACCATGGATCCTGCTTCCAAGGTAAGTTTCTTGCGCCCATGAGCCATTTTGCGCCGCTCGGAATGACCTATTATTTTGGTTCCAAAACGCAGAAGGGATGGTATGCACAGTTTCGTCCAACAATGAAGCTTTTGCATGGCTAAACATCTGGGTACTAGTGGTATGGTTGATAGACCATGCAAAACAACATTTTTTGGGGGTTCAGTGCACCAAAGAGGATCCTCCTTCTATCCAGACTGACATGTATGATTTGTTGCTGAGAAATCGAGTTATGTTACATTGTTCTGTAATATATTGTCCCTGAATGCGTCCGTGGCTGAGCACAGTGTTGGGTAGTAGGGGCTAGTAGTGTGAATGCCAATGATTAAATCATCCAAAACTCAATCTTGCAAGCCTTTTTTGGCCTTCGAATTTCCCCAAAACTAACAAAGTCTATCATCGTGGGATACATCTTTTTGTTGAGGTCATTTTGGCAGATCATGGAACCCAATCAGAGTTCAATGGGCCACAATATTGCCGGTCAACGGATACAACTCAAATAGATTTCAATACCAGGGGATACCATGGATCCTGCTTCCAAGGTTAGTTTCTCGCGCCCATGATCCATTTTGCGACCCTCGGAATGACCTATTATTGTAGTTTCCATAACCCAGAAGGGATGTTATGCACAGTTTCGTCCAGGAATGAAGATTTTGCATGGCTAAATATGTCGGTAGTGGCGGTATGGTTGATAGACCATGCAAAATAACATTTTTGGGGGGTTCGGTGCACCGAAGAGGATCCTTGTTCTATCCAAACTGACATGTATGACTTGCTGGTGAGAAATAGAGTGATATTACATAGTTCTGTAATATATTGTACCAGAATGTGTGTCTGGTTGAGCACAATGTTGGGTAGTAGGGGCTGGTAGTGTGAACGCTAACGATTAAATCATCCAAAACTCAATCTTGCAAGCCTTTTTTGACCTTCAAAATTTTCCTAAAACGGACAAAGTCTGTCATCGTGGGATACGTCTTTTCGTTGAGGTTATTTTGGGAGGTCGTGGAGCCCAATCGGAGTTCGTATGGCCACAATATGGCCGTCCTACGGATACAACTCAAATAGATTTCAACACGAGGGGATACTGTGGATCCTGCTTCCAAGGTAAGTTTCTTGCACCCATGAGACATTTTGCGCCCCTCCAAACGACCTATTATTTTTGTTCCCTAACCCAAAAGGGATGTTATGCACAGTTCCATCTAGGAATGAAGTTTTTACATGGCTAAACATGTGGGTACTAGCGGTATGGTTGATAGACCATCCAAAACAACATTTTATTGGAGTTCAGTGAACTGAAGAGGATCCTCCTTCTATCTACACCGACATGTAGGACTTGCTGGTGAGAAATAGAGTGATGTTACATTGTTCTGTAATTTATTGTCCCAGAATGTCTCCGTGGTTGAGCACAATGTTGCGTAGTAGGGGCTAGTAGTGTGAACGCCAACGATTAAATCATCCAAAGTTCAATCTTGCAAGCCTTTTTTGGCCTTCGAAATTTCCCCAAAATGGATGAAGTCGGTTATCGTGGGATACATCTTTTCGTTCAGGTCATTTTGGCAGGTCATGGAGCCCAATCGGAGTTCATATGCCCAGAATATGGCTGTTGTACGGATACAACTCAAATAGATTTCAGCTCCAGGGGATACCATGGATCCTGCTTCCAACGTAAGTTTCTTGCGCCCATGAGCCATTTTGCGCCCCTCAAAACGACCTATTATTTTGGTTCCATAACCCAGAAGGGATGTTATGCATAGTTTCGTCTAGGAATGAAGCTTTTGCGTGGCTAAACATGTGGGTACTAGCGGTATGGTTGATAGACCATCCAAAACAACATTTTATTGGAGTTCAGTGAACTGAAGAGGATCCTCCTTCTATCTACACCGACATGTAGGACTTGCTGGTGAGAAATAGAGTGATGTTACATTGTTCTGTAATTTATTGTCCCAGAATGTCTCCGTGGTTGAGCACAATGTTGCGTAGTAGGGGCTAGTAGTGTGAACGCCAACGATTAAATCATCCAAAGTTCAATCTTGCAAGCCTTTTTTTGCCTTCGAAATTTCCCCAAAATGGATGAAGTCGGTTATCGTGGGATACATCTTTTCGTTCAGGTCATTTTGGCAGGTCATGGAGCCCAATCGGAGTTCATATGCCCAGAATATGGCTGTTGTACGGATACAACTCAAATAGATTTCAGCTCCAGGGGATACCATGGATCCTGCTTCCAACGTAAGTTTCTTGCGCCCATGAGCCATTTTGCGCCCCTCAAAACGACCTATTATTTTGGTTCCATAACCCAGAAGGGATGTTATGCATAGTTTCGTCTAGGAATGAAGCTTTTGCGTGGGAAAACATGTGGGTACTAGCGGTATGGTTGATAGACCATCCAAAACAACATTTTTGGGGGGGGTTCAGTGCAGCGAAGAGGATCCTCCTTCTATCCAGACAGACATGTATGACTTGCTGGTGAGAAATAGGGTGATGTTACATTGTTCTGTAATTTATTGTCCCAGAATGTCTCCGTGGTGGAGCACAATGTTGGATAGTAGGGGATAGTAGTGTGAACGCCAACGATTAAATCATCCCACACTCAATCTTGCAAGCCCTTTTGGCCTTCGAAATTTCCCCAAAACAGACAAAGTCAGTCAGCATGGGATACATCTTTTAGTTGAGGTCATTCTGGCAGTTCATGGAGCCAATTCGGAGTTCATAGGGCCACAATATGGCCGTTCTACGGATACAACTAGAATAGATTTCAACACCAGGGGATACCATGGATCCTGCTTCCAAGGTAAGTTTCTTGCATCCATGAGCTATTTTGCGCCGCTCGGAATGACCTATTATTTTGGTTCCATAACCCAGAAGGGATGGTATGCACAGTTTCGTCCAGCAATGAAGCTTTTGCATGGCTAAACATCCGGGTACTAGCGGTATGGTTGATAGACCATGCAAAACAACATTTTTTGCGGTTTAGTGCACCAAAGAGGATCCTACTTCTATCCAGACTGACATGTATGACTTGTTGCTGAGAAATAGAGTTATGTTACATTGTTCTGTAATATATTGTCCCTGAATGTGTCCACCGCTGAGCACAATGTTGGGTAGTAGGGGCTAGTAGTGTGAACACCAACGATTAAATCATCCAAAACTCAATCTTGAAAGCCTTTTTTGGCCTTCAAATTTCCCCAAAACGAACAAACTCTATCGTCGTGGGATACGTCTTTTTGTTGTGGTCATTTTGGCAGGTCGTGGAGCCCAATCGGAGTTCGTATGGCCACAATATGGACGTTCTACGGATAGAACTCAAATAGATTTCAACACCAGGGGATACCGTGGATCCTGCTTCCAAGGTAAGTTTCTCGCGCCCATGATCCATTTTGCGACCCTCGGAAGGGATGTTATGCACAGTTTCGACCAGGAATGAAGATTTTGCATGGCTAAACATGTCCGTAGTGGCGGTATGGTTGATAGACCATGCAAAATAACATTTTTGGGGAGTTCGGTGCACCGAAGAGGATCCTTGTTCTATCCAAGCTGACATGTATGAGTTGCTGGTGAGAAATAGAGTGATGTTACATAGTTCTGTAATATATTGTACCAGAATGTGTGTCTGGTTGAGCACAATGTTGGGTAGTAGGGGCTGGTAGTGTGAACGCTAACGATTAAATCATCCAAAACTCAATCTTGCAAGCCTTTTTTGACCTTCGAAATTTCCCTAAAATGGACAAAGTCTGTCATGATGGGATACGTCTTTTCGTTGAGGTTATTTTGGGAGGTCGTGGAGCCCAATCGGAGTTCGTATAGCCACAATATGGCCGTTCTACGGATACAACTCAAATAGATTTCAACACGAGGGGATACCGTGGATCCTGCTTCCAAGGTAAGTTTCTTGCACCCATGAGAAATTTTGCGCCCCTCGAAACGACCTATTATTTTGGTTCCCTAACCCAAAAGGGATGTTATGCACAGTTTCGTCTAGGAATGAAGCTTTTGCATGGCTAAACATGTGGGTATTAGCGGTATGGTTTATAGACCATGCAAAACAACATTTTTGGGGGGTTCGGTGGACTGAAGAGGATCCTCCTTCGAGCCAGACGTACATGTACGACTTGCTGGTGAGAAATAGAGTGATATTAAATTGTTCTGTAATTTATTGTCCCAGAATGTGTCCGTGGTTGAGCACAATGTTGGGTAGTAGGGGCTAGTAGTGTGAACGTCAACGATTAAATCATCCAAAACTCAAACTTGCAAGACATTTTTGGCCTTCGAAATTTCCCCAAAACGGACAAAGTCTGCCATCGTGGGATACGTCTTTTTGTTGAGGTCATTTTGGCAGGTCATGGAGCCCAATCGGATTTCATATGGCCACAATATGGCCGTTCTACGGATGCAACTCAAAAAGATTTCAACACGAGGGGATACCATGGATCCTGCTTCCAAGGTTAGTTTCTCGCACCCATGAGCCATTTTGCGCCCCTCGAAATGACCTATTATTTTGGTTCCATAATCCAAAAAAGATGCTATGCACAGTTTCGTCAAGGAATGAAGCTTTTGCATCGCTAAACATGTGGGTAGTAGCGGTATGGTTGATAGACCATGCAAAGCAACATTTTAGGGGGGTTGAGTGCACCGAAGAGGATCCTCCTACTATCCAGACTGACATGTATGACTTGCTGGTGAGAAATAGAGTGATGTTACATTTATCTGTAATTTTATGACCCAGAATGTGCCCGTGGTTGAGCACAATGTTGGGTAGTACGGGCTAGTAGTGTGAACGCCAACCATTAAATCATCCAAAACTCAATCTTGCAAGCCTTTTTTGGCCTTCGAAATTTCCACAAAACGGACTAAGTCTGTCATCGTGGGATACAACTTTTCGTTGAGACCATTTTGGCAGGTCATGGAGCCAAATCGGAGTTCATATGGCCACAATATTGCCGTTCTATGGAAAGAACTCAAATCGATTTCAACACCAGGGGGATACGATGGATCCTGCTTCCAAGGTAAGTTTCTTGCACCCATGAGCCATTTTACGCCCCTCGGAACGACCTATTATCTTGGTTCCATTACCAAGAAAGGATGTTATGCACAGTTTCGTCTAGGAATGAGGCTTTTACATGGCTAAACATGTGCGTACTAGCGGTATGGTTGATAGACCATCCAAAACAACATTTTATTGGGGTTCAGTGCACTGAAGAGGATCCTCCTTCTATCTACACTAACATGTAGGACTTGCTGGCGAGAAATAGAGTGATGTTACATTGTTCTGTAATTTATTGTCCCAGAATGTCTCCGTGGTTGAGCACAATGTTGCGTAGTAGGGGCTAGTAGTGTGAACGCCAATGTTTAAATCATCCAAAGCTCAATCTTGCAAGCCTTTTTTGGCCTTCAAAATTTCCCCAAAACGGATGCAGTCGGTTATCGTGGGATACATCTTTTCGTTGAGGTCGTTTTGGCTGGTCATGGAGCCCAATCGGATTTCATATGCCCAGAATATGGTTGTTGTACGGATACAACTCAAATAGAATTCAGCACCAGGGGATACCATGGATCCTGCTTCCAAGGTAAGTCTCTTGCGCCCATGAGCCATTCTGCGCCCCTCGGAATGACCTATTATTTTGGTTCCATAACCTAGAAGGGATATTATGCATAGTTTCGTCCAGGAATGAAGCTTTTGCATGGCTAAACATGTGGGTATTACCGGTATGGTTGATAGACCATGCAAAACAACATTTTTTGGGGGTTTATTGCACCAAAGAGGATCCTCCTACTATCCAGACTGACATGTATGACTTGCTGGAGAGAAATGGAGTGATGTTGCATTGTTCTGTAGTTTATTGGCCCAGAATGTGTCCGTGGTTGAGCACAATGTTGGGTAGTAGGGGCTAGTAGTGTGAACGCCAACGATTAAATCATCCAAAACACAATCTTGCAAGCCTTTTTTGGCCTTCAAAATTTCCCCAAAACGGACAAAGTCGGTCATCGTATGATACATCTTTTCGTAAAGGTCATTTTGGTAGGTCATGGGGCCCAATCGAAGTTCATATGCCCACAATATGGCCGTTCTACAGATACAACTCAAATAGATTTCGACACCAGGGTATACCTTGGATCCTGCTCCCAAGGTAAGTTTCTCGCGCCCATGAGACGTTTTGCGACCCTCGGAACAACCTTTTATTTTAGTTTCCATAACCAAGAAGGGATGTTATGCACAGTTTTGTTCAGGACTGAAGCTTTTGCATGGCTAAACATGTGGGTAGTGGCGGTATGGTTGATAGACCATGCAAAATAACATTTTTGGGGGGTTCGGTGCACCGAAGAGGATCCTCCTTCTATCCTAACTGACATGTATGACTTGCTGGTGAGATATAGAGTGATGTTACATTGTTCTGTAATTTATAGTCCCAGAATGTGTCCGTGGTTGAGCACAATGTTGGGTAGTAGGGGCTAGTAGTGTGAACGCCAATGATTAAATCAGCCAAAACTCAATCACGCAAGCCTTTTTTTGGCCTTCGAAATTTCCCGAAAACGGACAAAGTCGGTCATTGTGGGATACATCTTTTCATTGAGGTCATTTTGGCAGTTCATGGAGCCCCATAGGAGTTCATATGGCCACAATATGGCCGTTCTACGAATACGACTCAAATAGATTTCACAACCAGGGGATACCATGGATCCTGCTTCCAAGGTAAGTTCCTCGTGCCCATGAGCAATTTGGCGCCCCTCGGAATAACCTATTATATTGGTTCCATAACCCACAAGGGATGTTATGCACCGTTCCATCCAGGAATGAAGCTTTTGCATGCCTAAACATGTGGGTACTAGCGGTATGGTTCATGGACCATGCAAAACAACATTTTTGGGGGGTTCAGTGCACCGAAGAGGATCCACCTTCTATCCAGACTGACATGTATGACTTGCTGGTGAGAAATAGAGTGATATTACATTATTCTGCAATTTATTGTCCCAGAATGTATCCGTGGTTGAGCACAATGTTGGGTAGTAGGGGCTTGTAGTGTGAATGCCAACAATTAAATCATCCAAAACTCAATCTTGCAACCCTTTTTTGGCCTTCAAAATTTCCCCAAAACGGACAAAGTCTGTTATCATGGGATACATCTTTTCGTTGAGGTCATTTTGGCAAGTCATGGAGCCCAATCGGAGTTCGTATGGCCACAATATGGCCGTTCTATGGATACAACTCAAATAGATTTCAACACCAGGGGATACCATGGATCCTGCTTCCAATGTAAGTTTCTTGCGCCATGAGGCATTTTGCGCCCCTCGGAATGACCTATTACTTTGGTTACATTACCCAGAAGGGATGTTATGCACAGTTTCGTCCAGGAATGAAGCTTTTGCATGGCTAAACATGTGGGTAGTAGCAGTATGGTTGATAGACCATGCAAAACAACATTTTGGGGCGTTCGGTGCTCCGAAGATGATCCACCTTCTATCCAGACAGACATGTATGACTTGCTGGTGAGAAATAGTGTGATGTTACATTGTTCTGTAATTTATTGTCCTAGAATCTTTCTATGGTTGAGCACAATGTTGGGTAGTAGGTCATCGTGGGATACATCTTTTTGTTGAGGTCATTTTGGCAGGTCATGGAGCCCAATCGGAGTTCATATGGCCACAATATGGCCGTTGTACGGATACAAATCAAATAGAATTTAGCATCGGGGGATACCATGGGTCCTGCTTCCAAGGTAAGTTTCTTGCGCCCATGAGCCTTTTTGCGCCCCTCGGAACGACCTATTATTTTGGTTCCATAACTCAGAAGGGATGTTATGGACAGTTTCGTCTAGGAACGAAGCTTTTGCATGGCTAAACATGTGGGTACTACCGGTATGGTTGATAGACCATGCAAAACTACATTTTTGGGGGGTTCAGTGCACCGAAGAGGATCCTCCTTCTATCCAGACTGACATGTATGACTTGCTGGTGAGAAATAGAGTGATGTTACATTGTTCTGTAAGTTATTGTCCCAGAATGTGTCCATGGTTGAGCACAATGTTGGGTAGTAGGGGCTAGTAGTGTGAACGCCAAAGATTAAATCTTCAAAAACTCAATCTTGGAAGCCTTTTTGGCCTTCGAAATGTCCCCAAAACTGACAAAGTCTTGGAGCCCAATCGAAGTTCATATGGCCACAATATGGCCGTTCTACCGAAACAACTCAAATAGATTTCAACACCAGGGGATACCATGGATCCTGCTTCCATGGTAAGTTTCTCGCGCCCATGAGCCGTTTTGCGACCCTCGGAACGACCTATTATTTTAGTTTCCATAAGAAAGAAGGGATGTTATGCACAGTTTCGACCATGGATGAAGCTTTTCCATGGCTAAGCATGTAGGTAGTGGCGGTATGGTTGATAGACCATGCAAAATAACATTTTTGGGGGGTTTGGTGCACCGAAGAGGATGCTCCTTCTATCCAAACTGACATGTATGACTTGCTATTGAGATATAGAGTGATGTTACATTGTTCTGTAATTTATTGTCCCAGAATGTGTCCCTGGTTGAGCACCATGTTGGGTAGTAGGGGTTAGTAGTGTGAACGCCAATGATTAAATCATCCAAAACTCAATCGTGCAAGCCTTTTTTTGCCTTCGAAATTTCCCTAAAACAGACAAAGTCGGTCATCATGGGATACGTCTTTTGGTTGAAGTCATTTTGGCAGGTAATGGAGCCCAATCGGAGTTGATATGGCCACAATATGGTCGTTCTACGGATACAACTCAAATAGATTTCAAAACCAGAGGATACCATGGTTCCTGCTTCCAAGGTAAGTTTCTTGCGCCCATGAGCCATTTTATGCCCCTAGGAACGACCTATTATTTTGGTTCCATAACCCAGAAGGGATGTTATTCACAGTTTCGTCTAGGAATGAAGCTTTTGCATGGCTAAACATGTGGGTACCAGCGGTATGGTTGATAGACCATGCAAAACAACATGTTTGGGGGGTTTAGTTCATCGAAGAGAATCCTCCTTCTAACCAGACTGACTTGAATGACTTGCTGGTGCGAAATAGAGTGATGTTACATTGTTCTGTAATTTATTTTCCCAGAATGTGTCCTTGGTTCAGCACAATGTTGGGTAGTAGGGGCTAGTAGTCTGAACGCCAACCATTAAATCATTCAAAACTCAATCTTCCAAGACTTTTTTGGTCTTCAAAATTTCCCCAAAACGGACAAAGTCTGACATCATGGGATACATCTTTTCGCTGAGGTCATTTTGGCAGGTCATGGAACCCAATCGGAGTTCATATGGCCACGATATGGCCGTTCTATAGATATTATTAAATTAGATTTCAACAGCAGGGGATACCATGGATCCTGCTTCCAAGGAAAGTTTCTTGCACCATGAGCCATTTTCGCCCCTCGGAACGACCTATTATTTTGGTTCCATCACCCAGAAGGGATGTTATGCACATTTTCGTCCAGGAATGAAGCTTTTACATGGCAAAACATGTGGGTAGTAGCGGTATGGTTGATAGACCATGCAAAACAACATTTTGGGGGGTTCGGTGCACCGAACAGGATCCTCCTTCTATACAGACAGACATGTATGACTTGCTGGTGAGAAATAGAGTGATGTTATATTGTTCTGTAATTTATTGTCCCAGAATCTGTCCGTGGTTGAGCACAATGTTGGGTAGTAGGGGCTAGTAGTGTGAACTCTAAGGATTAAGTCATCCAAAAAGTCAATCTTGCAAGCCTATTTTGGCCTTCGAAATTTCCCTAAAACGGACAAAGTCTGTCATCGTGGGATACGTCTTTTCGTCGAGGTTATTTTGGAAAGTCGTGCAGCCCAATCGGAGTTCGTATGGCCACAATATGGTCGTTCTATGGATACAACTCAAATAGATTTCAACACCAGGGGATGCCGTTGATCCTGCTTCCAAGGTAAGTTTCTTGCGGCATGAGCCATTTTCCGCCCCTCGGAATGACCTATTATTTTGGTTCCATCAGCCAGAAGGGATGTTATGCATAGTTTCGTCCAGGAATGAACCTTTTGCTTGGCTAAACATGTGGGTAGTAGCAGTATGGTTGATAGACCATGCAAAACAATATTTTGGGGGCTTCAGTGCACCAAAGAGGATCCTCCTTCTATCCAGACAGACATGTATGACTTGCTGGTGAGAAATAGAGTGATGTTACATTGTTCTGTAATTTATTGTGCCAGAATTTGTTCGTGGTTGAGCACAATGTTGGCTAGTAAGGGCTAGTAGTGTGAACGCCAACAATTAAATCATCCAAAACTCAATCTTTCAAGCCTTTTTTGGCCTTCGAAATTTCCCCAAATGGGACAAAGTCGGTCATCGTGGGATACATCTTTTCGTTGAGGTCATTTTGGCAGGTCATGTAGCCCAATCGGAGTTCATATGGCCACAATATGGCCGTTGTACGGATACAACTCAAATAGATTTCAACACCAGGGGATACCATGGATCCTGCTTCCAAGGTAAGTTGCTCGCGCCAATGAGCCATTTTGCGCCCCTCAGAACGACCTATTATTTTGGTTCCATGACCCATAAGGGATGTTATGCACAGTTTCGTCTAGGAATGAAGCTTTTGCGTGGCTAGAAATGTGGGTATTAGCGGTATGTTTGATAGACCATCCAAAACAACATTTTTGGGGGGTTCAGTGCACCGAAAAGGATCCTCCTTCTATCCAGACTGACATGTATGAATTGCTGGTGAGAAATATAGTGATGTTACATTGTTTTGCAATATATTGTCCCTGAATGTGTCCGTAGTTGAGCACAGTGTTGGGTAGTAGGGGCTAGTAGTGTGAACGCCAACAATTAAATCACCCAAAACTCAATCTTGCAAGCCTTTTTTGGCATTCGAAATTTCCCTAAAACAGACAAAGTCATTCATCATGGTATAGATCTTTTCCTTGAGGTCATTTTGGCAGGTCATGGAGCCCAATCGGAGTTCATATGCTCACAATATGGCTGTTGTACGGATACAACTAAAATAGATTTCAGCACCAGGGGATAACATGGATCCTGCTTCCATCGTAAGTTTCTTGCGCCCATGAGCCATTTTGCGCCCCTCGAAACGACCTATTATTTTGGTTCCATAACCCAGAAGGAATGTTATGCATAGTTTCGTCTAAGAATGAAGCTTTTGCGTGGCTAAACATGTGGGTACTAGCGGTATGGTTGATAGACTATCCAAAACATTGGGGGGTTCAGTGCACCGCAGAGGATCCTCCTTCCATCCAGACTGACATGTATGACTTGCTGGTGAGAAATAGGGTGATGTTACATTGTTCTGTAATTTATTGTCCCAGAATGTCTCCGTGGTTGAGCACAATGTTGGATAGTAGGGGATAGTAGTGTGAACGCCAACGATTAAACCATCCCAAACTCACTCTTGCAAGCCCTTTTGGCCTTCGAAATTTCTCCAAAATGGACAAAGTCGGTCATCGTGGGATACATCTTTTCGTTGAGGTCATTTTGGCAGGTCATGGAGCCCAATCGGAGTTCATATGGCCACAATATGGCCGTTCTATGGAAAGAACTCAAATAGATTTCAACACCAGGGGATACCATGGAGCCTGCTTCCAAGGTAAGTTTCTTGCGCCCATGAGCCATTTTGCGCCCCGCGGAACGACCTATTATTTTGGTTCCATAACCCAGAAAGGATGTTATGCACAGTTTCGTATAGGAATGAAGTTTTTACATGGCTAAACATGTGGGTACTAGCGGTATGGTTGATAGACCATCCAAAACAACATTTTATTGGGGTTCAGTGCACGGAAGAGGATCCTCCTTCTATCTACACTGACATGTAGGAGTTGCTGGTGAGAAATAGAGTGACGTTACATTGTTCTATAATTTATTGTCCCAGAATGTCTCCGTGGTTGAGCACAATGTTGGGTAGTAGGGGCTAGTAGTGTGAACGCCAACAATTAAATCATCAAAAACTCAAACTTGCAAGATATTTTTGGCCTATTATTTTGGTTCCATAACCCAGAAGGAATGTTATGCATAGTTTCATCTAAGAATGAAGCTTTTGCGTGGCTAAACATGTGGGTACTAGCGGTATGGTTGATAGACTATCCAAAACAACATTTTTGGGGGGTTCAGTGCACCGCAGAGGATCCTCCTTCCATCCAGACTGACATGTATGACTTGCTGGTGAGAAATAGGGTGATGTTACATTGTTCTGTAATTTATTGTCCCAGAATGTCTCCGTGGTTGAGCACAATGTTGGATAGTAGGGGATAGTAGTGTGAACGCCAACAATTAAATCATCAAAAACTCAAACTTGCAAGACATTTTTGGCCTTCGAAATTTCCCCAAAACGGACAAAGTCTATGAGCGTGGGATACGTCTTTTTGTTCAGGTCATTTTGGCAGGTCATGGAGCCCAATCGGATTTCATATGGCCACAATATGGCCATTCTACGGATACAACTCAAATAGATTTCAACACCAGGGGATACCATGGATCCTGCTTCCAAGGTATGTTTCTCGCATCCATGAGCCATTTTGCGCCCCTCAGAATGACCTATTATGTTGGTTCCATAATACAAAAAAGATGCTATGCACAGTTTCGTCAAGGAATGAAGCTTTTGCATCGCTAAACATGTGGGTAGTAGCGGTATGGTTGATAGACCATGCAAACCAACATTTTTGGGGGGTTCAGTGCGCCGAAGAGGATCCTCCTTCTATCCAGACTTACATGTATGACTTGCTGGTGAGAAATAGAGTGATGTTACATTTATCTTTAATTTATTTTCCCAGAATGTCTCCGTGGTTGAGCACAATGTTGGGTAGTAGGGGCTAGTAGTGTGAACGCCAACCATTAAATCATTCAAAACTCAATCTTGCAAGACTTTTTTGGTCTTCAAAATTTCTCCAAAACGGACAAAGTCTGACATCGTGGGATACATCTTTTCGCTGAGGTCATTTTGGCAGGTCATGGAACCCAATCGGACTTCATATGGCCACGATATGGCCGTTCTATAGATATAATTAAATTAGATTTCAACTCCAGGGGATACCATGGATCTTGCTTCCAAGGGAAGTTTCTTGCACCATGAGCCATTTTGCGCCCCTCGGAACGACCTATTATTTTGGTTCCATCACCCAGAAGGGATGTTATGCACATTTTCGTCCAGGAATGAAGCTTTTACATGGCAAAACATGTGGGTAGTAGCGGTATGGTTGATAGACCATGCAAAACAACATTTCGGGGGGTTCGGTGCATCGAACAGGATCCTCCTTCTATACAGACTGACATGTATGACTTGCTGGTCAGAAATAGAGTGATGTTATATTGTGCTGTAATTTATTGTCCCAGAATCTGTCCGTGGTTGAGCACAATGTTGGGTAGTAGGGGCTAGTAGTGTGAACTCTAAGGATTAAGTCATCCAAAAAGTCAATCTTGCAAGCCTATTTTGGCCTTCGAAATTTCCCTAAAACGGACAAAGTCTGTCATTGTGGGATACGTCTTTTCGTCGAGGTTATTTTGTCAAGTCGTGCAGCCCAATGGGAGTTCGTATGGCCACAATATGGCCGTTCTACGGATACAACTCAAATAGATTTCAACACCAGGGGATGCCATGGATCCTGCTTCCAAGGTAAGTTTCTTGCGGCATGAGCCATTTTCCGCCCCTCAGAATGACCTATTATTTTGGTTCCATCACCCAAAAGGGATGTTATGCACAGTTTCGTCCAGGAAAGAACCTTTTGCATGGCTAAACAAGTGGGTAGTAGCGGTATGGTTGATAGACCATGCAAAACAATATTTTGGGGGCTTCAGTGCACCCAAGAGGATCCTCCTTCTATCCAGACAGACATGTATGACTTGCTGGTGAGAAATAGAGTGATGTTACATTGTTCTGTAATTTATTGTGCCAGAATTTGTTCGTGGTTGAGCACAATGTTGGCTAGTAGGGGCTAGTAGTGTGAACGGCAACAATTAAATCATCCAAAACTCAATCTTTCAAGCCTTTTTTGGCATTCGAAATTTCCCCGAAACGGACAAAGTCGGTCATCGTGGGATACATCTTTTCGTTGAGGTCATTTTGGCAGGTCATGTAGCCCAATCGGAGTTCATATGGCCACAATATGGCCGTTCTACGGATACAACTCAAATAGATTTCAACACCAGGGGATACCATGGATCCTGCTTCCAAGGTAAGTTGCTCGCGCCTATGAGCCATTTTGCGCCCCTCAGAACGACCTATTATTTTGGTTCCATAACCCATAAGGGATGTTATGCACAGTTTCGTCTAGGAATGAACCTTTTGCGTGGCTAGAAATGTGGGTATTAGCGGTATGTTTGATAGACCATCCAAAACAACATTTTTGGGGGGTTCAGTGCACCGAAAAGGATCCTCCTTCTATCCAGACTGACATGTATGAATTGCTGGTGAGAAATATAGTGATGTTACATTGTTCTGCAATATATTGTCCCTGAATGTGTCCATGGTTGAGCACAATGTTGGGTAGTAGGGGCTAGTTGTGTGAACACCAACGATTAAATCACCCAAAACTCAATCTTGCAAGCCTTTTTTGGCCGTCGAAATTTCCCTAAAACGAACAAAGTCATTCATTGTGGGATAGATCTTTTCCTTGAGGTCATTTTGGCAGGTCATGGAGCCCAATCGGAGTTCATATGCTCACAATATGGCTGTTGTACGGGTACAACTCAAATAGATTTCAGCACCAGGGGATACCATGGATCCTTCTTCCAACGTAAGTTTCTTGCGCCCATGAGCCATTTTGCACCCCTCGAAACGGCCTATTATTTTGGTTCCATAACCCAGAAGGGATGTTATGCATAGTTTCGTCTAAGAATGAAGCTTTTGAGTGGCTAAACATGTGGGTACTAGCGGTATGGTTGATAGACTATCCAAAACAATATTTTTGGGGGGTTCAGTGCACCGCAGAGGATCCTCCTTCTATCCAGACTAACATGTATGACTTGCTGGTGAGAAATAGGGTGATGTTACATTGTTCTGTAATTTATTGTCCCAGAATGTCTCCGTGGTTGAGCACAATGTTGGATAGTAGGGGATAGTAGTGTGAACGCCAACGATTAAATCATCCCAAACTCAATCTTGCAAGCCCTTTTGGCCTTCGAAATTTCTCTAAAACGAACAAAGTCGGTCATCGTGGGATACATCTTTTCGTTGAGGTCATTTTGGCAGGTCATGGAGCCCAATCGGAGTTCATATGGCCACAATATGGCCGTTCTATGGAAAGAACTCAAATAGATTTCAACACCAGGGGATACCATGGAGCCTGCTTCCAAGGTAAGTTTCTTGGGCCCATAAGCCATTTTGCGGCCCGCGGAACAACCTATTATTTTGGTTCCATAACCCAGAAAGGATGTTATGCACAGTTTCGTCTAGGAATGAAGCTTTTACATGGCTAAACATGTGGGTACTAGCGGTATGGTTGATAGACCATCCAAAACAACATTTTATTGGGGTTCAGTGCACGGAAGAGGATCCTCCTTCTATCTACACTGACATGTAGGACTTGCTGGTGAGAAATAGAGTGATGTTACATTGTTCTGTAATTTATTGTCCCAGAATGTCTCCGTGGTTGAGCACAATGTTGGGTAGTAGGGGCTAGTAGTGTGAACGCCAACGATTAAATCATCAAAAACTCAAACTTGCAAGACATTTTTGGCCTTCGAAATTTCCCCAAAACGGACAAAGTCTATCATCGTGGGATACGTCTTTTTGTTGAGGTCATTTTGGCAGGTCGTGGAGCCCAATCAGATTTCATATGGCCACAATATGGCCATTCTACGGATACAACTCAAATAGATTTCAACACCAGGGGATACCATGGATCCTGCTTCCAAGGTAAGTTTCTCGCACCCATGAGCCATTTTGCGCCCCTCGGAATGACCTATTATTTTGGTTCCATAATCCAAAAAAGATGCTATGAACAGTTTCGTCAAGGAATGAAGCCTTTGCATCGCTAAACATGTGGGTAGTAGCGGTATGGTTGATAGACCATGCAAACCAACATTTTTGGGGGGTTCAGTGCGCCGAAGAGGATCCTCCTTCTATCCAGACTTACATGTATGACTTGCTGGTGAGAAATAGAGTGATGTTACATTTATCTGTAATTTATTTTCCCGGAATGTGCCCGTGGTTGAGCACAATGTTGGGTAGTAGGGGCTAGTAGTGTGAACGCCAACAATTAAATCATCCAAAACTCTATCTTGCAAGCCTTTTTAGCCGTCGAAATTTCCCCAAAATGGACTAAGTCTGTCATCGTGGGATATATCTTTTAGTTGAGGTCATTTTGGCAGGTCAGGGAGCCCAACCGGAGTTCATATGGCCACAATATGGCCATTCTATGGATACAACTCAAATAGATTTCAACACCAGGGGATACCATGGATCCTGCTTCCAAGGTAACTTTCTTGCGCCCATGAGCCATTTTGCGCCCCTCAGAACGACCTATTATTTTGGTTCCATAACCAAGAAGGGATGTTATGCACAGTTTCGTCTAGGAATGAAGCTTTTGCATGGATAAACATGTGGGTACTAGCGGTATGGTTGATAGACCATCCAAAACAACATTTTTTTGGGGTTCAGTGCACCAAAGAGGATCCTCCTTCTATCTACACTGACATGTATGACTTGCTGGTGAGAAATAGAGTGATGTTACATTGTTCTGTAATTTATTGTCCCAGAATGTCTCCGTGGTTGAGCACAATGTTGGGTAGTAGGGGCTAGTAGTGTGAACGCCAACAATTAAATCATCCAAAACTCAATCTTGCATGCCTTTTTTGGCCTTCGAAATTTCCCCAAAATGGACAAAGTCGGTCATCGTGGGACACATCTTTTAGTGAGTCATTTTGGCAGGTCATGGAGCCCAATCGGAGTTCATATGGCCACAGTATGGGCATTCTATGGATACAACTCAAATAGATTTCAACACTAGGGGATACCACGGATCCTGCTTCCAAGGTAAGTTCCTTATGCCCATGAGCCATTTTGCTCCCCTCGGAACGACCTATTATATTGGTTCCATAACCTAAAAGGGATGTTATGCACCGTTTCGTCCAGGAATGAAGCTTTTGCATGGCTAAACATGTGGGTAGTAGCGGTATGGTTGATAGACCATGCAAAACAACATTTTTGGGGGGTTCACAGCACCGAAGAGGATCCTCCTTCAATCCAGACTGACATGTATGACTTGCTGGTGAGAAATAGAGTGATGTGACATAGTTCTGTAATTTATTGTCCCAGAATGTGTCCATGGTTGAGCACAATGTTGGGTAGTAGGGGCTAGTAGTGTGAACGCCAATGATTAAATCATCCAAAACTCAATCTTGCAAGCCTTTTTTTGGCCTTCGAAATGTCCCCAAAACAGACAAAGTCTGTCATCATGGGATACATCTTTTCGTTGAGGTCATTTTGGCAGGTCATGGAGCCCAATCGGAGTTCATATGGCCACAATATGGCCGTTCTACGGATACAACTCAAATAGATTTCAACACAAGGCATACCATGGATCCTGCTTCCAAGGTAAGTTTCTCGCTACCATGAGCCATTTTGCGCCCCTCGGAATGACCTATTATTTTGGTTCCATAATCCAAAAAAGATGCTATGCACAGTTTCATCAGGGAATGAAGCATTTGCATCGCTAAACATGTGGGTAGTAGCGGTATGGTTGATAGACCATGCAAACCAACATTTTTGGGGGGTTCAGTGCGCCGAAGAGGATCCTCCTTCTATCCAGACTTACATGTATGACTTGCCGGTGAGAAATAGAGTGATGTTACATTTATCTGTAATTTATTTTCCCAGAATGTGCCCGTGGTTGAGCACAATGTTGTGTAGTAGGGGCTAGTAGTGTGAACGCCAACAATTAAATCATCCAAAACTCAATCTTGCAAGCCTTTTTTGGCCGTCGAAATTTCCACAAAATGGACTAAGTCTGTCATCGTGGGATATATCTTTTAGTTGAGGTCATTTATGCAGGTCATGGAGCCCAACCGGAGTTCATATGGCCACAATATGGCCATTCTATGGATACAACTCAAATAGATTTCAACACCAGGGGATACCATGGATACTGCTTCCAAGGTAAGTTTCTTGCGCCCATGAGCAATTTTGCGCCCCTCGGAACGACCTATTATTTTGGTTCCATAACCAAGAAGGGATGTTATGCACAGATTCGTCTAGGAATGAAGCTTTTGCATGGATAAACATGTGGGTACTAGCGTTATGGTTTATAGACCATCCAAAACAACATTTTTTTGGGGTTCAGTGCACCGAAGAGGATCCTCATTCTATCTACACTGACATGTATGACTTGCTGGTGAGAAATAGAGTGATGTTACATTGTTCTGTAATTTATTGTCCCAGAATGTCTCCATGGTTGAGCACAATGTTGGGTAGTAGGCGCTAGTAGTGTGAACGCCAACCGTCAAATCATCCAAAACTCAACTTGCATGCCTTTTTTGGCCTTCGAAATTTCCCCAAAATGGACAAAGTCGGTCATCGTGGGACACATCTTTTAGTGAGTCATTTTGGCAGGTCATGGAGCCCAATCGGAGTTCATATGGCCACAGTATGGCCGTTCTACGGATACAACTCAAATAGATTTCAACACCAGGGGATACCTTGGATCCTGCTTCCAAGGTAAGTTCCTTGTGCCCATGAGCCATTTTGCTCCCCTCGGAACGACCTATTATATTGGTTCCATAACCTAGAAGGGATGTTATGCACCGTTTCGTCCAGGAATGAAGCTTTTTCATGGCTAAACATGTGGGTAGTAGCGGTATGGTTGATAGACCATGCAAAACAACATTCTTGGGGGGTTCAGTGCACCGAAGAGGATCCTCCTTCAATCCAGACTGACATGTATGACTTGCTGGTGAGAAATAGAGTGATGTGACATTGTTCTATAATTTATTGTCCCAGAATGTGTCCGTGGTTGAGCACAATGTTGGGTAGTAGGGGCTAGTAGTGTGGACGCCAATGATTAAATCATCCAAAACTCAATCTTGCAAGCCTTTTTTGGCCTTCGAAATTTCCCCAAAACAGACAAAGTCCGTCATCATGGGATACATCTTTTCGTTGAGGTCATTTTGGCAGGTCATGGAACCCAATCGGAGTTCATATGGCCACAATATGGCCGTTCTACGGATACAACTCAAATAGATTTCAACACCAGGGGATACCATGGATCCTCCTTCCAAGGTAAGTTTCTCAAGCCCATGAGCCATTTTACAAGCCTCGGAATGACCTGTTATTTTAGTTTCCATAACCCAGAAGGGATGTTACGCACAGTTTCGTATAGGAATGAAGTTTTTACATGGCTAAACATGTGGGTACTAGCGGTATGGTTGATAGACCATCCAAAACAACATTTTATTGGGGTTCAGTGCACGGAAGAGGATCCTCCTTCTATCTACACTAACATGTAGGACTTGCTGGTGAGCAATAGAGTGATGTTACATTGTTCTGTAATTTATTGTTGCAGAATGTGTCCGTGGTTGAGCACAATGTTGGGTAGTAGGGGCTAGTAGTGTGAACGCCAACGATTAAATCATCCAAAACTCAATCTTCCAAGCCTTTTTTGGCCTTCGAAATTTCCCCAAAACAGACATAGTCTATCATCGTGGGATACATCTTTTCGTTGAGGTCATTTTGGCAGGTCATGGAGCCCAATCGGAGTTCATATGGCCACAATATGGTCGTTCTACGGATACAACTCAAATAGATTTCAACACTAGGGGATACCATGGATCCTGCTTCCAAGTAAGTTTCTCCTGCCCATGAGCCATTTCGCGACCCTTGGAATGACCTATTATTTTACTTTCCATAACCCAGAAGGGATGTTATGCATAGTTTCGTCCAGGAATGAAGCTTTTGCATGGCTAAACATGTGGGTAGTCGTGGTATGGTTGATAGACCATGCAAAATAAAAATTTTGGGGGGTTCGGTGCACCGAAGAGGATCCTCCTTCTATCCAAACTGACATCTATGACTTGCTCGTGAGAAATAGAGTGATGTTACATTGTTCTCTAATTTATTATCCCAGAATGTGTCCGTGGTTGAGCACAATGTTGGGTAGCAGGGGCTAGTAGTGTGAACTCTAACGATTAAATCATCCAAAAATTCAATCTTGCAAGCCTATTTTGGCCTTCGAAATTTCCTTAAAATGTACAAAGTGTGTCATCGTGGGATACGTATTTTCGTTGAGGTTATTTTGGCAAGTCGTGGAGCCCAATCGGAGTTCGTATGGCCACAATATGGCCGTTCTATGGATACAACTGAAATATATTTGAACACCAGGGGATACCATGGATCTTGATTCCAAGGTAAGTTTCTTGCGCCATGAGCCATTTTGCGCCCCTCGGAACGACCTATTATTTTGGTTCCATCACCCAGAAGGGATGTTATGAATAGTTTCGTCCAGGAATGAAGCTTTTGCATGGCTAAACATGTGGGTAATAGCGGTATGGTTGATAGACCATGCAAAACAACATTTTGGGGGGGTCAGTGCACCGAAGAGGATCCTCCTTCTAGCAAGACAAACATGTATGACTTGTTGGTGAGAAATAGAGTGATGTTACATTGTTCTGTATTTTATTGTCCCAGAATCTGTCCGTGGTTGAGCATAATGTTGGGTAGTAGGGGCTAGTAGTGTGAACCCCAACGATTAAATCATCCAAAACTCAATCTTGCAAGCATTTCTTGGCCGTCGAAATTTCCCCAAAATGGACAAAGTCTGTCATCGTGGGATACATCTTTTTGTTGAGGTCATTTTGGCAGGTCATGGAGCCCAATCGGAGTTTCTATGGCCAAAATATGGCCGTTCTACGGATACAACTCAAATAGATTTCAACACAAGGGGATACAATGGATCGTGCTTCCTAGGTAAGTTTCTCGCGCCCATGAGCCTTTTTGCGACGCACGGAATGAACTATTATTTTAGTTTCCATAACCCAGAAGGGATGTTATGCACAGTTTCGTCCAGGAATGAAACTTTTGCATGGCTTAACATGTGGGTACTGGCGTTATGGTTGATAGACCATGCAAAATTACATTTTTGGGGGGTTCGGTGCACCGAAGAGGATCCTCCTTCTATCCCAACTGACATGTATGACTTGCTGGTGAGAAATAGTGATGTTTCATTGTTCTGTAATTTATTGTCCCAGAATGTGTCCGTGGTTGAGCACAATGTTGGGTAGTAGGGGCTAGTAGTGTGAACGCCAACGATTAAATCATCCAAAACTCAATCTTGCAAGCATTTTTTGGCCATAGAAATTTCCCCAAAACAGACAAAGTCCTTCATCATGGGATACATCTTTTCGTTGAGGTCATGGAGCCCAATCGGAGTTCATATGGCCACAATATGGCCGTTCTACGGATACAACTCAAATAGATTTCAACACCAGGGGATATCATGGATCCTGCTTCCAAGGTAAGTTTCTCGCGCCCATGAGCCATTTTGCGAGCCTCGGAATGACCTTTTATTTTAGTTTCCATAACGCAGAAGGGATGTTATGCACAGTTTCGTCCAGGAATGAAGCTTTTGCGTGGCTAAACATGTGGGTAGTGGTGGTATGGTTGATAGAGCATGCAAAATAAATTTTTTTAGGGGTTCGGTGCACCGAAGAGGATCCTCCTTCTATCCCAACTGACATGTATGACTTGCTGGTGAGAAATAGAGAGTTGTTACATTGTTCTGTAATTTATTGTCGCAGAATGTGTCCGTGGTTGAGCACAATGTTGGGTATTAGGGGCTAGTAGTGTGAGCGCCAACTATTAAATCATCCAAAACTCAATCTTGCAAGCCTTTTTTGGCCTTCAAAATTTCCCCAAAACAGACAAAGTCTGTCATCGTGGGATACATCTTTTCGTTGAGGTCATTTTGGCAGGTCATGGAGCCCAATCGGAGTTCATATGGCCACAATATGGCCGTTCTACGGATACAAGTCAAATAGATTTCAACACCAGTAGATACCATGGATCGTGCTTCCAAGTAAGTTTCTCGTGCCCATGAGCCATTTCGCGACCCTCGGAATGACCTATTATTTTACTTTCCATAACCCAGAAGGGATGTTCTGCACAGTTTCGTCCAGGAATGAAACTTTTGCATGGCTAAACATGTGGGTACTAGCGGTATGGTTGATAGACCATGCAAAATAAAAATTTTGGGGGGGTTCGGTGCACCGAAGAGGATCCTCCTTCTATCCAAACTGACATCTATGACTTGCTGGTGAGAAATAGAGTGATGTTACATTTTTCTGTAATTTATTATCCCAGAATGTGTCCGTGGTTGAGCACAATGTTGGGTAGCAGGGGCTAGTAGTGTGAACTCTAACGATTAAATCATCCAAAAATGCAATCTTCCAAGCCTATTTTGGCCTTCGAAATTTCCCTAAAACGTACAAAGTATGTAATCGTGGGATAAGTCTTTTCGTTGAGGTTATTTTGGCAAGTCGTGGAGCCCAATCGGAGTTCGTATGGCCGCAATATGGCCATTCTATGGATACAACTCAAATATATTTCAACACCAGAGGATACCATGGATCTTGCTTCCAAGGTAAGTTTCTTGCGCCATGAGCCATTTTGCGCCCCTCGGAACGACCTATTATTTTGGTTCCATCACCCAGAAGGGATGTTATGAACAGTTTCATCCAGGAATGAAAATTTTGCATGGCTAAACATGTGGGTAATAGAGGTATGGTTGATAGACCATGCAAAACAACATTTTGGGGGGGTCAGTGCACCGAAGAGGATCCTCCTTCTAGCCCGACAAACATGTATGACTTGTTGGTGCGAAATAGAGTGATGTTACATTGTTCTGTATTTTATTGTCCCAGAATCTGTCCGTGGTTGAGCACAATGTTGGGTAGTAGGGGCTAGTCGTGTGAACCCCAACGATTAAATCATCCAAAACTCAATCTTGCAAGCATTTTCTGGCCTTCAAAATTTCCCCAAAATGGAAAAAGTTTGTCATCATGGGATACATCTTTTCGTTGAGGTCATTTTGGCAGGTCATGGAGCCCAATCGGAGTTCATATGGCCACAATATGGCCGTTCTACGGATACAACTCAAATAGATTTCAACACCAGCAGATACCATGGATCGTGCTTCCAAGTAAGTTTCTCGTGCCCATGAGCCATTTCGCGACCCTCGGAATGACCTATTATTTTACTTTCCATAACCCAGAAGGGATGTTCTGCACAGTTTCGTCCAGGAATGAAGCTTTTGCATGGCTAAACATGTGGGTACTAGCGGTATGGTTGATAGACCATGCAAAATAAAAATTTTGGGGGGGTTCGGTGCACCGAAGAGGATCCTCCTTCTATCCAAACTGACATCTATGACTTGCTGGTGAGAAATTGAGTGATGTTACATTTTTCTGTAATTTATTATCCCAGAATGTGTCCGTGGTTGAGCACAATGTTGGGTAGCAGGGGCTAGTAGTGTGAACTCTAACGATTAAATCATCCAAAAATGCAATCTTCCAAGCCTATTTTGGCCTTCGAAATTTCCCTAAAACGTACAAAGTATGTCATCGTGGGATAAGTCTTTTCGTTGAGGTTATTTTGGCAAGTCGTGGAGCCCAATCAGAGTTCGTATGGCCGCAATATGGCCATTCTATGGATACAACTCAAATATATTTCAACACCAGAGGATACCATGGATCTTGCTTCCAAGGTAAGTTTCTTGCGCCATGAGCCATTTTGCGCCCCTCGGAACGACCTATTATTTTGGTTCCATCACCCAGAAGGGATGTTATGAACAGTTTCATCCAGGAATGAAACTTTTGCATGGCTAAACATGTGGGTAATAGCGGTATGGTTGATAGACCATGCAAAACAACATTTTGGGGGGGTCAGTGCACCGAAGAGGATCCTCCTTCTAGCCCGACAAACATGTATGACTTGTTGGTGCGAAATAGAGTGATGTTACATTGTTCTGTATTTTATTGTCCCAGAATCTGTCCGTGGTTGAGCACAATGTTGGGTAGTAGGGGCTAGTCGTGTGAACCCCAACGATTAAATCATCCAAAACTCAATCTTGCAAGCATTTTCTGGCCTTCGAAATTTCCCCAAAATGGAAAAAGTTTGTCATCATGGGATACATCTTTTCGTTGAGGTCATTTTGGCAGGTCATGGAGCCCAATCGGAGTTCATATGGCCACAATATGGCCGTTCTACGGATACAACTCAAATAGATTTCAACACCAGCAGATACCATGGATCGTGCTTCCAAGTAAGTTTCTCGTGCCCATGAGCCATTTCGCGACCCTCGGAATGACCTATTATTTTACTTTCCATAACCCAGAAGGGATGTTCTGCACAGTTTCGTCCAGGAATGAAGCTTTTGCATGGCTAAACATGTGGGTACTAGCGGTATGGTTGATAGACCATGCAAAATAAAAATTTTGGGGGGGTTCGGTGCACCGAAGAGGATCCTCCTTCTATCCAAACTGACATCTATGACTTGCTGGTGAGAAATAGAGTGATGTTACATTTTTCTGTAATTTATTATCCCAGAATGTGTCCGTGGTTGAGCACAATGTTGGGTAGCAGGGGCTAGTAGTGTGAACTCTAACGATTAAATCATCCAAAAATTCAATCTTGCAAGCCTATTTTGGCCTTCGAAATTTCCCTAAAACGTACAAAGTCTGTCATCGTGGGATACGTCTTTTCGTTGAGGTTATTTTGGCAAGTCGTGGAGCCCAATCGGAGTTCGTATGGCAACAATATGGCCATTCTACGGATACAACTCAAATAGATTTCAACACCTGGGGATACCATGGATCTTGCTTCCAAGGTAAGTTTCTTGCGCCATGAGCCATTTTGCGCCCCTCGGAACGACCTATTATTTTGGTTCCATCACCCAGAAGGGATGTTATGAACAGTTTCGTCCAGGAATAAAGCTTTTGCGCGGCTAAACATGTGGGTAGTAGCGGTATGGTTTATAGACCATGCAAAACAACATTTTGGGGGGTTCAGTGCACCGAAGAGGATCCTCCTTCTAGCCAGACAGACATGTATGACTTGTTGGTGAGAAATAGAGTGATGTTACATTGTTCTATATTTTATTGTCCCAGAATTTGTCCGTGGTTGAGCACAATGTTGGGTAGTAGGGGCTAGTAGTGTGAGCGCCAACTATTAAATCATCCAAAACTCAATCTTGCAAGCCTTTTTTGGCCTTCAAAATTTCCCCAAAACAGACAAAGTCTGTCATCGTGGGATACATCTTTTCGTTGAGGTCATTTTGGCAGGTCATGGAGCCCAATCGGAGTTCATATAGCCACAATATGGCCGTTCTACGGATACAACTCAAATAGATTTCAACACCAGCAGATACCATGGATCGTGCTTCCAAGTAAGTTTCTCGTGCCCATGAGCCATTTCGCGACCCTCGGAATGACCTATTATTTTACTTTCCATAACCCAAAAGGGATGTTCTGCATAGTTTCGTCCAGGAATGAAGCTTTTGCATGGCTAAACATGTGGGTACTAGCGGTATGGTTGATAGACCATGCAAAATAAAAATTTTGGGGGGGTTCGATGCACCGAAGAGGATCCTCCTTCTATCCAAACTGACATCTATGACTTGCTGGTGAGAAATAGAGTGATGTTACATTTTTCTGTAATTTATTATCCCAGAATGTGTCCGTGGTTGAGCACAATGTTGGGTAGCAGGGGCTAGTAGTGTGAACTCTAACGATTAAATCATCCAAAAATGCAATCTTCCAAGCCTATTTTGGCCTTCGAAATTCCCCTAAAACATACAAAGTATGTCATCGTGGGATAAGTCTTTTCGTTGAGGTTATTTTGGCAAGTCGTGGAGCCCAATCGGAGTTCGTATGGCCGCAATATGGCCATTCTATGGATACAACTCAAATATATTTCAACACCAGAGGATACCATGGATCTTGCTTCCAAGGTAAGTTTCTTGCGCCATGAGCCATTTTGCGCCCCTCGGAACGACCTATTATTTTGGTTCCATCACCCAGAAGGGATGTTATGAACAGTTTCATCCAGGAATGAAACTTTTCCATGGCTAAACATGTGGGTAATAGCGGTATGGTTGATAGACCATGCAAAACAACATTTTGGGGGGGTCAGTGCACCGAAGAGGATCCTCCTTCTAGCCCGACAAACATGTATGACTTGTTGGTGCGAAATAGAGTGATGTTACATTGTTCTGTATTTTATTGTCCCAGAATTTGTCCGTGGTTGAGCACAATGTTGGGTAGTAGGGGCTAGTCGTGTGAACCCCAACGATTAAATCATCCAAAACTCAATCTTGCAAGCATTTTCTGGCCTTCGAAATTTCCCCAAAATGGAAAAAGTTTGTCATCATGGGATACATCTTTTCGTTGAGGTCATTTTGGCAGGTCATGGAGCCCAATCGGAGTTCATATGGCCACAATATGGCCGTTCTACGGATACAACTCAAATAGATTTCAACACCAGCAGATACCATGGATCGTGCTTCCAAGTAAGTTTCTCGTGCCCATGAGCCATTTCGCGACCCTCGGAATGACCTATTATTTTACTTTCCATAACCCAGAAGGGATGTTCTGCACAGTTTCGTCCAGGAATGAAGCTTTTGCATGGCTAAACATGTGGGTACTAGCGGTATGGTTGATAGACCATGCAAAATAAAAATTTTGGGGGGGTTCGGTGCACCGAAGAGGATCCTCCTTCTATCCAAACTGACATCTATGACTTGCTGGTGAGAAATAGAGTGATGTTACATTTTTCTGTAATTTATTATCCCAGAATGTGTCCGTGGTTGAGCACAATGTTGGGTAGCAGGGGCTAGTAGTGTGAACTCTAACGATTAAATCATCCAAAAATTCAATCTTGCAAGCCTATTTTGGCCTTCGAAATTTCCCTAAAACGTACAAAGTCTGTCATCGTGGGATACGTCTTTTCGTTGAGGTTATTTTGGCAAGTCGTGGAGCCCAATCGGAGTTCGTATGGCAACAATATGGCCATTCTACGGATACAACTCAAATAGATTTCAACACGTGGGGATACCATGGATCTTGCTTCCAAGGTAAGTTTCTTGCGCCATGAGCCATTTTGCGCCCCTCGGAACGACCTATTATTTTGGTTCCATCACCCAGAAGGGATGTTATGAACAGTTTCGTCCAGGAATAAAGCTTTTGCGCGGCTAAACATGTGGGTAGTAGCGGTATGGTTTATAGACCATGCAAAACAACATTTTGGGGGGTTCAGTGCACCGAAGAGGATCCTCCTTCTAGCCAGACAGACATGTATGACTTGTTGGTGAGAAATAGAGTGATGTTACATTGTTCTATATTTTATTGTCCCAGAATTTGTCCGTGGTTGAGCACAATGTTGGGTAGTAGGGGCTAGTAGTGTGAGCGCCAACTATTAAATCATCCAAAACTCAATCTTGCAAGCCTTTTTTGGCCTTCAAAATTTCCCCAAAACAGACAAAGTCTATCATCGTGGGATACATCTTTTCGTTGAGGTCATTTTGGCAGGTCATGGAGCCCAATCGGAGTTCATATGGCCACAATATGGCCGTTCTACGGATACAACTCAAATAGATTTCAACACCAGCAGATACCATGGATCGTGCTTCCAAGTAAGTTTCTCGTGCCCATGAGCCATTTCGCGACCCTCGGAATGACCTATTATTTTACTTTCCATAACCCAGAAGGGATGTTCTGCACAGTTTCGTCCAGGAATGAAGCTTTTGCATGGCTAAACATGTGGGTACTAGCGGTATGGTTGATAGACCATGCAAAATAAAATTTTTGGGGGGGTTCGGTGCACCGAAGAGGATCCTCCTTCTATCCAAACTGACATCTATGACTTGCTGGTGAGAAATAGAGTGATGTTACATTTTTCTGTAATTTATTATCCCAGAATGTGTCCGTGGTTGAGCACAATGTTGGGTAGCAGGGGCTAGTAGTGTGAACTCTAACGATTAAATCATCCAAAAATGCAATCTTCCAAGCCTATTTTGGCCTTCGAAATTTCCCTAAAACGTACAAAGTATGTCATCGTGGGATAAGTCTTTTCGTTGAGGTTATTTTGGCAAGTCGTGGAGCCCAATCGGAGTTCGTATGGCCGCAATATGGCCATTCTATGGATACAACTCAAATATATTTCAACACCAGAGGATACCATGGATCTTGCTTCCAAGGTAAGTTTCTTGCGCCATGAGCCATTTTGCGCCCCTCGGAACGACCTATTATTTTGGTTCCATCACCCAGAAGGGATGTTATGAACAGTTTCATCCAGGAATGAAACTTTTGCATGGCTAAACATGTGGGTAAGAGCGGTATGGTTGATAGACCATGCAAAACAACATTTTGGGGGGGTCAGTGCACCGAAGAGGATCCTCCTTCTAGCCCGACAAACATGTATGACTTGTTGGTGCGAAATAGAGTGATGTTACATTGTTCTGTATTTTATTGTCCCAGAATCTGTCCGTGGTTGAGCACAATGTTGGGTAGTAGGGGCTAGTCGTGTGAACCCCAACGATTAAATCATCCAAAACACAATCTTGCAAGCATTTTCTGGCCTTCGAAATTTCCCCAAAATGGAAAAAGTTTGTCATCATGGGATACATCTTTTCGTTGAGGTCATTTTGGCAGGTCATGGAGCCCAATCAGAGTTCATATGGCCACAATATGGCCGTTCTACGGATACAACTCAAATAGATTTCAACACCAGCAGATACCATGGATCGTGCTTCCAAGTAAGTTTCTCGTGCCCATGAGCCATTTCGCGACCCTCGGAATGACCTATTATTTTACTTTCCATAACCCAGAAGGGATGTTCTGCACAGTTTCGTCCAGGAATGAAGCTTTTGCATGGCTAAACATGTGGGTACTAGCGGTATGGTTGATAGACCATGCAAAATAAAAATTTTGGGGGGGTTCGGTGCACCGAAGAGGATCCTCCTTCTATCCAAACTGACATCTATGACTTGCTGGTGAGAAATAGAGTGATGTTACATTTTTCTGTAATTTATTATCCCAGAATGTGTCCGTGGTTGAGCACAATGTTGGGTAGCAGGGGCTAGTAGTGTGAACTCTAACGATTAAATCATCCAAAAATTCAATCTTGCAAGCCTATTTTGGCCTTCGAAATTTCCCTAAAACGTACAAAGTCTGTCATCGTGGGATACGTCTTTTCGTTGAGGTTATTTTGGCAAGTCGTGGAGCCCAATCGGAGTTCGTATGGCAACAATATGGCCATTCTACGGATACAACTCAAATAGATTTCAACACCTGGGGATACCATGGATCTTGCTTCCAAGGTAAGTTTCTTGCGCCATGAGCCATTTTGCGCCCCTCGGAACGACCTATTATTTTGGTTCCATCACCCAGAAGGGATGTTATGAACAGTTTCGTCCAGGAATAAAGCTTTTGCGCGGCTAAACATGTGGGTAGTAGCGGTATGGTTTATAGACCATGCAAAACAACATTTTGGGGGGTTCAGTGCACCGAAGAGGATCCTCCTTCTAGCCAGACAGACATGTATGACTTGTTGGTGAGAAATAGAGTGATGTTACATTGTTCTATATTTTATTGTCCCAGAATCTGTCCGTGGTTGAGCACAATGTTGGGTAGTAGGGGCTAGTAGTGTGAACCCCAACGATTAAATGATCCAAAACTCAATCTTGCAAGCATTTTCTGGCCTTCGAAATTTCCCAAAAATGGAGAAAGTTTGTCATCATGGGATACATCTTTTCGCTGAGGTCATTTTGGCAGGTCATGGAGCCCAATCGGAGTTCATATGGCCACAATATGGCCGTTCTACGGATACAACTCAAATAGATTTCAACACCAGCAGATACCATGGATCATGCTTCCAAGTAAGTTTCTCGTGCCCATGAGCCATTTCGCGACCCTCGGAATGACCTATTATTTTACTTTCCATAACCCAGAAGGGATGTTCTGCACAGTTTCGTCCAGGAATGAAGCTTTTGCATGGCTAAACATGTGGGTACTAGCGGTATGGTTGATAGACCATGCAAAATAAAAATTTTGGGGGGGTTCGGTGCACCGAAGAGGATCCTCCTTCTATCCAAACTGACATCTATGAATTGCTGGTGAGAAATAGAGTGATGTTACATTTTTCTGTAATTTATTATCCCAGAATGTGTCCGTGGTTGAGCACAATGTTGGGTAGCAGGGGCTAGTAGTGTGAACTCTAACGATTAAATCATCCAAAAATTCAATCTTGCAAGCCTATTTTGGCCTTCGAAATTTCCCTAAAACGTACAAAGTCTGTCATCGTGGGATACGTCTTTTCGTTGAGGTTATTTTGGCAAGTCGTGGAGCCCAATCGGAGTTCGTATGGCAACAATATGGCCATTCTACGAATACAACTCAAATAGATTTCAACACCTGGGGATACCATGGATCTTGCTTCCAAGGTAAGTTTCTTGCGCCATGAGCCATTTTGCGCCCCTCGGAACGACCTATTATTTTGGTTCCATCACCCAGAAGGGATGTTATGAACAGTTTCGTCCAGGAATAAAGCTTTTGCGCGGCTAAACATGTGGGTAGTAGCGGTATGGTTTATAGACCATGCAAAACAACATTTTGGGGGGTTCAGTGCACCGAAGAGGATCCTCCTTCTAGCCAGACAGACATGTATGACTTGTTGGTGAGAAATAGAGTGATGTTACATTGTTCTATATTTTATTGTCCCAGAATTTGTCCATGGTTGAGCACAATGTTGGGTAGTAGGGGCTAGTAGTGTGAACCCCAACGATTAAATCATCCAAAACTCAATCTTGCAAGCATTTTCTGGCCTTCGAAATTTCCCCAAAATGGAAAAAGTTTGTCATCATGGGATACATCTTTTCGCTGAGGTCATTTTGGCAGGTCATGGAGCCCAATCGGAGTTCATATGGCCACAATATGGCCGTTCTACGGATACAACTCAAATAGATTTCAACACCAGCAGATACCATGGATCGTGCTTCCAAGTAAGTTTCTCGTGCCCATGAGCCATTTCGCGACCCTCGGAATGACCTATTATTTTACTTTCCATAACCCAGAAGGGATGTTCTGCACAGTTTCGTCCAGGAATGAAGCTTTTGCATGGCTAAACATGTGGGTACTAGCGGTATGGTTGATAGACCATGCAAAATAAAAATTTTGGGGGGGTTCGGTGCACCGAAGAGGATCCTCCTTCTATCCAAACTGACATCTATGACTTGCTGGTGAGAAATAGAGTGATGTTACATTTTTCTGTAATTTATTATCCCAGAATGTGTCCGTGGTTGAGCACAATGTTGGGTAGCAGGGGCTAGTAGTGTGAACTCTAACGATTAAATCATCCAAAAATTCAATCTTGCAAGCCTATTTTGGCCTTCGAAATTTCCCTAAAACGTACAAAGTCTGTCATCGTGGGATACGTCTTTTCGTTGAGGTTATTTTGGCAAATCGTGGAGCCCAATCGGAGTTCGTATGGCAACAATATGGCCATTCTACGGATACAACTCAAATAGATTTCAACACCTGGGGATACCATGGATCTTGCTTCCAAGGTAAGTTTCTTGCGCCATGAGCCATTTTGCGCCCCTCGGAACGACCTATTATTTTGGTTCCATCACCCAGAAGGGATGTTATGAACAGTTTCGTCCAGGAATAAAGCTTTTGCGCGGCTAAACATGTGGGTAGTAGCGGTATGGTTTATAGACCATGCAAAACAACATTTTGGGGGGTTCAGTGCACCGAAGAGGATCCTCCTTCTAGCCAGACAGACATGTATGACTTGTTGGTGAGAAATAGAGTGATGTTACATTGTTCTATATTTTATTGTCCCAGAATTTGTCCGTGGTTGAGCACAATATTAGGTAGTAGGGGTTGGCAGTGTGAACGCCAACGATTAAATCACCCAAAACTCAATCTTGCAAGCCTTTTTTGGGCTTCGAAATTTCCCCAAAACGGACAAAGTCGGTCATCGTGGGATACAACTTTTCGTTGAGGTCATTTTCGCAGGTCATGGAGCCCACTCGGAGTTTCTATGGCCAAAATATGGCCGTTCTACCGATAAAACTCAAATAGATTTCAACATCAGTGGATACCATGGATCCTGCTTCCAAGGTAAGTTTCTCGCGCCCATGAGCCATTTTGCGACCCACGGAATGACCTATTATTTTAGTTTCCATAACCCAAAAGGGACGTTATGCACAGTTTCGTCCAGCAATGAAGCTTTTGCATGGCTTAACATGTGGGTAGTGGCGGTATGGTTGATAGACCATGCAAAATTACATTTTTCGGGGGTTCGGTGCACCGAAGAGGATCCTCCTTCTATCCCAACTGACATGTATGACTTGCTGGTGAGAAATAGAGTTATGTTACATTGTTCTGTAATTTATTGTCCCAGAATGTGTCCGTGGTTGACCACAATGTTGGGTAGTAGGGGCTAGTAGTGTGACCTCCAACGATTAAATCATCCAAAACTCAATCCTGCAAGCCTTTTTTGGCCGTAGAAATTTCCCTGAAACGGACAAAGTCGGTCATCATGGGATACACCTTTTCGTTGAGGTCATCTTGGCAGGTCATGGAGCCCAATACGAGTTCATGTGGCCACAATATGGCCGTTCTACGGATACAACTCAAATAGATTTCAACACCAGGTGTACTGTGGATCCTGCTTCCAAGGTAAGTTTCTCGGGCCCATGAGCCATTTCGCGACCCTCGGAATGACCTATTATTTTATTTTCCACAACCCAGAAGGGATGTTATGCACAGTTTTGTGCATGAAAGAAGCTTTTGCATGGCTAAACATGTGGGTAGTGGCGGTATGGTTGATAGACCATGCAAAATAAAAAATTTGGGGGGTCGATGCACCGAAGAGGATCCTCCTTCTATCCAAACTGACATCTAGGACTTGCTGGTGAGAAATAGAGTGATGTTACATTGTTCTGTAATTTATTGTCCCAGAATGTGTCCATGGTTGAGCACAATGTTGGGTAGTAGGGGCTAGTAGTATGAACTCTAAAGATTAAATCATTCAAAACTCTATCTTGCAAGCCTATTTTGGCCTTCTAAATTTCCCTAAAATGGACAAAGTCTGTCATCGTGGGATACGTCTTTTCGTTGAGATTATTTTGGCAAGTCGTGGAGCCCAATCGGAGTTCGTATGGCCATAATATGGCCGTTCAGTGGATACAACTCAAATAGATTTCAGCAACCAGGGGCTACCGTGGATCCTCCTTCCAAGGTAAGTTTCTTGCGCCCATGAGCCACGCCCCTCGGAACGACCTATTATTTTGGTTCCATAACCCAGAAGGGATGTTATGCACAGTTTCATCCAGGAATGAAGCTTTTGCATGGCCAAACATGTGGGTAGTAGCGGTATGGTTGATAGACCATGCAAAACAACATTTTTGGGGGGTTTGGTGCACCGAAGAGGATCCTCCTTCTATCCAAACTGACATCTATGACTTGCTGGTGAGAAATAGAGTGATGTTACATTTTTCTGTAATTTATTATCCCAGAATGTGTCCGTGGTTGAGCACAATGTTGGGTAGCAGGGGCTAGTAGTGTGAACTCTAACGATTAAATCATCCAAAAATTCAATCTTGCAAGCCTATTTTGGCCTTCGAAATTTCCCTAAAACGTACAAAGTCTGTCATCGTGGGATACGTCTTTTCGTTGAGGTTATTTTGGCAAATCGTGGAGCCCAATCGGAGTTCGTATGGCAACAATATGGCCATTCTACGGATACAACTCAAATAGATTTCAACACCTGGGGATACCATGGATCTTGCTTCCAAGGTAAGTTTCTTGCGCCATGAGCCATTTTGCGCCCCTCGGAACGACCTATTATTTTGGTTCCATCACCCAGAAGGGATGTTATGAACAGTTTCGTCCAGGAATAAAGCTTTTGCGCGGCTAAACATGTGGGTAGTAGCGGTATGGTTTATAGACCATGCAAAACAACATTTTGGGGGGTTCAGTGCACCGAAGAGGATCCTCCTTCTAGCCAGACAGACATGTATGACTTGTTGGTGAGAAATAGAGTGATGTTACATTGTTCTATATTTTATTGTCCCAGAATTTGTCCGTGGTTGAGCACAATATTAGGTAGTAGGGGTTGGCAGTGTGAACGCCAACGATTAAATCACCCAAAACTCAATCTTGCAAGCCTTTTTTGGGCTTCGAAATTTCCCCAAAACGGACAAAGTCGGTCATCGTGGGATACAACTTTTCGTTGAGGTCATTTTCGCAGGTCATGGAGCCCACTCGGAGTTTCTATGGCCAAAATATGGCCGTTCTACCGATAAAACTCAAATAGATTTCAACATCAGTGGATACCATGGATCCTGCTTCCAAGGTAAGTTTCTCGCGCCCATGAGCCATTTTGCGACCCACGGAATGACCTATTATTTTAGTTTCCATAACCCAAAAGGGACGTTATGCACAGTTTCGTCCAGCAATGAAGCTTTTGCATGGCTTAACATGTGGGTAGTGGCGGTATGGTTGATAGACCATGCAAAATTACATTTTTCAGGGGTTCGGTGCACCAAAGAGGATCCTCCTTCTATCCCAACTGACATGTATGACTTGCTGGTGAGAAATAGAGTTATGTTACATTGTTCTGTAATTTATTGTCCCAGAATGTGTCCGTGGTTGACCACAATGTTGGGTAGTAGGGGCTAGTAGTGTGACCGCCAACGATTAAATCATCCAAAACTCAATCCTGCAAGCCTTTTTTGGCCGTAGAAATTTCCCTGAAACGGACAAAGTCGGTCATCATGGGATACACCTTTTCGTTGAGGTCATCTTGGCAGGTCATGGAGCCCAATACGAGTTCATGTGGCCACAATATGGCCGTTCTACGGATACAACTCAAATAGATTTCAACACCAGGTGATACTGTGGATCCTGCTTCCAAGGTAAGTTTCTCGGGCCCATGAGCCATTTCGCGACCCTCGGAATGACCTATTATTTTATTTTCCACAACCCAGAAGGGATGTTATGCACAGTTTTGTGCATGAAAGAAGCTTTTGCATGGCTAAACATGTGGGTAGTGGCGGTATGGTTGATAGACCATGCAAAATAAAAAATTTGGGGGGTCGATGCACCGAAGAGGATCCTCCTTCTATCCAAACTGACATCTAGGACTTGCTGGTGAGAAATAGAGTGATGTTACATTGTTCTGTAATTTATTGTCCCAGAATGTCTCCATGGTTGAGCACAATGTTGGGTAGTAGGGGCTAGTAGTATGAACTCTAAAGATTAAATCATTCAAAACTCTATCTTGCAAGCCTATTTTGGCCTTCTAAATTTCCCTAAAATGGACAAAGTCTGTCATCATGGGATACGTCTTTTCGTTGAGATTATTTTGGCAAGTCGTGGAGCCCAATCGGAGTTCGTATGGCCATAATATGGCCGTTCAGTGGATACAACTCAAATAGATTTCAGCAACCAGGGGCTACCGTGGATCCTCCTTCCAAGGTAAGTTTCTTGCGCCCATGAGCCACGCCCCTCGGAACGACCTATTATTTTGGTTCCATAACCCAGAAGGGATGTTATGCACAGTTTCATCCAGGAATGAAGCTTTTGCATGGCCAAACATGTGGGTAGTAGCGGTATGGTTGATAGACCATGCAAAACAACATTTTTGGGGGGTTTGGTGCACCGAAGAGGATCCTCCTTCTATCCAGACATACATGTATGACTTAGTGGTGAGAAATAGAGTGATGTTACATTGTACTATAATTTATTTTCCCAGAATGTGTCCATGGTTGACCACAGTCTTGGGTAGTTGGGGCTAGTAGTGTGAACTCTAACGATGAAATCATCCAAAAATTCAATCTTGCAAGCCTATTTTGGCCTTCGAAATTTCCCTAAAACGGACAAAGTCGGTCATCGTGGGATACGTCTTTTCGTTGAGGTTATTTTGGCAAGTCATGGAGCCCAATCGGAGTTCGTATGGCCACAATATGGCCGTTCTACGGATACAAATGAAATAGATTTCAGCAACCAGGGGATACCGTGGATCCTCCATCCAAGGTAAGTTTCTTGCGCCCATGAGCCATTTTGCGCCCCTCGGAATGACCTATTATTTTGGTTCCATAACCCAGAAGGGATGTTATGCACAGTTTCGTCCGGGAATGAAGCTTTTGCCTGGCTAAACATGTGGGTAGTAGCGGTATGGTTGATAGACCATGCAAAACAACATTTTGGGGGGTTCAGTGCATCAAAGAGGATCCTCCTTCTATCCAGACTTACATGTATGACTTGCTGGTGAGAAATAGAGTGATGTTACATTGTACTGTAATTTGTTGTCCCAGAATGTGTCTGTGGTTGAGCACAATGTTGGGCAGTAGGAGCTCGTAGTGTGAATGCCAACGATTAAATCATCCAAAACTCAAACTTGCAAGACATTTTTGGCCTTCAAAATTTCCTCAAAACGGACAAAGTTGGTCATCCTTTGATACATCTTTTCGTTGAGGTCATTTTGGCAGGTCATGCCCAATCGGACTTCCTATGGCCACAATATGGCCATTCTACGGATACAACTCAAATAGATTTCAACACTAGGGGATACCGTGGATCCTGCTTCCAAGGTATGTTTCTTGCACCCATGAGCCATTTTGCGCCCCTCGGAACGACCTATTATTTTGGTTCCATAACCCACAAAAGATGCTATGCACAGTTTCGTCAAGTAATGAAGCTTTTGCATGGCTAAACATGTGGGTAGTAGCCGTATGGTTGATAGACTATGCAAAACAACATTTTTGGGGGGTTCGGTGCACTGAAGAGGATCCTCCTTCTATCCAGACATACATGTATGACTTGCTGGTGAGAAGTAGAGTGATGTCACATTGTTCTATAATTTATTGTCCCAGAATGTGTCCGTGGTTAGGCACAGTCTTGGGTAGTAGGGGCTAGTAGTGTGAATGCCACAGATTAAATCATCCAAAACTCAATCTTGCAAGCCTTTTTCGGCCTTCGAAATTTCACCAAAATAGACAAAGTCTGTCATCGTGGGATACACCTTTTCGTTGAGGTCATTTTGGCAGGTCATGGAGCCCAATCGGAGTTCATATGGCCACAATATGGCCGTTCTACAGATGCAACTCAAATAGATTTCAAGACCAGGGGTTAGCATTGATCCTGCTTCCAAGGTAAGTTTCTCGCACCCATGAGCCATTTCGTGCCCCTCGGAATGACCTATTATTTTAGTTTCCATAACCCAGAAGGGATGTTATGCACAGTTTTGTCCAGGAATGAAGCTTTCGCATGGCTTAACATGTGGATAGTGGCGGTATGGTTAATAGACCATGCAAAATAGCATTTTTGGGGGGTTCGGTGCATCGAAGAGGAACCTCCTTCTATCCCAACTGACAGGTATGACTTGCTGGTGAGGAATAGAGTGATGTTACATTGTTGTGTAATTTATTGTCCCAAAATGTGTCTGTGGTTGAGCACAATGTTGGGTAGTAGGGCTAGTAGTGTGAACGCGAACGATTAAATCATCCAAAACTCAATCTTGCAAGCCTTTTTTGGCCTTACAAATTTCCACAAAACGGACAAAGTCTGTTATCGTGGGATACACCTATTCGGTGAGGTCTTTTTGGCAGGTCATGGAGCCCAATCAGAGTTCATATGGCGACAATATGGCCGTTCAACGGATACTACTCAAATAGATTTCAACACCAGGGGATACTATGGATCCTGCTTCCAAGGTAAGTTTCTCGCGCCCATGAGCCATTTTGCGACCCTCGGAATGACCTATTATTTTAGTTTCCATAATCCAGAAGGGATGTTATGCACAGTTTCGTCCATGAATGAAGCTTTTGCATGGCTAAACATGTGAGTAGTGGCTGTATGTTTGATAGACCATGCAGAATAAAAATTTTGGGGGGTTCGATGCACCGAAGAGGATCCTCCTTCTATCCAAGCTGACATCTATGACTTGCTGGTGAGAAATAGAGTGATGTTATATTGTTCTGTAATTTATTGTCCTCGAATGTGTCCGTGGTTAGTAGGGGCTAGTTGTGTCGGGACACCGATCCTAAGTCATATGATTCCATACTGTAACAAGTCACATCACTTTGCGGCCTCACGCACGGTACTCCACGGCCGCAGCCTTACCTTGGCCAGGACAGTTTGCGTCTTTTGGCTCACGTATGTGAACATGTCACTGGCAATCACACAACAAAGAACCCGGGCTGACATGACTAGTCATAGACCCCAAGTGTCACTTCCGCACGGAAATAGGCATACATAACCCAGCAATGCAGGTGTTTGCCTCAAGCGTGTGTAGACGAGTCATACAAAGCTACAAGGACTCCATTACGTCGCGAGACACGAATGTCATCACTGCATGTAGACTTGTCGTAGCAGGCTACAGCGACTCCATTACACCGCGAGACATTTCCCCGAAGGGACAGACACAGCAGCAAAGAAGGATACATGCCGGTCAATCAATGTGTGTGAAGCAGTAGCAAGCTACCATGGCTCGGTGGTAGCACAAAGAGGCAGTTTCCCGTAAAGAGTACTACTAAAGGCACACGACTAGGTGTCGGATCCCATACATACCGTTTCACGACACACGTACGCACGACATTCCCGATATGCATAGATACAACTATGGCATCACAACATAACCATACAACAACATGACTTTTATTTAAGAGGCTCAGACGAGCCTTGCATAACATTTTCTTACAGATAGGGGTCACATGACCCGACACTCAAGTCATACAAACAAAGTCATACAAGCCAGTGGAAACTTAAGCAGTCTGAGTACAGACAGCGAACTAAAAAAGAGGCACACGGCCTGACTATCTACAGCCCACCACACGGGCAAGATCGTAGCTGGGACACCAGCTATTCGGCATCGTCAACGACTAGATAGAACCCACCTGATGGGTCTTGGTTCTCTTCTGCAACATTAATTAAGCAAGGATGAGTACAATCGTACATAGCAAGTCTTTAAAACAGACCTAGTCTATTTATGCGCATGTATCAACAAAGGGGTGGTGGAGTTTATGTAGAAGGCCAGCTTTGACTCATGGCTAACCTACACTACTCAGTTTTGAACTCTTCGTTACATAGTTATCGCACATGAGTCCACTATCTCCATCACAATACACTAGCATGGATTCACCTTCCCCTTCCGGAAGAGTGACAACCACGGTACTCACACTTGTCTTGAGATTTTTAGAAGTACCCATTTGATTATCTATGAACAGCATAAGTTCTCCAAGTAGTCCATATCCGAGGACGCAGCTATTCGAATAGTTTCTAACCCTGTAGGGGTGTACTTCTTCACACACGCTCTCACCACTTATCGCTGTGTGCCATAAACCATGCACCTCGGCAACCTTCAAGAAGATGCCTAACGAGGGAGTCGGCCACGACTGTGAATCACATAAGACCTCTAGTCTAGGCTATCGCTTATTTGGAACTGAACCCACTCGGAAGTCCGGCCAAAGTTTCCGCTACGGTCCCAAACGATGTGCGCAGGGTTCCCAAGCCCACCATTCGGGTGACCCTTGGTAAACCGTGCCACTGCCTACCGCGCCGTAACGCACCCCGAGGGTCAGCACTACGCACGGCCTCCAGCATGCTACAAAGACCAGAAACTACTTGCAACTCCTGGACCAAGGACTAAGCGACTGATAAGTCGAGAGGGGTCGAATTACAGGAACCCAATGTGTGGTAGTAACTAGTCTTGGATCACAAAAAACGGAACCCAGTTCCTAAGAACGGTCCCAATGAGACAACCCACTATGTACTCCTACATAGCCTCTCATCGCTACCTTTACCAAATCGTGTTCATTATATGCTCATCACATCGGACAACACTATTTCACTCAGTTCATCACCCAGATGAAACAGACCTGACATACTCTAAGCATAGCAAGTGTAGCAGGCAAAGTAAGCTAAGCACATCATGTCACAAGCATCGACCACGTATGCTAGGTTACAAGGTTTATCTATTTACTGTGACAAGATCAGGTCATGCATAAGAATAGGTTCATCTACCGTGTACTACTGACATGAGATCGTTTGTCCTAATGCAATAAATGAGAGCAGGAGTGAGAGAATGGGATGTTATCGGAATGATCAATGGGGTTGCTTGCCTTGCTGGGTTGTGGAGGAGTTCTCTCCTTCGTCGCGGTAAGGGGTAGTAACTTCCGGATTAGGGCCTACCGCAACGCAGATAAAAGCATTCAATACAAGCAGATGCAACAATATGATGCATGATCATGGCATAGTAATATGCATGGGTGGGCTAATGTAGCTAGTGATCATGTCAATTTAAAACATATTTGAATATAGGTTCAAAGTTGTTCTAATTTCAAATTCCATATATTAACCTAATGATAAATGTCCATGTTCACCTATTTAGGTTGCTCTAACATGCATGAAAATAGCACCATTGGATTCATTGGCTTTTTCTGATAAATTTTCATATATAAATTATTTTCATCTGACTTACAGATTAATATATATGATTTTTCAAAGTTTTAAATAATTTCTGGAATTATTTTTAAATAAGAAATTGAACTATGAAATCAGCCTGACGTCATCCTGACATCACCTGGTTAACAGTCCCGCTCCAGGTCAAATCTGACCAGTGGGGCCCATCTGTCATAGCCTCAACACTAACAAGATTTAATTAAATTAATTATCCTGACTAATTAACCTACTGGGGCGCACTGTCAGTGTCACATTTAATTAATAAAATGGTTAGCACTAATTACTTATTATCCTAAAACTAATCAGGGCCGGGGGCCACCTGTCATTGACTCACAGAGTCAAGCCAGGGCCCACCTAGGTCAAACCTGCCGGAGCTGGTAGACAGCTCGTCGCCGGCGACCAATAGACATAGCGGCGACCATCGGGTTTCTCCCATAGGTGACTATTCGGCGCGCTGAGACCACCGGCGCATAGCCCATGCACGACCACATCGAACGGAGGCCACAGGTGGCTACAGGGTCGCCGGAGCTCGCCGGCAATGAGCTCGTGGCGGCGGCCGGAACTCGGGCTCGGACCAAAACACTACACAGAGCACAAGGTGACGCAAAGATGGGATCTACGAGCTCCTGGGAACTTCAGGAGTTCAAGCATGCACTCGCACGTGCGCTCAGAGGGCTCTAAGCACGGCGGCGACCATCCACGGCGGCCGGAGGTTTTCGGGTCCGGCGACGCAGCTAGCTGGGGAACGCTAGAGAGATGGGAAGCATAGGGGCGAGGAAGGGGAGCTGGTCAGCGGGCTCGGGGAGGCAATGACGGCAACGAATCGATGGTCGCCGATGGCGGCCTTCGGCAGGGGATCGGGAGAGAGAGACAGAGGAGGAAGGAGGGGGAGGAATGAGCTCAGGGGAGAGAGACCTCGCGTCTTCTAGGCGCGGGGATGCAGGGGAGCAGCCTACTCCGTGGCAAGCAAGAGGTGGAGCCGGCGACAGCTTTGTCGCCACCTCGATTCCTACTGGCGCAAGGTGGAAGATGACCTTCCCACCCCTGGTGGGCTGGGTTGGGCCTCCCACTTGACAGGTATTCTTCTGTCTTTTCTTTTTTTTTGTTTTTTGTTTTCTTTGCTAACATTTGTTTATTTCTTTGCAGGTCCAAATAACCTTTCAAATATTCCAAAACTTTTATATATTCAAGTTTGAATATTTCAAACTTGTATAAAAAGTTTCAGATTATTTTGAAAACAGTAGTAATGATAATGTTTTTTATTTATTAATTTCAGAGGCTTAAATCAGTAATTTGGATTATTTGAAATGTTCAAATAATTAGAATGGTCCCTGGTATATCAATCCCCTCAATTATCAGACATAGGGAACATTTTTTATGGGCATTTTGAATTTGTTGAAATTTCATTTATCTTGAATTTCTTTAATTCATTAAATGCTTGGGGTTTCTTTTGTTTCTCCCCATTTCACATTGATGCAATGATGATGATGTTGATGCAAACACAATGCTAACCTAGGACAACTTGCTAGGGTTGTGACAACTCACCCCCACTCAAAAGAATCTCGTCCCGAGATTTTGAAGTCGTCGGGAAGAGCGCGGGGTACTCTAGTCGAAGATGATCTTCTCTTTCCCATGTCGCCTCCTTTTTGGAATGATGTGACCACTGAACCTTGAGAAATTTGATTTTCCGACGCTGAGTGGTATGCTCAGGTTGGTCAAGAATACGAACAGGGTATTCTCGGTATGTAAGGTTATCTTGGAGATCAAGCGCTTCGTGGTCCACTTCTCGGATAGGGTCCAAAAGGCAACACCTGAGTTGCAAGACATGGAAGACATCATGAACTTTGGAAAGATGCAGCGGAAGTTCCAATTGGTAGGCAACCTCTCCTCGTTTAGCAAGAATGCGAAAAGGTCCAAATGTAACGAGGAGCCAACTTGCCTTTGATACCGAATCGATGGGTACCCTTCAGAGGTGTAACCCGAAGGTAAGCCGTCTCGTCAACTTCATAGGTCATTGACTTATGATGATGGTCATATTGACTCTTTTGACGGGATTGGGCTGTTTTCAACTTTTCACGAATAACGCGAACTTGCTGCTCTGCGTCCTGAATCATGTCCGGACCAAAGAGTTGCCTCTCTCCGGTTTCTGACCAGTTAAGAGGTGTTGGGCATTTTCGTCCATAGAGAACTTCAAAAGGGGCTTTACCCAAGATTGATTGATAACTGTTGTTATATGCGAATTCAGCAAATGGACGGCAGTTCTCCCAATTCATACCGAAAGATATAACACAAGCTTGCAGCATGTCTTCGAGAATTTGATTGACTCGCTCACCTTGAGCACTTGATTGAGGGTGGAAGGCAGTGCTAAAGGATAGATGAGTCCCCATAGCGGTTTGAAAACATTCCCAAAATCGAGAAGTAAAGATACTTCCACGGTCTGAGTTAATCTCCAAAGGAACACCATGAAGAGAAACTATTCGAGAAACATATAACTCCGCTAGCAGACTAGCAGTAATGCTTTCACGAACAGTAAGAAAATGAGCCACTTTGGAAAGGCGATCATTGACTACGAATATAGCATTGTTCCCTCTCTTGGTCCTGGGAAAACCGGTGATGAAATCCATACTGACCTTATCCCATTTCCATTCAGGAATAGCTAAAGGTTGAAGGGTGCCAGCAGGCCTTTGATGTTCTGCTTTCACACGACGACAAACGTCGCAATTAGCAACATACTGAGAAATTTATCTCTTCATCCTAGTCCACCAGAACCTCTGGCGTAGGTCCCGATACATTTTGGTACTACCCGGATGAATTGTGAGAGGAGAATCATGAGCCTCCTTAAGGATCAATTGTCGTAGATGTTGTTTCTTTGGAATCACCAAGCGATTCTCAAAGAAGACAACTCCGCGATCATCTTCCAAGAAGCATCTAACATTATCCTTCTTAATGTTTTTCTTGAGCCGAGATATCTCGGCATCATGCTTCTGAGCTTCCATGATTTGATCCAAAAGAGTAGGTTTCGCCACCAGGTTGGATAGGAATCCTTGAGGAACAATGTGAAGGTTTAACTTCCGGAACTCCTCATAGAGAAGCGGTTGACCTAGTTGTAACATTAGATTGTTACAATAAGACTTACGACTTAGTGCATCAGCCATGACACTGGCTTTCCCCGGGGTGTAAGTTATCCCTAAGTCGTAATATGTAATCAACACTACCCACCGTCTTTGCCTGAGATTCAAATCCGGCTGGGTGAAAATATATTTCAAACGTTGGTGATCAGTTTTTATCTCGCAACGATTACCCAGAAGGTAATGTTGCCATGTTTTTAGTGCATGGACTACAACTGCAAGCTCTAGATCATGTGTGGGATAATTATCCTCATGTGGACGCAACTGTCGAGATGCATATGCAATCACATGACGATCTTGCATGAGAATGCATCCTAATCCTTGTTGCGAGGCATCGCAGTAGATAATAAAGTCCTTAGAAAAATCTTGTGGCACCAGAACGGGAGCAGAGGTCAGTCGTCTTTTCAACTCCTGAAAACTATGCTCGCATTGTGAGGTCCACTCGAACTTTTTATCTTTCTTGAGGAGTTCAGTAAGAGGCTTCGCAACCTTGGAGAAGTTCTCAACAAAGCGGCAACAATAGCTCGCTAAGCCAAGGAAACTCCGAACTTGCTTAACCGATTTAGGTTGAGTCCAATCAAGGACAGCCTGAACTCTCTCGAGATTGACAGCAATACCTGTGCCAGAGATCACGTGGCCCAGATAGGTCACTTCCCGCAACCAAAATTCACACTTGGAGAATTTGGCATATAAGCGGTGCTCTCGAAGTTTCATCAATACCAGCCTTAGATGCTCGCCATGCTCTTGTTCGTTCTTCGAGTAGATGAGTATGTCGTCGAGGTAAACCGCGAACAATTTATCCAAATACTCCATGAAGATCGAATTCATCAGACGAGACAAGGTGGCTGGGGCATTGGTTAAACCGAAAGACATGACGGTGTACTTGTATTGGCTCTAACGAGTGACAAAAGCCGTTTTTGAAACGTCCCCGTTTCTAATTCTGATTTGATGGTATCCCAACCTCAAATCCATTTTGGAAAAGAGAGAGGATCCAGCGAGTTGATCATACAAATCATTGATCCTGGGGAGCGGATACTTGTTCTTGATAGTGACCAAATTCGCTGGTCGGTAATCCACAACCATCCGATCCGATCCATCCTTCTTCTTAACGAAGAGGACGGGGCAAGCCCAAGGAGAAGAGTTAGGACGAATGAAACCTTTCTTCAAAGCTTCATCGAGTTGGGATTTTAGCTCGGCTAGTTCTAAGGGTGCCATCTTATAGGGTCTTCTGGCTATTGGGACTGTCCCTGGAATGAGTTCTATCATGAACACAACATCTCTAACAGGTGGAATACCTGGCAGTTCCTCTGGAAAGACATCCGGAAAATCACAAACTACCGGAATATCTTCTAACTCTGGAAGAGGGCTAGCATTTAGGGAATAGAATTGGCGCTTGGTTGTTCGAGTAGACACATTAACTATCTCACTCGAGGGATGTGTAAGTTGAACATTCCTAGAATGAGTATCAATCTTGGCATAGTGGGCTTTCATCCAATCCATACCTAGAATGATATTGATGTTCGAAGACTTAAGAGCTATCAAGGATGCTAGGAATACTAGTCTATCCACCAGAATTTCATTGTCATGGCTCACTCTAGAAGTTTGCCATTTTGAACCAGGAGTTTGAACTACTAAAGGAGTGGGCATGTCACAGAAGGACATGTTATGCAACTGTGCATAACTTTCTGAGATGAATGAATGAGATGCCCTAGTATCAAATAGAACAGATGCTGGATGGCTATTAACAACAAGCATACCTAGAATGAGATCAGGATCTTCAATAGCTTCTTCAGCAGACACATAATTCACTCGCCCACGGGCAGGAGCTAGCTTCACGTAGAAAGCTTTCCCTGGTTTTCTGCGTCCAGCGGGCTTAGCAGTGTTCTGGGGACACTCACGAGAATAATGTCCCGGTTCTCCACACTTTTAGCAAACCACTGCAGCACTAGGGGCAACATTTTTTTGTGGTCTTCCAAAAGGTCTGGGTGGAGGGTAGGACTGAACTGGACGAGGTGCCTGGAAGGATGGCCTCGCGGTGTATCTTGGCGGCAAGGCTGCATGAGGCACCCACACTCGGCGTTTGTTGGGGCCTGAACCCGAAGCAGGGTTTAAATCACGGTTATGCTTTCTGGTAGCCTCGTAGTCAGTTTGTTCAGACTCACAATTGATAGCCTTATTGACAAGAGCCTGGAAAGTGGTGCACTCGTGCGGGCGAAGATCTCGGCGAAGCTCGGCATTAAGTCCCTTGCGGAACCTAGCCTGCTTCTTAGCATCATTTGAGACTTCCTCCGGAGCATAGCAAGCAAGATTACCAAACTCGAGACTATATGCATCCACTGACAGTTTGCCCTGGGTGAAGGCACATAATTCCTCTCTCTTGCGATCCATCAGCCCTTCCGGGATGTGATGGAGACAAAATGCGGCACTGAACTCTTCCCAGGTTGGTGCAGGTCCTTGGGGACGCATAGCCTCATAGCTTTCCCACCACAGATTGGCAGGTCCCTCCAGAAAGTATGTCGCAAAGGTCACCTTGTTGGCCTCTGAAACATTTGTCACTCGGATCTTGCGTGACATACTAGTCAGCCAATCATCCGCATCGAGGGGGTCGATCGAATGATGGTAATTGGGCGGATACAGCTTGATAAAGTCACCAAGTGACACTCAATCATGGTGATCATTGCGGGAAGCACAAGCTGTGTTCTATTCAATTCTTTCCAACAGCCGGTTGGTCTCCCTCTTATTCCGTTCAGCCTCTAGCATCACTTCTGCCAAAGATGGTGCATGTGGCAGCACTTCCTGCCTTGGCTGGCTACTCTCGCCCTGCTCAGGAGTAGGCACAGGGTTGTTCCTAGTTGCCACCATCCTGGGGAAAACAATCCACAGCTTAGACATAGAGAACATCAACTCTAAGACATGAGTTAAGGAATGCACTGATCAACATGGCATGTAGGATAAACACCAATCAACATGGTAACGCAACTACCATATGAACATTTGGTTTCATACACACCATGACTTAGTTCAGTACAAACCCAAGCTGAAAACAACTACGGAGAGATGAAAAAACTCAAAGGAGACATTACCAGCTTCCTATACATTATCTATCTACACCTCCGTAACTCAACTCCCGACCTTAGTCATATCCCACAAGACACACATGACTGTGGCGATACGACTACTACCATACTAGGTCTAACATCCACGCAGTCAAACATCACCATAGAATGCCTCGTATAGCTTACCCCCGTGACCTGGGAGCTGAACCTGAGGATCTGGAAACACTCTAGCCTGGGATCCCTGGAAACCATAAGGACACGGGTGTGGCTTTGGTCCCCTTGTCTGCGGCAACAGAGGTCCTCGAAGAGGGGTAATGCCTCCAACATCAGGCCAGTATACGTGTGCTGGCAAATGAGTCCGTGATGGGGTCAGCATCTCCAAGTCTCCATAACCCGTCTGCACGACAGGTGCGAAGTGCGTCAAGGCTGTCCAAAGGCGTGCACGGGTAGCATAGAGCTCCATGCGAAGGGCACGTGCATCACGATCCCTGTTCTCCAACATCCGAGCGGTCACCTGTGGCCTAGGGTCCTCATGAGAATGATCAAAGTAGGCTGCACTAAGATATCCATCCTCTCCTCCCATGGAAGTAGGAACATAGCAGAACTCCATGTTCTGTAGCAGACCATGGTGAAACCTCATAATAGTCAGCATGCTGTAGGCGGCTTCCTGAACTGCCATATCTATGGTAACTCCCAATCCATGAGTCCAGTGAAGCGGCCCTGCAACTCCAGGATATGAAGGATATATCCAAACGATACACAAATACTGACTCTGGTTGAAATCTCGATACCGCTCCTCCACTATGTACTCTGGGTACCAGCGATATCCAGCCTCCATCATCACTCTAACCAACATGGCCGTGTGACCTGGCACATCGATGCACCGGGTCAGACGGACCACCTGACGGAAAGGACGAGAGGCCATCTGAAACAGAGAATGATGCAAATACATTAGAAATCCTAGCAGAAATTGGGCAGCATAACGGCTGTAATTGCTCAAGAATTTTTTTGAGACAATTGACAAAGAGATTGGAAAGGCATAACCACTCGACTATCTAGACTCATAACCTTCCGTGACATGCCCACTTCTTTAGTAGTTCAGACTCCTGGTTCAAAATGGCAAACTTCTAGAGTGAGTCATGACTATGAAATTCTGGTGGATAGACTAGTATTCCTAGCATCCTTAATAGCTCTTCAGTCTTCGGACATCAATATCATTCTAGGCATGGATTGGATGAAAGCCCACTATGCCAAGATTAATACTCATTCTAGGAATGTTCAACTTACACATCCATCGGGTGAGATAGTTAATGTCTCTACCCGAACAACTAAGCGCCAACTCTATTCCCAAAATTCTAGCCCTCTTCCAGAGTTAGAATACATTTCGATAGTCCGTGATTTTCCGGATGTCTTTCCAGAAGAACTGCCAGGTATTCCACCTGTTAGAGATGTTGAGTTTGTGATAGAACTTATTCCAGGAACAGTTCCAATAGCCAGAAGACCCTATAAGATGGCACCCTTAGAACTAGCCGAGCTAAAAACCCAACTTGATGAAGCTTTGCAGAAAGGTTTAATTCGTCCTAGCTCTTCTCCTTGGGCTTGCCCCGTCCTCTTCGGTAAGAAGAAGGATGGATCGGATCGGATGGTTGTGGATTACCGACCAGTGAATTTGGTCACTATCAAGAACAAGTATATGCTCCCCAGGATCAACAATTTCTATGACCAACTCGCTCGATCCTCTGTCTTTTCCGAAATAGATTTCAGGTTGGGATACCATCAAATCATAATTAGAAACGGGGACATTCCAAAAATGGCTTTTGTCACTCGTTATGGCCAATACAAGTACACCGTCATGTCTTTCAGTTTAACCAATGCCCCAGCCACCTTTTCTCGTCTGATGAATTCGATCTTCATGGAGTATTTGGATAAATTCGTCGTGGTTTACCTCGACGACATACTCATCTACTCGAAGAACGAACAAGAACATGCCGAGCATCTAAGGCTGGTATTGATGAAACTTCGAGAGCACCGCTTATATGCCAAATTCTCCAAGTGTGAATTCTGGTTGCCGGAAGTGACCTATCTGGGCCACGTGATCTGTGGCAAAGGTATTGCTGTCAATCCTGAGAGAGTTCAGGCCGTCCTTGATTGGACTCAACCTGAATCGGTTAAGCAAGTTCGGAGTTTCCTTGGCTTAGCGAGCTATTGTGGCCACCTTGTTTAGAACTTGTCCAAGGCTGCGAAACCGCTGACTAAACTCCTCAAGAAAGTTAAAAAGTTCGAGTGGACCCCACAATGCGAGCATAGTTTTCAGGAGATGAAAAGACGACCGACCTCTGCTCCCGTTCCGGTGCCACCAGATTTTTCTAAGGACTTTATTATCTACTGCGATGCCTCGCGACAAGGATTAGGTTGCATTCTCATGCAAGATCATCATGTGATTGCATACGCTTCTCGATAGTTGCATCCACATGAGGATAATTATCCAACACATGATCTTGAACTTGCAGCTGTAGTCCATGCACTAAAAACATGGCTACATTACCTTCTGGGTAATCGTTGCCATATATACATTGATCACCAAAGTCTTTAATATATTTTCACACAGCCGGATTTGAATCTCAGGCAAAGACGGTGGGTAGAGTTGATTACAGATTACGACTTAGGGATAACTTACACCCTGGGGAAAGCCAATGTCATGGCTGATGCACTAAGGTGTAAGTCTTATTGTAACAATCTGATGTTGCAACAAGGTCAACGGCTTCTGTATAAGGAATTCCGGAAGTTAAACCTTCACATTGTTCCTCAAGGATTCCTATCCAACCTGGTGGCGAAACCTACTCTTAAGGATCAAATCATAGCTGGCCAAACGCGTGATAAGGGAATTTCCCGGATCAAAGAGAACCTCGTTAGCGGTCTCGCTAAGGAATTCACTATAGATGATCAAGGTGTAGTGCTCTTCCAGGCCCGTTTGGTGGTTCCTAAGAGCCAACATCTCAGGCAACTAATTCTTGAGGAGGCTCATGATTCTCCTCTCACTATTCATCCGGGTAGTACCAAAATGTATCAGGACCTACGCCAGAGGTTCTGGTGGACTAGGATGAAGAGAGAAATTGCTCAGTATGTCACTAACTTTGACGTTTGTCGTCGTGTAAAAGCAGAACATCAAAGGCCTGTTGGCACCCTTCAACCTTAGCTATTCCTGAATGGAAATGGGATAAGGTCGGTATGGATTTCATCACCGGTTTTCCTAGGACCAAGAGAGGGAACAATGATATATTCGTAGTCATTGATCGCCTCTCCAAAGTGGCTCATTTTCTTCCTGTTCGTGAAAGCATTACGGCTAGCCATCTAGCAGAGTTATATGTTTCTCGAATAGTTTCTCTTCATGGTGTTCCTTTGGAGATTAAATAAGATCACGGAAGTATCTTTACTTCTCGATTTTGGGAAAGTTTTCAAACCACTATGGGGACTCATCTATCCTTTAGCACTACTTTCCACCCTCAATCAAGTGGTCAAGTTGAGCGAGTCAATCAAATTCTCGAAGACATGCTCCGAGCCTGTGTTATATCTTTCGGTATGATTGGGAGAACTGCCTTCCGTTTGCTGAATTTGCATATAATTATCAATCAAGCTTGGACAAAGCCCCTTTTGAAGTTCTCTATGGACGAAAATGTCGAACACCTCTTAACTGGTTAGAAACCGGATAGAGGCAACTCTTTGGTCCGGACATGATCCAGGATGCGGAGGAGCAAGTTCGCGTTATTCGTGAAAAGTTGAAAACAGCCCAATCCCATCAAAAGAGTCAATATGACTGTCATCATAAGTCTGTGACCTATGAAGTTGACGAGAAGGCTTACCTTCGGGTTACACCTCTGAAGGGTCCCCATCGATTTGGTATCAAAGGCAAGTTGGCTCCTCGTTACATTGGACCCTTTCGCATTCTTGCTAAACGAGGAGAGGTTTCCTACCAATTGGAACTTCCACCGCATCTTTCCAAAGTTCGTGATGTCTTCCACGTCTAGCAACTCAGGCGTTGCTTTTCGGACCCTGTCCGAGAAGTGGACCACGAAGCGCTTGATCTCCACGATAATCGTACATACCGAGAATACCCTGTTCGTATTCTTGACCAACCTGAGCATACCACTCAGCGTCGGAAAATCAAATTTCTCAAGGTTCAGTGGTCACATCATTCCAAAAAGGAGGCGACATGGGAAAGAGAAGATCATCTTCGACTAGAGTACCCCGCGCTCTTCCCGACGACTTCAAAATCTCGGGACGAGATTCTTTTGAGTGGGGGTGAGTTGTCACAACCCTAGCAAGTTGTCCTAGGTTAGCATTGCGTTTGCATCAACATCATCATCATTGCATCAATGTGAAATGGGGAGAAAGAAAAGAAACCCCAAGCGTTTAATGAAATAAAGAAATTCAAGTTTCGTGAAATTTCAACAAATCCAAAATGCCCATCGAAAATGTTCCCTATGTCCGATAAATTTGGACAAAGTTATATATCGAGTCATTTAAAATACTTGAACATCAGAAACAATTTAAAGATAATGATAAAGCCTTTGAAATTGATAAATAAAACATTATCATTACTACTGTTTTCAAATTAACCTGAAACTTTTTATACAAGTTTGAAATATTCAAACTTGAATATACAAAAGTTAGGAAATATTTTGAAAATTTATTTGGACCTGGAACAAAAATAAACAAAGGTCAGGAAATAGGAAAAAACAGAAAGAAAAGGAAAGAAAAGAAAGAAGGACTTACCTGCTGGCCACCTCCTGCTTGCCGCCAAGCCGGTGGATGCGTGGGAGGCCCAGGAGACCCCTTTGGATCGAGCTGTTGCTCTCTCTCTCGCCTTGCTCTCTCCATTCCTCTCTCACCCTCTCGTCTTACCCCCTGCCGAGAGCGTCGCCATCGCCGTCGGTAGCTCCAGCCGTCACCTTGCCCCCCTGACCCAGCCAGCAGCTCCGCCATGAGCCCCTGAAGCCCCTCGATGGAGGAATCGAGCCAGAAGCCCTCTGCTTCTCCGTCATTGCCGAATCCCCTCCGCCGGTCTCCGTGGGTCCTCCCCGTCGTTTGGTGCCGTCCGGTCGTCCCCGAGCCCGCTGACCAGCTCCTCGGAGTCTTTGTGAGCTCCTCCCCCTTCCACTCGCGTTCTCCCCCTCTCTCTCGTGCCCTAGCTAGCTTGGTCACCGAACTCGAGTCCACCCCGCCACCGGCCATGTCGCCATCGAGCGAGCAGATGCTCTAGCTCGCGCCTGTGAGCGTCTCCGTGCTCGTGCTACTCCCTGGAGTTGCACGCGCCCATCAGCCGGTCCATCCCGTGCCTCGTAGTGTAGTTGCCGTCGTTGCCGAACTCCGGCCGCCGCCACGACCTCGTTTCCGGCGAGCTCCGGTGACCCCGCAGCCCCCTGTGGCCCCCGTTGGATGCGGACGAGTGAGGGCTATGCCCCGGTGCCCTCAGCTCCCTAACCCGATGCCTCCAACGCGTCTCCGGCGAGCTTCCGCCGTTCGGATGGTCATCGGCGGCGCCGTCCGATGACAATGACGTGGCATCGTCATTAGCAACTAATTAGCCACTAACTAACCCCTTAGGTCACTGACAGTGGGCCTTGCTAGATTAATTATCTAGGATAATTAATTAAAACAAAACTGTTTTAGTAATGAGTCTATGACAGATGGGCCCCACCGGTCAGATTTGACCTGGAGCGGGTGTGTTGACCAACTGACGTCAGGATGACGTCAGGCTGATGTCATAATTCCATTTCTTACTTAAAAATAATTCCAGAAATTATTTAAAATTTTAAAAAATCATATAAATTAATCTGTAAGTCATATGAAAATAATTTACATATGAAAATTTATCAGAAAAATCAATTAAATCCAATGGTGCTATTTCCATGCATGTTAGAGCAACCTAAATAGGTGAACATGGTCATTTATCATTTGGTTAATATATGAAATTTGACAGGAGAACAACTTTGAACCTATATTCAAATGTATTTTAAATTGACATGATCACTAGTTACATTAACTCACCCATGCATATTACTATGCCATGATCATGCATCATATTGTTGCATTTGCTTGTATTGAATGCTCTTATCTGCGTTGCTGTAGGCCCTAATCTGGAAGATACTACCTCGTTTCCTGGCAAAGGAGAGAACTCCTCTGCAACTCAGTAAGGCAAGCAACCCCATTGATCATTCCGATAACATCCCACTCTCTCGCTCCTGCTCTTGTTTATTGCATTTGGACAAACGATCACATGTCAGTTATACACGGTAGATGATCCTATTCTTATGCATGACCTGACCTTGTCACAGTAAATAGCTAAACCTTGCAACCTAGCATACCTGGTAGACGCTTGTGCCATGATGTGCTTAGCTTACTTTGCCTGCTATGCATGCTATGCTTAGAGATGTGTCACGTCTGATTCATCTCGGTGATGAACAGATTGAAATAGTGTTGTCCGATGCGAAGAGTATCTAATGAATACGATTTGGTAAAGGTAGCGATGAGAGGCTATGTAGGAGTACATAGTGGTATGTCTCATTGGGACCGTTCTTAGGAACTGGGTTCCGTGTTTGTGATCCAAGACTAGTTACTACCACACATTGGGTTCCGGTAACTCGACCCCTCTCGACTTATCAGTCGCTTAGTCCTTGGTCCAAGAGTTGCAAGTAGTTTCTGATGTTTATAGCATGCTGGAGGCCGTGCGTAGCACTGACCCTCGGGGTGGATTACGACGCGGTAGGCAGTGGCACGGTGTACCAAGGGTCACCCGAATGGTGGGCTTGGGAACCCTGCGCACATCGTTTGGGACCGTAGCGGAAACTTCGGCCGGACTTCTGTGCGGGTTCAGTCTCAAATAGGCGATAGCCTGGACTAGAGGTCTTATGTGATTGACGGTCGTGGCCGACTCCCTCGCTGGGCTTCGACTTGAAGGTTGCCGAGGTGCATGGTTTATGGCACACAGCGATAAGTGGCGAGAGAATTTGTGAAGAAGTACACCCCTGCAGGGCATGAAACTATTCGAATAGCCGCCTCCTTGGATATGGACTATTTGGAGAACTTATGCTGTTCATAGATAATCAAATGGTTACTCCTAAAAATATCAAGACAAGTGTGAGTATCGTGGATGGCACTCTTCCGAAAGGGGAAGGTGAATCCATGGTAGTGTATTGTGATGGAGATAGTGGACTCGTGTGCGATAACTAAAATTGTAACAAAGAGTTTAAAACTGAGTAGTGTAGGATAGCCATGAGTCAAAGCTGGCATTTCTGCATGAACTCCACCACCCCTTGTGATAAATGAGCATAAATATACTAGGTCTATTTTAAAGACTTGCTGAGTACGATTGTAGTCATCCTTGCTTAATAAATGTTGCAGAAGAGAGACAGGACCCATCTGACGGGTTCTATTTAGATGTTGACGATACCGAATAGCTGGTGTCCCCGCTACAATCTTACCCGTGTGGTGGGATATAGATAGTCAGGCCGTGTGCCTCTTTTCTTCGTCGTCTGTACTCAGACAGCTCAAGTTTCTGCTGGCCTGTACGACTTTGTTTGTATGACTTGAGTGTCGGGCCATGTGACCCCTATCTGTAAGAACATATTATGCAAGGCTCATCTGAGCCTCTTAAATAAAAGTCATGATGTTGTATGGTTATGTTGTGATGCCACAGTTGTATGTATGCATATCGGGCTTGTCGTGTGTACGTGTGACGTGCGACGGTATGTATGGGATCCGGCACCTAGTCGTGTGCCTTTAGTAGTACTCTTTACGGGAAACTGCCTCTTTGTGCTTCCACCGAGCCATGGTAGCTTGCTACTGCTCCGGACACAGTGATTTACCGGCATGTATCCTTCTTTGCTGCTGTGTCTGTCCCTTCGGGGAAATGCCTCGCAGTGTAATGGAGTCCCTATAGCCTGCTACGACTCGTCTACGTGCAGTGATGACATTCGTGTCTCGCGACGTAACGGAGTCCTTATAGCTTGCTATGACTCATCTACACACGCTTGAGGCCGAGACCTGCATTGCTGGGTTATCTATGCCTGTTTCCGTACGGATGTGCCACTTGGGTTCTATGACTTGTTATGTCGGCCCGGGTTCTTTGTTGTGTGACTGCCAGCGACATGTTCGCATACGTGAGCCAAAAGACGCAAACGCTCCTGGCCAAGGTAAGGCTGCAGCCGTGGAGTACCATGCGTGAGGCCAGAAAGTGATGTGACTTGTTACAGTATGGAATCATATGACTTAGGATCGGGGTCCCGACAGCTATGCACAGTTTCGTCAAGTAATGAAGCTTTTCCATGGCTAAACATGTGGGTAGTAGCGGTATTGTTGATAGACCATGCAAAACAACATTTTTGGGGGGTTTGGTGCATCGAGGAGGATCCTCCTTCTATCCAGACTTACATGTATGACTTGCCAGTGAGAAGTAGAGTGATGTTACATTGTTGTGTAATTTATTGTCCCAGAAGGTGTCAGTGGTTAAGCACAATGTTGGGTAGTAGGGGCTAGTAGTGTGAACGCCAATGATTAAATCATCCAAAACTCAATCTTGCAAGCATTTTTTAGCCTTCGAAATTTCCCCAAAATGGACAAAGTCTGTCATTGCGGGATACGTCTTTTCGTTGAGGTCATTTTGGCAAGTCGTGGAGCCCAATCGGAGTTCGTATGGCCACAATATGGCCGTTCTACGGATACAACTCAAATAGATTTGAACACTAGGGGATACCGTGGATCCTGCTTCCAAGGTAAGTTTCTCGCACCCATGAGCCATTTTGCGCCCCTCGGAAGGACCTATTATTTTTGTTCCATAACCCAGAAAAGATGCTATGCATAGTTTCGTCAAGTAATGAAGCTTTTGCATGGCTAAACCTGTGGGTAGTAGCGGTATGGTCGATAGACCATGCAAAACAACATTTTTGGGGGGTTCGGTGCACCGAAAAGGATCCTCCTATTCAAACTGCCATGTATGACCTGCTGGTGAGAAATAGAGTGATGTTCCATAGTTCTGTAACTTATTGTCCCAGAATATGTCCGTGGTTGAGCACAATGTTGGATAGTAGGGGCTAGTAGTGTGAACACTAATGATTAAATCATCCAAAACTCAATCTTGCTAGCCTTTTTTGGCCTTCAACATTTCGCTAAAACAGACAAAGTCTATCATCGTCGGATACGTCTTTTTGTTGAGGTCATTTTGGTAAGTTGTCGAGCCCAATCAGAGTTCGTATGGCCACAATATGGCCGTTCTACGAATACAACTCAAATAGATTTCAACACCAGGGGATACCGTTTATCCTGCTTCCAAGGTAGGTTTCTTGCGCCCATGAGCCATTTTGCGCCCCTCCGAACGACCTATTATTTTGGTTCCGTAACCCAGAAGGGATGTTATGCACAGTTTCGTCCAGGAATGAAGCTTTTGGATGGCTAAACATGTGGGTAGTAGCGGTATGGTTCATAGACCATACAAAACAACATTTTTGGGGGGTTCGATGCACCGAAGAGGATCATCCTTCTATCCAGACTAACATGTATGGCTTGCTGGTGACAAATGGAGTGATGTTACATTGTTTTGTAATTTACTGTGCCAAAATTTCTCCGTGGTTGAGCACAATGTTGGGTAGTAGGGGCTATTAGTGTGAACGCCAATGGTTAAATCATCCAAAACTCAATCTTGCAAGCCTTTTTTGGCCTACAATATTTCCCCAAAACCGACAAAGTCAGTCATCGTGGGATACATCTTTTCATTTAGGACATTTTGGCAAGTCGTGGAGCCCAATCGGAGTTCGTATGGCCACAATATGGCTGTTCTACGGATACAACACAAATAGATTTCGACACAAGGGTATACCGTGGATCCTGCTTCCAAGGTAAGTTTCTCGCACCCATGACCCATTTTGCACCCCTCGGAACGACCTATTATTTTGTTTCCATAACAAAGAAGGGATGTTATGCATAGTTTCGTCTAGGAATGAAGCTTTTGCATGGCTAAACTTGTGGGTAGTAGCGGTATGGTTGATAGACCATGCAAAACAATAGTTTCGGGTGGTTCGGTGGACGGAAGAGGATCTGCCTTCTATCCAGACTGACAAGTATGACTTAGTGGTGAGAAATAGAGTCATGGTACATTGTTCTGTAATTTACTATCCCAGAATGTGTCCTTGGTTGAGCACAATGTTGGGTAGTAGAGGCTAGTAGTGTGCACGCCAACGATTAAATCATCCAAAACTCAATCTTGGAAGCCCTTTTTGGCCTTCTAAATGTTACTGAAATAGAAAATGTCTTCCATTGTGGGATATGTATTTTCGTTGAGGTCATTTTGGCAGGTCGTGGAGCCCAATCGGAGTTCGTATGGCCACAATATGGTTGTTCTACGGATACAACTCAAACAGATTTCAACACCAGGTGATACTGTGGATCCTGCTTACAAGGTAAGTTTCTCGGGCCCGTGAGCCATTTTTCGCTGCTCGGAATGACCTATTATTTTGGTTCCATAACCCAGAAGGGATGTTGTGCACAGTTTCGTTCAGGAATGAATATTTGCAGGGCTAAACATGTGGGTAGTAGTGGTATGGTTGATAAACCATGCAAAACAACCTTTTGGGGGGTTCGGTCCACCGAAGAAGATCTGCCTTCTATCTAGACTGACAAGTATGACTTAGTGGTGAGAGATAGAGAGATGTTACTTTGTACTATAATTTACTAGCCCAGAATGTGTCCGTGGTTGAGCACAATGTTGGGTAGTAGAGGCTAGTAGTGTGCACGCCAACGATTACATCATCCAAAACTCAATCTTGCAAGCCTTTTTTCGCCTTCGAAATTTCCCGGAAAAAGACAAAGTCTGTCATCATGGGATAGGTCTTTTCGCTGAGGTCATTTTGGCAGGTCGTGGAGCCCAAGTAATATTGTCGTGCTATGGATGCAACTCATAAGATTTTAACACTAGGGATATCGCGGATCCAGCTTCCAAGGTAAGTTTCTCGCGCTCGTGAGGCATTTTGCGCCCCTCGGAATGACCTATTACTTTGGTTCCATAACCCAGAAGGGATGCTATGCATAGTTTCATTTAGGAATGAAGCTTTTGCGTGGCTAAACATGTGGGTAGTAGCGGTATGGGCGACAGACCATGCAAAACAACATTTTTGGGGGGTTCGGTCCACCGAAGAAGATCTGCCTTCTATCCAGACTCACATGTATGACTTGCTGGTGAGAAATAGAGTGATATTACATTGTTCTGTAATTTATTTTCCCAGAATGTGTCCGTGGTTGAGCACCATGTTGGGTAGTAGGGGTTAGTAGTGTGAACGCCAACGATTAAATCATCCAAAACTCAATCTTTCTAGCCTTTTTTGGACTTCGAAATTTCCCTAAAATGGACAAAGTGTGACATCGCGGGATACATATTTTCGTTGAGGTCATTTTGGTAGGTCGTGGAGCCCATTCGGAGTTCGTATGGCCACAATATGGTCGTTCTACAGATAAAACTCGAATAGATTTCAACACTAGGGGATACCGTGGAGCCTGCTTCCAAGGTAAGATTCTCGCACCCATGAGCCACTTTGCGCCCCTCAGAATCACCTATTATTTTGGTTCATAACCCAGAAGGCATGTTATGCATAGTTTCGTCCATGAATGAAGCTTTTGCATGCCTAAACATGTGGGTAGTAGCGGTATGGTTGATAGACCATGCAAAACAACATTTTTGGGGGGTTCGATGCACCCAAGAGGATCCTCCTTCTATCCAGACTAACATGTATGACTTCCTTGTGAGAAATAGAGTCATGTTACATTGTTCTGTAGTTTATTGTCCCAGAATGTGTCCGTGGTTAAGCACAATGTTGGGTAGTAGAAGCTAGTAGTGTGCATGCCAATGATTAAATCATCCAAAACTCAATGTTGGAAGCCCTTTTTGGCCTTCTAAATTTCGCCAAAATAGACAAAGCTTGTCATCGTGGGATACTTCTTTTCGTTGAGGTCATTTTGGCAGGTCGTGGAGCCCAATCGGAGTTCGTATGGCCACAATATGGCTGTTCTACGGATACAACTCAAACAGATTTCAACACCAGGTGATACCGTGGATCCTGCTTCCAAGGTAAGTTTCTCGCGCCCATGAGCCATTTTGCGGCCCTCGGAACTACTTATTATTTTGGTTCCATAACCCGGAAGGGATGTTATGCACAGTTTCGTCTGCGAATGAAGCTTTTGCATGGCTAAACATGTGGGTAGTAGCGGTATGGTTTATAGACCATGCAAAACAACATTTTTGTGGGGTTTGGTGCACCGAAGAAAATCCTCATTCTATCCATACTGACATGTATGACTTGCTGGTGAGAAACAGAGTGATGTTACATTGTTCTGTAATTTACTGTCCTAGAATGTGTTCATGGTTTAGCACAATGTTGGGTAGTAGAGGCTAGTAGTGTGCATGCCAATGATTAAATCATCCAAAACTCAATCTTGGAAGCCCTTTTGACCTTCTAAATTTCCTAGAAATGAACAACGTTTGTCATCGTGGGATACGTCTTTTCGTTGAGGTCATTTTGGCATGTCGTGGAGCCCAATCGGAATTCATATTGCCAGAATATGGACATTCTACGGATCAACTCAAACAGATTCCAACACCAAGGGATACCGTGGATCCTGCTTCCAAGGTAAGTTTCTCGTGCGCATGAGCCATTTTGCGCCCCTCAGAACGACCTATTATTTTGGTTCCATAACTAAGAAGGGATGTGTCGGGACCCCAATTCTAAGTCATATGATTCCATACTGTAACAAGTCACATCACTTTGTAGCCTCACGCACGGTACTCCACGGCTGCCACCTTACATTGGCCGGGACCGTTTGCGTCTTTTGGCTCACGTATGTGAACATGTCCCTGGCAATCACACAACAAAGAACCCGGGCTGACATAACTAGTCATAGAACCCAAGTGGCACATCTGTACGGAAACATGCATACATAACCCAGCAATGCAGGTGTGGGCCTCAAGCATGTATAGACGAGTCATAGCAAGCTAAAAGGACTCCATTACGTCGCAAGACACGAATGTCATCACTACATGTAGACGAGTCGTAGCAAGCTACAGGGACTCCATTACACTACGAGACATTTCTCCGAAGGGACAGACACAACAGCAAAGAAGGATACATGTCGGCCAATCAATGTGTCCCGAGCAGTAGCAAGCTACCATGGCTCGATGGAAGCACAAAGAGGCAGTTTCCCGTAAAGAGTACTACTAAAGGCACACGACTAGGTGTCGGATCCCATACATACCGTTACACGTCACATGTCCGCACGACGTGCCCGATATGCATAGATACAACTATGGCATCACAACATAACCATACAACAACATGACTTTTATTTAAGAGGCTTAGACGAGCCTTGCATAATATGTTCTTACAGATAGGGGTCACATGACCCGACACTCAATTTCTACAAGGAAGTTCATGCAAGCCAGCGGAAACTTAAGCTATCTGAGTACAGACGGCAAAATAGAAAATAGGCACACGGCCTGACTATCTACAGCCCACCACACGGCAGATAAAAGCATTCAATACCTGACCTGACTATCTACAGCCCACCACACGGCCTGACATAAAAGCATTCAATACAAGCAGATGCAACAATATGATGCATGATCATGGCATAGTAATATGCATGGGTGAGCTAAAGTAGTTAGTGATCATGTCAATTTAAAACAGGTTTGAATATAGGTTCAAAGTTGTTCTCATTTCAAATTCCATATACTAACCTAATGATAAATTTCCATGTTCACCTATTTAGGTAGCTCTAACATGCATGAAAATAGCACCATTGGATTCATTGGATTTTTCTGATAAATTTTCGTATATAAATTATTTTCATCTTACTTACAAATTAATTTATATGTTTTTTCAACGTTTTAAATAATTTATGGAGTTATTTTAAATAAGAAATTGATTTATTGCATCAGCATGATGTCATGATGACATCAGCTGGTCAGCTGACCGGGCCAGAGTCAAACCTGACATGTGGAGTCCACATGTCAGTGACTAGTTAGCTTAATTAACTAATTAAAACTAATTCTGATTAATTAACTAATTGGGCCCACCTGTCAGTGTCTCATTAATTAATAAAAGGATTAACACTAATTACTAATTATCGTAAATCTAATCAGGCCTGGACCCACCTGTCATTGACTCACAGAGTCAAGCCAGGGCCCACCTTGGACAAACCTGCCGGAGTTGGCCGACGGCTCGACGCCGGTGACCATCAGGGAAGGCGGCGACCATCGGGTTTCTCCTACAGGCGACCATTCGGCGCGCTGAGACCACCGGCACGTAGCCCATGCATGACTGCATCCAACGGAGGCCACAGGAGGCTACGGGGTCGCCGGACCTCGCTGGAGACGAGCTCGTGGCGGCGGCCGGAGCTCGGGCTCGGACCAAAACATGACACAGAGCACGGGGCGACGCAACGATGGGCTCGATAAGCTCCTGGGAACTCCAGGAGTTCAACCATGCACTCGCACGTGAGCTCGGAGGGCTATACGCACGGCGGCGACCATCCATGGCGGCGGGAGGTTCTCGGGTCCGGCGATGGAGCTAGCTAGGGAACGCCAGAGAGAGGGGAGGCACAAGGGGGAGGAAGAGGATCTCACGGCGCTTTCGGGGAGCTGGTCAGCGGGCTTGGGGAGGCAGCGACGGCGACGAATCGACGGCCGACGACGGCAGCCTTCGGCAGGGGATCGGGAGAGAGAAACATAGGAGGAAGGAGGGGGAGGAATGAGCTCGGGGGAGAGAGACCTCTCGTCTTCCAGGCGTGGGGAAGCAGGGGAGGAGCCTGCTCCGTGGCAAGCAGAAGGTGGAGGCCGGCGACGGCTCGGTCGCCACCTCGATGCCTACTGGCGCGAGGTGGAAGATGACCTTCTCACCCCTGATGGGCTGGGCTGGGCCTCCCACTTGAACAGGTATCCTTCTCTCTTTTCTTTTTATTTCTTTTTTCTGTTTTCTTTGCTAACATTTTTTTATTTCTTTACAGGTCCAAATAACCTTTCAAATATTCCAAAACTTTTATATATTCAAGTTTGAATATTTCAAACATGTATAGAAAGTTTCAGATTATTTTGAAAACAGTAGTAATGATAATGTTTTTATTTATCATTTTCAGAGGCTTAAATCAGTAATTTAGATTATTTGAAATGTTCAAATAATTAGAATGGTCCCTGGTATATCCATGCCCTCAATTATCAGACATAGGGAACATTTTTGATGGGCATTTTGGATTTGTTGAAATTTCATTTATCTTGAATTTCTTTAATTCATTAAATGCTTGGGGTTTCTTTTCTTTCTCCACATTTTATATTGATGCAATGATGATGATGATGATGCAAACACATTGCTAGCCTAGGACACTTGCTAGGGTTGTGAAAACTCAGCCCCACTCAAAAGAATCTCGTCCCGAGATTTTGAAGTCGTCGGGAAGAGCGCGGGGTACTCTAGTCGAAGACGATCTTCTCTTTCCCATGTCGCCTCCTTTTCAGAGTGATGCGACCACTGAACCTTAAGAAACTTGATGTTCTGACGCCGAGTGTTATGCTTAGCTTGGTCGAGAATATGAATAGGGTATTCTCGGTATGTAAGGTTATCTTGGAGATCAAGCGCTTCGTGGTCCACTTCTCGGAAAGGATCCGAAAAGCAACGCCTGAGTTGCAAAACGTGGAAGACATCATGAACTTTGGAAAGATGCGGCGGAAATTCCAATTGGTAGGCAACCTCTCCTCGGTTAGCAAGAATGCGAAAAGGTCCAATGTAACGAGGAGCCAACTTGCCTTTGATACCGAATCGATGGGTACCCTTCAGAGGTGTAACCCGAAGGTAAGCCTTCCCGTCAACTTCATAAGTCACAGACTTATGATGACGGTCATATTGTCTCTTTTGACGGGATTGGGCTCTTTTCAACTTTTCACGAATAACGCGAACTTGCTCCTCGGCGTCCTGAATCATGTCCGGACCAAAGAGTTGCCTCTCTCCGGTTTCTGACCAGTTAAGAGGTGTTTGGCATTTTCGTCCATAGAGAACCTCAAAAGGGGCTTTGCCCAAGCTTGATTGATAACTCTTGTTATATGCGAGTTCAGAAAATGGAAGGCAGTTCTCCAAATTCATACCGAAAGATATAACACAAGCTCGGAGCATGTCTTCGAGAATTTGATTGACTCGCTCAACTTGACCACTTGACAGAGGGTGGAAGGCAGTGCTAAAGGATAGATGAGTCCCCATAGCGGTTTGAAAACTTTCCATGAAGAGAAACTATTCGAGAAACATATAACTCCGCTAGCTGACGAGCAGTAATGCTTTCACGAACAGGAAGAAAATGAGCCACTTTGGAAAGGCGATCTATGACTAGGAATATAGCATTGTTCCCTCTCTTGGTTCTGGGAAAACCGGTGATGAAATCCATACGGACCTTATCCCATTTCCATTCAGGAATAGCTAAAGGTTGAAGGGTGGCAGCAGGCCTTTGATGTTCTGCTTTCACATGACGACCAACGTCGCAATTAGCAACATAGTGAGCAATTTCTCTCTTCATCCTAGTCCACCAGAACCTCTGGCGTAGGTCCTGATACATTTTGGTACTACCCGGATGAATTGTGAGAGGAGAATCATGAGCCTCCTTAAGGATCAATTGTCGTAGATGTTGTTTCTTTGGAATCACCAAGCGATTCACAAAGAAGACAACTCCCCGATCATCTTCCAAGAAGCATCTAACATTACCCTTCTTAATGTTTTTCTTGATCCAAGATATCCCGGCATCATGCTTCTGAGCTTCTATGATTTGATCCAAAAGAGTAGGTTTCGCGAACAGGTTGGATGGGAATCCTTGAGGAACAATGTGAAGGTTTAACTTCCGGAATTCCTCATAGAGAAGTGGTTGACCTTGTTGTAACATCAAATTGTTACAATAAGATTTACGACTTAGTGCATCAGCCACGACATTGGCTTTTCCCGGGGTGTAAGTTATCCCTAAGTCGTAATCTGTAATCAACTCTACCCACCGTCTTTGCCTGAGATTCAAATCCGGCTAGGTGAACATATATTTAAGACTTTGCTGATCAGTGCATATCTCGCAACGATTACCCAAAAGGTAATGTCGCCATGTCTTTAGTGCATGGACTACAGCTGCAAGCTCAAGATCATGTGTGGGATAATTATCCTCATGTGGACGCAACTGTCGAGATGCGTATGCAATCACAAGATGATCTTGCATGAGAATGCATCCTAATCCTTGTCGCAAGGCGTCGCGGTAGATAATAAAGTCCTTAGAAAAATCTGGTGGCTCCAGAATGGGAGCAGAGGTCAGTCGTCTTTTCAACTCCTGAATACTATGCTCGCATTTTGGCGTCCACTCGAACTTTTTATCTTTCTTGAGGAGCTCAGTCAGAGGTTTCGCAACCTTGGAGAAGTTCTCAACAAAGCGGCGACAATAGCTCGCTAAGCCAAGGAAACTCCGAACTTGCTTAACCGATTCAGGTTGAGTCCAATCGAGGATGGCCTGAACTCTCTCGGGATTGACAGCAATACCTTTGCCAGAGATCACGTGGCCCAGATAGGTCACTTCCGGCAACCAAAATTCACACTTGGAGAATTTGGCATATAAGCGGTGCTCTCGAAGTTTCATCAATACCAGCCTTACATGCTCGGCATGTTCTTGTTCGTTCTTCGAGTAGATGAGTATGTCGTCGAGGTAAACCACGACGAATTTATCCAAATACTCCATTAAGATCGAATTCATTAGACGAGAGAAGGTGGCCGGGGCATTGGTTAAACCGAAAGACATGATGGTGTACTTGTATTGGCCATAACGAGTGACAAAAGCTGTTTTTGGAATGTCCCCGTTTCTAATTCTGATTTGATGGTATCCCAACCTCAATCCATTTTGGAAAAGACAGAGGATCCAGCAAGTTGATCATACAAATCGTTGATCCTGGGAAGCAGATACTTGTTCTTGATGGTGACCAAATTCACTGGTCGGTAATCCACAACCATCCGATCCAATCTATCCTTCTTCTTAACGAAGAGGACGGGGCAAGCCCAAGGAGAAGAGCTAGGACGAATGAAACCTTTCTTCAAAGCTTCATCAACTTGGGTTTTTAGCTCAGCTAGTTCTAAGGGTGCCATCTCATAGGGTCTTCTGGCTATTGGAACTGTCCCTGGAATAAGTTCTATCACAAACTCAACATCTCTGACAGGTGGTATACCTGGCATTTCCTCTAGAAAGAGACATCCGGAAAATCACGAACTATCGGAATATCTTCTAACTCTAGAAGAGGGCTAGCATTTAGGGAATAGAGTTGGCGCTTGGTTGTTCGAGTAGAGACATTAACTATCTCACCCTAGGGATGTGTAAGTTGAACATTCCTAGAATGAGTATCAATCTTGGCATAGTGGGCTTTCATCCAATCCATACCTAGAATGATATTGATGTCCGAAAACTTAAGAGCTGTCAAGGATACTAGGAATACTAGTCTATCTACCAGAATTTCATTGTCATGGCTCACTCTAGAAGTTTGCCATTTTGAACCAGGAGTTTGAACTACTAAAGGAGTGGGCATGTCACAGAAGGAGTTATGCAACTGTACATAACTTTATTAGATGAATGAATGAGATGTCGCGGTATCAAATAGAACAGATGTTGGATGGCTATTAAGAAACATACCTTGAATGACATCAGGATCTTCAAGAGCTTCTTCAGCAGACACATAATTCACTCGCCCACAGGCAGGAGCTGGCTTCACATAGAAAGCTTTTCCTGGTTTTTCGCGTCCAGCGGGCTTAGCAGCATTCTGGGGACACTCACGAGAATAATGTCCCAGTTCTCCACACTTGTAGGATACCACTGCAGCACGAGGGGCAACATTTGTAGTTGGTCCTCCAAATGGTCTGGGTGGAGGGTTGGACTGAACTGGACGAGGTGCCTGGAAACATGGCCTCGCGGTGTATCTTGGCGGCAAAGCTGCATTGGGCACCCACACTCGGCGTTTGTTAGGGCCTGAACCTGATGCAGGGTTGAAGTCACGATTGTGCTTCCTCATGGCCTCGTAGTCAATTTGTCCGGACTCAGTATTGATGGCCTTATTGACGAGAGCCTGGAAGATGGTGCACTCGTGCAGGCAAAGATCTCGGCGAAGCTCAGTATTAAGTGTTGGGGAACGTCGAATGGGAAACAAAAATTTTCCTACGCACACGCAAACCTATCCATGGTGATGAGCATCTACGAGAGGGAGAGTGGATCTACGTACCCTTGTAGATCGCTAAGAGGGAAGCGTTAAGAAACGCGGTTGGTGTAGTCGAACTTCTTCGCGATCCAAATCGCCGAGCGTCCCACGATCCCATCACGAACCGTCCCGCGAACACATCATGATCCGTCCCGTGAACTCATCACGATCCGTCTCACGATCTTGATCACGATCTGTCCCGCGAACTCATCACGATCCGTTCCGTGATCAGATCACGAACCGTCTCGCGATCTCGATCACGGTCCTTCCGATCTAGCGCCGAACGGACGGCACCTCCGCATTCAGCACACGTGCAGCTTGATGACGATCTCCACCGTATCGATCCAGCGAGAGGAGGTGGAGAGGAGAGAGAGTTCACCGGCAGCGTGACCGCGCTCCGGTGATGGTGGTGGAGCAATTCCGGCAGGGCTTCGCCTAAGCGCTGCAGAAAGCCGATCTAGAGGAGAAACTATGCACCGGTGTAACGGGTAGCACGTGGCCGGAAATTCTGTCCAAAAAGCACCCAATCCACTAGTATATATAGGAGGAGAGGAGAGGAGAGGCATACAAGGCCTTTGGGTCGGCCGAAATAGGAGGTGGGAAGCAATCCTACTTCACCTCCAATCCTAGTTGGAGTAGGATTGCCTCCTATTGGCTGATTTTCCACTTTTTGCTTTAGGACTTTCTCTCCTGCGCCATGGGCCTTTGTGGCTGTTTTCCCAACCCACTAAGGGCTGGGTGTTATTCGCCCACAGCCCATGGACCTGTTAGGGTCGAAATACCCCTCCCGGAGACCTCCCGGTACACTACAGGCACTCCCGGTACACTACCGATACTCCCGGTACACTACCGATGAGCCCGAAACTTTTCCGGAAACCAAACTGGGACTTCCTATATATGAATCTTTACATCCGGACCATTCCGAAGCTCCTCGTGCCGTCCGGGATATCATCCGGGACTCCGAACAAACTTCGGTCACCACCATACATAACTCTACACTATCGAAACGTCACCGAACCTTAAGTGTGCAGACCCTGCGGGTTCGAGAACTATGTAGACATGACCGAGACACCTCTACGGACAATAACCAATGGCGGGACCTGGACATCCACATTGGTTCCTACATATTCTACGAAGATCTTTATCGGTTGAACCTCTATGTCAAGGATTCAGTTAATCCCGTATAACGTTCCCTTTGTTCTTCGGTATGTTACTTGCCCGAGATTCGATCGTCGGTATCTCCATACCTAGTTCAACCTCGTTACCGGCAAGTCTCTTTACTCGTTCCGTAATACAAGACCCTGCAACTAACAATTAGTCACATTGCTTGCAAGGCTTATTGTGATGTTGCATTACCGAGTGGGCCCCGAGATACCTCTCCGTCACACGGAGTAACAAATCCTAGTCTCGATCCATGCCAACTCAACAGACACCATAGGAGATACCTGTAGAGCACCTTTATAGTCACCCAGTTACGTTGTGATGTTTGATACACACAAGGCACTCCTCCGATATCGGTGAGTTGCATGATCTCATGGTCATAGGAACATATACTTGACATGCAGAAAATAGTAGCAATAAACTGACACGATCATATGCTACATTTGTAGTTTGGGTCTTTTCCATCACATCATTCTCCTAATGATGTGATCCCGTTATCAAATGACATCTCATGTCCATGGCTAGGAAAACTTAACTATCTTTTGATCAATGAGCTAGTCTACTAGAGGCATACTAGGGACATGGTGTTGTCTATGTATCCACACATGTATCTGAGTTTCCGATCAATACAATTAGAGCATGGATAATAAATGATTATCACAAACAAGGAAATATGATAATAACTTAATTTATTATTGCCTCTAGGGAATATTTCCAACATTAAGTCCCTTGTGAAATCTAGCCTGCTTCTTAGCATCAGTTGAGACTTCCTCTGGAGCATAGCGAGCAAGATTACCAAACTCGCTACTGTATGCATCCACTGACAATCTGCCCTGGGTGAAGGCACATAATTCCTCTCTCTTGCGATCCATCAGCTCTTCCAGGATGTTATGGAGACGAAATGCGGCGCTGAACTCTGCCCAGGTTGGTGCAGGTCCTTGGGGACGTATAGCCTCATAGCTTTCCCACCACAGGTTAGCAGGTCATTCCAGAAAGAATGTCGCAAGTGACACTTGGGCGGACATAGCCTCATGAAGTCACCAAGTGACACTCCATCATGGTGATCATTGCGGGGAGCACGAGCTGTGTTCTGTTCAATTCTTTCCAACAACCTGTTGTTCTCCCTCTTATTCTGTTCAGCTTCTAGCATCACCTCCGCTAGAGCTGGTGCATGTGGCAGATCTTCTTGCCTTGACTGGCTACTCTCGCCCTGCTCAGGAGCAGGCACAGGGTTGCTCCTAGTTGCCACCATCCTGGGGAAAACAATCCACAGCTTAGACATAGAGAACATCAACTCTAAGACATGAGTTAAGGAATGCACTGATCAACATGGCATGTAGGATTAACACCAATCAACATGGTAATGCAACTACCATATGAACATTAGGTTTCATACACCCCATGACTTAGTTCAGTACAAACCCAAGATGAAAACAACTACGGACAGATGACACAACTCATCAGAGGCATTACAAGCTTCCTATACATTATCTATCTACACCTCCGGAACTCAACTCTCGACCTTTCTCATATCCCACAAGACACACAGGACTGTGGCGATACGACTACTACCATACTAGGTCTAACATCCATGCACTCAAACATCACCGTGGAATGCCTCGTACAGGTTACCCCCGTGACCTAGGAGCTGAAACGTGAGGATCTGGAAACACTCTAGCCTGGGATCCCTGGAAACCATAAGGGCACGGATGTGGCATTGGTCCCCTTGTCGGCGGCAGCAGCGGTCCTCAAAGAGGGGTGATGCCTCCAACATCATGCCAGTCTACATGTGCTGGCAAATGAGTCCGTGATGGGGTCAGCATCTCCAAATCTCCATAGCCTGTCTGCACGACAGGTGCCAACTGCGTCAAGGCTGTCCAAAGGCATGCACGGGTAGCATAGAGCTCCATGCGAAGGGCACGTGCATCACGATCCCTGTTCTCCAACATCTGAGCGGTCACCTGCAGCCTAGGGTCCTCATGAGAATGATCAAAGTAGGCTACACTAAGATATCCATCCTCTCCTCCCATGGAAACAGGAACATAGCAGAACTCTATGTTCTATAGCAGACCATGGTGAAACCTCATAATAGTCAGCATAGTGTAGGTGGCTTCCTGAACTGCCATATCTATGGTAACTCCCAATCCATGAGTCCAGTGAAGCGGCTCTGTAGCTCTAGGATATGAAGGATATATCCTAACGGTACGAAAATACTGACTCTGGTTGAAATCTTGATACTGCTCCTCCATAGTGTACTCTGGGTACCAGCGATATCCAGCCTCCATCATCACTGTAACAAGCATGGCCGTGTGACCAGGCACATCGATGCACCTGGTCAGACGGACCACCTGACGGAAAGGACGAGAGGGCATCTGAAAAAGATTATGTTGCAAAGACATTAGAAATCCTAGCAGAAATTGGGCAGCATAACGGCTGTAATTGCTCAAGTAATTTTTTGAGACATTTCAAAAGAGATTGGAAGGCATAACCACTCGACTCTCTAGACTCAAATCTCTTCTCCATCTGGTTGTCACACCAACAACACTTGAATAACTGCACTCACTTACAAGCAAGCTAGTTATTGGCCCATGGCTAGTAACTCGTCATCCTAAGCGATAGATGAGAATCCTAGTTCCTATCCCCGTAGAATAGATGAGAATGACCCAGCATAGAATAACTTGGGAAGAGGAGTAAAAAGAGCCTTACGTTCCCTTCCACAATCAATTCCCCTACTTATCTATACTGTTTCTAGACTAAACATCGACCAGTTTGGCTTGGTAGTCCTACAGTCAGTCAGGCTCTGATACCAACGCTGTCGGGACCCCAACTCTAAGTCATATGATTCCATACTGTAACAAGTCACATCACTTTGCGGCCTCACGCATGGTACTCCACGGCTGCCACCTTACCTTGGCCGGGACCATTTGCATCTTTTCGCTCACGTATGTGAACATGTTGCTGGCAATAACACAACAAAGTACCCGGGCCAACATAAGTAGTCATAGAACCCAAGTGGCACATCCGTACGGAAACAGGCATACATAACCCAGCAATGCAAGTGTCGGACTCAGGCGTGTGTAGACGAGTCATAGCAAGCTACAAGGACTCCATTAAGTCGCGAGACACGAATGTCATCACTGGATGTAGATAAGTCGTAGCAGGCTACAGGGACTCCATTACACTGCGAGACATTTCCCCGAAGGGACAGACAGAACAGCAAAGAAGGATACATGCCGGTCAATCAATGTGTCCGGAGCAGTAGCAAGCTACCATGGCTCGGTGGAAGCACAAAGTGGCAGTTTCCCGTAAAGAGTACTACTAAAGGCACACGACTAGGTGTCGGATCCCATACATACCGTTGCACGTCACACGTATGCACGACATGCCCGATATGCATAGATACTACTATGGAATCACAACATAACCGTACAACAACATGACTTTTATTTAAGAGGCTCAGACGAGCCTTGCATAATATGTTCTTATAGATAGGGGTCACATGACCCGACACTCAAGTCATACAAGCAAGTTCATGCAAGTCAGTGGAAACTTAAGCTATCTGAGTACAGACGGCAAAATAGAAAAGAGGCACACGGCCTGACTATCTACAACCACCACACGGGCAGGATCGTAGCTGGGACACCAGCTATTCGGCATCGTCAACGTCTAGATAGAACCCACCTGATGGGTCCTGGTTCTCTTCTGCAACATTAATTAAACAAGGATGAGTACAGTCGTACTCAGCAAGTCTTTAAAACAGACCTAGTCTAATTATGCTCATGTATCAACAAGGGGGTGGTGGAGTTTATGCAGAATGCCAGCTTTGACTCATGGCTAACCTACACTACTCAGTTCTAAACTCTTCGTTACAATTTTAGTTATCGCACACGAGTCCACTATCTCCATCACAATACACTACCATGGATTCACCTTCCCCTTCCGGAAGAGTGCCAACCACGATACTCACACTTGTCTTGAGATTTTTAGAAGTATCCATTTGATTATCTATGAACAGCATAAGTTCTCCAAGTAGTCCATATCCGAGGACGTGTCTATTCGAATAGTTTCATACCCTGGAGGGGTGTACTTCTTCACACACGCTCTCGCCACTTATTGCTGTGTGCCATAAACCATGCACCTCGACAACCTTCAAGCGGATGCCCAGCGAGGGAGTCGGCCATGACCGTCAATCACATAAGACATCTAGTCCAGGCTATTGCCTATTTGGGACTGAACCCGCCCGGAAGTCCGGCCGAAGTTTCCGCTACGGTCCCAAACGATGTGCACAGGGTTCCCAAGCCCACCATTCGGGTGACCCTTGGTACACCGTGCCACTTCCTACCGCATCGTAACCCAACCCAAGAGTCAGCGCTACGCACGGCCTCCAGCATGCTATAAACACCAGAAACCACTTGCAACTCCTGGACCAAGGACTAAGCGACTGATAAGTCGAGAGGGGTTGAATTACCGGAACCCAATGTTTGGTAGTAACTAGTCTTGGATCACAAACACGGAACCTAGTTCCTAAGAACGGTCCCAATGAGAAAACCCACTATGTACTCCTACATAGCCACTCATCGCTAGCTTTACCAAATCGTATTCATTATATGCTCATCACATCGGAGAACACTGTTTCACTCAGTTCTTCACCCAGATGAAACATACCTGACATACTCTAAGCATAGCAAGCATAGCAGGCAAAGTAAGCTAAGCACATCATGGCACAAGCATCTACCAGGTATGCTAGGTTGCAAGATTTAGCTATTTACTATGACAAGATCAGGTCATGCATAAGAATAGGTTCATCTACCATGTACGACTGACATGTGATCGTTTGTCCTAATGCAATAAACGAGAGCAGGAGCGAGAGAATAGGATGTTATCAGAATGATCAATGGGGTTGCTTGCCTTGCTGGGTTGCGGAGGAGTTCTCTCCTTCATCGTGGTACGGAGTAGTAAATTCCGGATTAGGGCCTACCGCAACAGAGATAAAAGAATTCAATACAAGCAGATGCAACAATATGAAGCATGATCATGGCATACTAATATGCATGGGTGAGATAAAGTAGCTAGTGATCATGTCAATTTAAAACAGGTTTGAATATAGGTTCAAAGTTGTTCTCATTTAAAATTCTATATACTAACCTAATGATAAATGTCCATGTTCACCTATTTAGGTTCTTCTAACTTGCATGAAAGTAGCACCATTGGATTCATTGGATTTTTCTGATAAATTTTCATATATAAATTATTTCCATCTGACTTACAGATTAATTTATTTGTTTTTTCAAAGTTTTAAATAATTTTTGGAGTTATTTTTAAATAACAAGTTGATTTATTGCGTCAGCATGATGTCATGATGACATTAGCTGGTCAGCTAACCGGGCCAGAGTCAAACCTGACATGTGGGGTCCACATGTCAGTGACTGGTTAGCTTAATTAACTAATTAAAACTAATTCTGATTAATTAACTAGTTGGGTCCACCTGTCAGTGGCCGACTTCCTCGTTGGGCTTCCGCTTGAAGGTTGCCGAGGTGCATGGTTTTATGAGCACACAGCGATAAGTGACGAGAGCATGTGTGAAGAAGTACAGCCCTGCAGGGTATGAAACTATTCAAGTAGCCGTGTCCTCGGATATGGACTACTTGGAAAACTTATGTTGTTCAGAGAAAACTTATGTAGTGTAGGTTAGCCATGAGTCAAAGCTAGCATTGCTGCAAGAACTCCACCGATCCCCTTGTTGATACATGAGCATGAATAGTCTAGGTATGATTTAAAGACTTGTTGAGTACGTTTGTACTCACGTTTGCTTAATAAATGTTGCAGATGAGACCTAGGACCCATTAGGTGGGTTCTTTCTAGATGTCGACGATGCCGAATAGCTGGTGCCCCAGCTATGACCTTATGCCCTGTGGCGGGCTGTAGATAGTCAGGCCATGTGCCTTTTTACCCTTTTCATCTGTCTGTACTCAAACAGCTTTATGCGTCCGCTTTGTTTGTATGAACTTGTTTGTATGACTTGAGTGTCGGGTCATGTGACCCCTATTTGTAAGAACATATTATGCAAGACTCGTCTGAGCCTCTTAAATAAAAGTTGTGTTCATGTATGGTTATGTTGTGATGCCACAGTTGTATCTATGCATACCGGGCATTTAATGAGTACGTGTGACATGCAACGGTATGTATGGGATCCGACACCTAGTTGTGTGCCTTTAGTAGTACTCTTTACGGGAAACTGCCTCTTGGTGCTTCCACCGAGCCATGGTAGCTTGCTAGTGCTCCGGACACATTGATTGACCGGCATGTATCCTTGTTTGTTGTTGTGTCTGTCCCTTCGGGGAAATGTCTCAAAGTGTAATGGGGTACCTGTAGCCTCCTACGAGTCCTCTACGTGAACTGATGGCATTTAGGTCTCATGGCGTAATGGAGTCCTTGTAGATTGCTATGACTCATCTACACACGCTTGAGGCCGACACCTGCATTGTTGGGTTACGTATGCCTGTTCCCGTACGGATGTACCACTTGGGTTCTATTTCTAGTCATGTCGGCCTGGGTTCTGTGTCGTTTGATTGCCATCTACATGTTCACATACGTGAGCCAAAAGACGCAAACGGTCCCGACCAAGGTAAGGCTGCAGTCGTGGAGCTTACCTTGCGTGAGGCCGCAAAGTGATGTGATATGTTACAGTGTGGATTTATATGACTTAGGATTGGGGTCCCGATAGCGTTGGTATCAGAGCCTGACTGACTGTTGGACTACCAAACCAAACCGGTGGAAGTTGAGTCTAGAAACACTATATAAAAGTAGGGTAATTGATTGCGGAAGGGAACGTAAGGCTCTTTTTACTCCTCTTCCCAAGTTATTCTATTCTGAGTCATTCTCATCTTTTCTATGGGGATAAGAACTAGGCTTCTCATCTATTGCTTAGGATGATGAGTTACTAACCATGGACTTCTAGCTAGCTTGTTTGCAAGTGAATGTCGGTACGTGAGTATTGTTGGTGTGACAAACAGATGGAGAAGAGATTTGAGTCTAGAAAGTCGAGTGGTTATGATTTTCCAATATTTTGTAGTTGCCTCAATCCTTTTTGAGGAATTACAGCCGTTATGCTGTCCAATTTCTGCTAGAGTCTCTAATGTCTTTGAATCATTCTCTGTTTCATATGCCCCCTCGTCCTTCCCATCAGGTGGTTCGTCTGACCAGGTGCACTGATGTACCGGGTCACACGGCCATGTTAGTTAGAGTTATGATGGAGGCTGGCTACCGTTGGTACCTAGAGTACACAGTGGAGGAACTGTATCGAGATTTCAACCAGAGTCAGTATCTGTGTACTGTTAAGATATATCCTTCATATCCTGGAGCTACAGAGCCACTTCACTAGACTTATGGATTAGGTGTCACCATAGACATGGCAGTTCAGGAGGCCTACACCATGTTGACTGTCATGTGGTTTCACCATGGTGTGCTTCAGAACACAGAGTTCTGTTATGTTCCTCTTTACATAGGAGGAGAGGATAGCTACCTTAGCGCAGCCTACTATGATCATTCTCATGAAGACCCTAGGCTACAGGTGACCGCTGACATGTTGGAGAACAGGGATCATGATGCACATGCCCTTCGGATGGAGCTTTATGCTACCCGTGCACGTCTTTGGACAGCCCTGACGCAGTTAGCACCTGTCGTGCAGACAGGCTATGGAGATTTGGAGACGTTGACCCCATCGCGGACTCATCTGCCAGCACACGTAGACTGGCCGGATGTTGTAGGCATCACCCCTCTTCGAGGACCGTTGTTGCCGCCGACAAGGGGACCAAGGCCACATCCGTGTCCTTATGGTTTCAAGGGATCACAGGCTAGAGTGTTTCTAGATCCTCAGGTTCAACTCCCGGGTCACGAGGGTAACCTATATGAGGCATTCTACGGAGATGCTTGAGTACGTGGATTTTAGCACTAGTATGGTAGTATTCGTATCGCCACAGTCCTACGTGTCTTGTAGGATATGACCGAGGTTGAGAGTTGAGTTCCGGAGGTGTAGATAGATAGTATATAGGAAGCTTGCAATGCCTCCGATGAGTTGTGTCGTCTCTCCGTAGTTTGTATTTCAGCTTGGGCTTCTACTGAACTATGTCATGGTGTGTATAAACCATGGTTTTCATATGGTAGTTGTTTTTACCATGTTGATCGGGTGTTTACCCATGCATGCCATGTTGTCCAGTACATTCCTTATCTCATGTCTTAGAGATGATGTCCTCTATGTCTAAGCTGTGGGATTGTTTTCCCAGGATGGTGGCAACTAGGAACAACCCCGTGCCTGCCCCCGAGCAGGGCGAGGGAAGCCAGCCAAGGAAAGAGAATCTGCCGCATGCACCCTCTTTGGCAGAAGTGATGCTAGAGGCTGAAAGGAATAAAAGGGAGACCAATAGGCGGTTGGACCCAATTGAGCAGAACTCAGCACGTGCTCCCCGCAATGATCATAATGATGGCGTGTCCCTCGGTGATTTCATCAAGCTGTGCCCACCTAAGTATCATCATTCGGTCGACCCGCTCGATGCGGATGACTGGCTAACTAGCATGTTCCGCATGATCCAGGCTGCCAATGTGTCCGAGGCCAACAAGGTGACCTTTGCTACCTACTTTCTCGAAGGACCCGCCAATTTGTGATGGGAAATCTATGAACCCATGCATCCCATAGGCCCCACACCAACTTGGACAGAATTCAGTGCAGCATTCCGTACCCATCACATCCCGGAAGGGCTGATGGATCGCAAGAGAGAGGAATTTTGTGCTTTCACCTAGGGCAGACTGTCAATGGATGCCTATAGCCATGAGTTCGGTAATATTGCTCGCTATGCTCCTGAGGAAGTTTCAACTGATGCTAAGAAATAGGCTAGGTTCCGCAAGGGACTTAACCCTGAGCTCCGTCGAGATCTGCGCCTGCATGAGTGCCCATCCTTCCAGGTTCTCGTCAGCAAGGCTATCAACGCCGAGACTGGACAGACAGACTAAGAGGCCACTAGGAAGCACAACCGTGACATCAACCCCACATCTGGCTCAGGCCCCAACAAACACCAGGTGTGGGTGCCCAACGCAGCTTTGCCGCCAAGGTACACCGCAAGGCCATCCTTCCAGGCGCCTCTCCCAGCTTAGCCCAACCCTCCAGCCAGGCAATTTGGAGGTCCACCTACCAATGTTGCTCCCCGTGCGACTATGGTCTTCTATAAATGTGGGGAACCAGGACACTACTCCCGTGAGTGTCCTTAGATTAATGCCAAACCGGCTGGACGTGGGAAGCCAGGAAAAGTCTTCTATGTGAAGCCAGCTCCTGCTCGTGGATGAGTGAACTATGTTTCTGCTGAGGAAGCTCTCGAGGATCCTGATGTTATCCTAGTTACGCTCCTGGTCAATAGTCATCCAACATCTGTTCTATTTGATACCGGGGCATCTCATCCTTTTATCTCAGAAAGTTGTGCACAGTTGCATAACATGTCCTTTTGTGATATGCCTAGTCCTTTAGTAGTTCAGACACCTGGTTCAAAATGGAAAACTTCTAGAGTGAGCCATGACAATGATATTTTGATGGATAGGCTAGTCTTCCTAGCATCCTTGATAGCCCTTAAGTCTTCGGACAACAATATCATTCTAGTCATGGATTGGATGAAAGCCCACTATGCTTAGACTGATACTCATACTAGGAATGTTCAACTTACACATCCATCGGGTGAGATAGTCAATGTCTGCACTTGAGGAGCCACGCGCCAACTCTATTCCCTCAATGCTAGCGCTCTTCCAGAATTACAAGATATTCTGATAGTCCTTCACTTTCCGGATGTGTTTCCAGAAGAACAACCAGGAATTCCACCCGTCAGAGATGTTGAGTGTGTGATACAGGTCATTCTCGGGACTGTCCCAATAGCCAGAAGACCCTATAAGATGGCACCCCTAGAACTAGCCAAACTTAAAATTCAACTCGATGAGGCTTTGAAGAAAGGTTTCATCCGTCCTAGTTATTCTCCTTGCGCTTGTCCCGTCCTCTTCGTTAAGAAGAAGGATGGATCGGATCGGATGTTTATGGATTATCGGCCAGTTAATCTGGTCACCATTAAGAACAAGTATCCGCTCCCCAGGATTAACGATTTGTATAATCAACTCGCTGGATCGTCTGTCTTTTCCAAAATGGATTTGAGGTTGGGATACCATCAAATCAGAATTAGAAACGGGGACATTCGAAAAACGGCTTTTGTTACTCATTATGGCCAATACGAGTACACCGTCATGTCCTTCGGTTTAACCAATGCCCCAACCACCTTCTCCCGCTTGATGAATTCGATCTTCATGGAGTATTTGGATAAATTCGTCATGGTTTACCTCGACAATATACTCATCTACTCGAAGAATGAACAGAAACATGCCAAGCATCTAAGGCTGGTATTGATGAAACTTCGAGAGCACCGTGTGTATGCCAAATTCTCCAAGTGTGAATTTTGGTTGCCAGAAGTGACCTATCTGGGCCGCGTGATCTGTGTTAAAGGTATTGTTGTCAATCCTGAGAGAGTTCAGGTCGTCCTAGATTGGACTCAACCTGAATCGGTTAAGCAAGTTCGGAGTTTCCTTAGCTTAGCGAGCTATTGTCGCTGCTTTGTCGATAATTTCTCCAAGGTTGCGAAACCTCTGACTGAACTCCTCAAGAAAGATAAAAAGTTCGAGTGGACTCCACAATGCGAGCATAGTTTTTAGGATTCGAAAAGACGAATGACATCTACTCCCGTTCTGGTGCCATCACACTTCTCTAAGGACTTTGTTATCTATTACAATGCCTCGCGACAAGGATTAGGTTGCATTCTCACGCGACAGTTGCGTCCACATGAGGATAATTATCCAACACATGATCTTGAGCTTACAGCTGTGGTCCATGCACTGAAAACCTCGCGACATTACCTTCTGGGGTAATTGTTGCGAAATTTACACTGATCACGAAAGTCTGAAATATATGTTCACCCAGCCGGATTTGAATCTCAGGCAAAGACAGTGGGTAGAGTTGATTACAGATGACGACTTAGGGATAACTTACATCTCGGGGAAAGCCAATATAATGGCTGATGCACTAAGTCGTAAGTCTTATTGTAACAACCTGATGTTACAAAAAGGTCAACCACTTCTCTATGAGTAATTTTGGCAGTTGAACCTTCACGTTGTTCCTCTAGGATTCCTATCCAACTTGATGGAAAAACCTCCTCTTAAGGATCAAATGGTAGCTGTCCATAGGTATGACAAAGGAGTTGGGGAACGTTGCATGGGAAACAAAAAATTTCCTACGCACACGCAAACTTATCCATGGTGATGAGCATCTATGAGAGGGGGAGTGGATCTACATACCCTTGTAGATCACTAAGCGGGAAGCATTAAGAAACGCGGTTGGTGTAGTCGAACATCTTTGCGATCCAAATCGCCGAGCGTCCCGCGATCTCACCATGATCCGTCACGCGATCCAATCACGATCCGTCCCGCGAACTCATCGCGATCCGTCCCACGATCTGATCACGATCCGTCTCGTGAGCAAATCACAATCCGTCCCGTGAACTCATCATGATCCGTCCCGTGAACTCATCACGGTCCGTCCCACGAACTCGTCATGATTCGTCTCGTGGTCGTGATCACGATCCTTCCAATCTAGTACTGAACGGACGGCACCTCCGTGTTCAGCACACGTGCAGCTTGATGACGAGCTCCACCGTCTTGGTCTAGCAAGAAGAAGTGGGGAGGAGGAAGAGTTCACCGGCAGCATGACGGCGCTCCAATGATGATGGTGGAGCAATTCCAGCAGGGCTTCGCTTAACCACTACGGAAAACCGATTTAGAGGAGCACCGGTGGAACGGGTAGCACGTGGCCGTAAAACTAGTGCAAAAACCCTCTCTTCCACCAGTATATATAGAAGGAGACGAGAGGATGGCCGCAAGGGCTGGCCCTCTTTGGATTTCGTTCGAGACAAGGAGGGAGAGGAGGACTCTCCTCTTCCAATCCTAGTAGGACAAGGATTGCTCCTTTTTGGCATTTTTCCACCTTTTCTTTTAGGATTTCTTCCCTCTTGCCGCATGGGCTTTGTGTGGCTATTCCACCAGCCCACTAAGGGCTGGTTAATACTCTCCCACAGCCCATGAAGCCTCTTGGGTCGAAATACCCCTCCCGGAGGTCTCCCGGTACACTACCGGCACTCCCGGTACACTACCAATGAGCCCGAAATTTTTTGGCGACCAAACTCGGACTTCCTATATATGAATCTTTACCTCCGGACCATTCTGGAGCTCCTCGTGATGTCCGGGATCTCATCCGGGACTCTGAACAACCTTCGGTCACCACCATACATAAATCTATCCAACGGAAACTTCACCAAACCATGCGGGTTCGAGAACTATGTAGTCATGACCGAGACACCTCTACGGCCAATAACCAATAGCGGGCCCTGGATGACCATATGGGTTTCTACATATTCTACAAAGATCTTTATCGGTTGAACCTCTATGTCAAGGATTTAGTTAATCCCGTATAACGTTCCCTTTGTTCTTCGGTATGTTACTTGCCTGAGATTCGATCGTCGGTATCTTCATACCTAGTTCAACCTCGTTATCGGCAAGTATCAATACTCGTTCCGTAATGCAAAATCCCGTGTCTAACACTTTAGTCACATTGCTTGCAAGGCTTGTTGTGATGTTGCATTACCGAGTGGCCCCTGAGATACCTCTCCGTCACATGAAGTAACAAATCCCAGTCTTTATCCATGCCAACCCAACAGACACCCTCGGAGATACCTGTAGAGCACCTTTATAGTCACCCAGTTATGTTGCAACGTTTGGTACACACAAGGTACTCCTCTGGTGTCAGTGTGTTGCATGATCTCATGGTCATAGGAACATATACTTGATATGTAGAAAACAGTAGCAGTAAACTGACACGATCATATGCTACGTTTGTAGTTTTGGGTCTTGTCCATCACATCATTCTCCTAATGATATGATCCCGTTATCAAATGACATCTCATGTCCATGGCTACGAAACCTTATCCATCTTTTGATCAACGAGCTAGTTCACTAGAGGCTTACTTGGGACATGGTGTTGTCTATGTATCCACACATGTATCTATGTTTCCATTCAATACAATTATAGCATGGATGATAAACGATTATCATGAACAAGGAAATATGATACTAACTAATTTATTATTGTCTCTAGGGAATATTTCCAACAATCTCCCACTTGCACTAGAGTCAATAATTTAGTTCACATCACCATGTGATTCGCATTGTTATGAATCTAACACCCAATGAGTTCTAGGGCTCGATCATGCTTTGCATGTGAGATAGGTCTTATAGTCAAAGGGTCTGTGACATTCAGATCCGTGTCTTCTTTGCAAATCTCTATGTCAAACTATAAATACTGCTACCACACTCCACTTGGTACTATTCCAAATGGCCAGTCCACTATACGCATCCAGATTGCTATAACGAATCATCCGGATCGGTGTTAAAGCTTGCATCAACGTAACTCTTTATGACGAACTCTTTACCACCTCCATAATCGAGAAACATCTCCTTAGTCTTTTAGCTCCTAAGGATAATCTTGACCGCTGTCCAGCGATCCACTCCTGGATCACTCTTGTACCCCTTGACGGACTCATGGCAAGACACACACAGGTGCAGTACACTACATGGCATACTATACAAAGCCTATGGCTAACGCATAGGGGACGACGTTCGTCCTTTCTCTTTCTTCTACCATTGTCGAGCTTTGAGTCTCACTCAACTTCACACCTTACAAATCACGCGAGAACTCTTTCTCTGACTGCTCCATTTTGGACTCTTTCAAAATCTTTGTCAAGGTATGTACTTATTGAAAGTCTCATCAAGCATCTTGATCTATCTTTATAGATCTTGATGCTCAACAATTTAGGTAGTTTTATCCAGGTTTTACTTTGAAAATCACTTCTCAAACAACCGTTTATGCTTTCCAGACCATAGAAGGATTGCTGGAGCTCGCACACCTTTGTATAAACTACAAAACTTTGATCACCTCATCAAAGCATATATTCCAACCCCGAGATGCTTGTTCTAGATCATAGAAGGATTGCTGGAGCTCGCACACCTTTTAGCATCCTTAGGACTGACATAATACAATCTTTCCTCAAGTAAACTGTTAAGGAAACGATGTTTTGTCATCCATCTGCCAGATTTCGTAACTGAAAAATGCAGCAACTGCTAACATAATTCCAACAGACATTAGCATCGCTAAGAGTGAGAAAGTCTCATCGTAGTCAACTCCTTGAACTTGTCGAAAACTTCTTTGCGACAAGTCGAGCTTCATAAATGGTGACATTCACCATCCGCGTCTGTCATCATCTCAAAGATCCATTCGTACTCGACGACCTGCTATCCAACCAGCAAGTCTACCAAAGTCTTCACTTGGTTATCATACATGGATCCTTTCTTGGATTTTATGGCCTCTAACCATTTGTCGGAATCCGGGCCCATCATCGCTTCTCCATAGCTCGTAGGTTCATCGTTGTCCAACAACATGACCTCTAAGACAGGGTTGTCGTACCACTCAGGAGCAGTACACGTCCTTTGTCGAGCTACGAGGTTTGATAGTAACTTGATCAGACGCTTCATGATCATCATCATTAACTTCCACTTCAACTAACATAGGCTTCACAGAAACATCTTCTTGCGTTGCACTACTCTTTCGTTGAAACAAAGATTCAATAACCTCATCAAGTTCTATCTTCCTCCCAATCAATTCTTTCGAGAAACCTTTTCTCGGGAAAGGACCCATTTTAGCAACAAACACTTTGTACTCGGATCTGAGATAGAAGGTATACCCAACTGTTCTTGGGGTATTCTATGAAGATTCATTTGTTCGGTTTGGATTTGAGCTCATTAGGTGAAAACATTTTCCACACAAGCTTCGCAACCCCAAACATCAAGAAATGACAGCTTTAGGTTTCTATCAAACCATAATTCACACGGTGTCATCTCAACGGATTTAGATGGTGCCCTATTTTAAAGTGAATGCGGTTGTCTCTAATGCATAACCCCAAAACGCTAGTGGCAAATGATAAGAGACATCATAGTATGTGCTATATCAGACAAGTCACGACTACGACGTTCGGACACACCATCACACCATGGTGTTCCAGGTGGCGTGAGTTGTGAAACTACTTTCACATTGTCTAAAGTTGTATGCCAAACTCGTAACCCAGATATTCACCTCCACGAACATATCGCAGAAAATTTTATCTTCTTGTCATGATGATCTTAAACTTCACTCTGAACTTGCTTGAACCTTTCAAACAATTAAGACTTGTGTTTCATTAAGTAAATATACACTATATCTACTCAAATCATCAGTGAAGGTAAGAAAATAACGATATCCACCGCAAGCTACGAACACTCATTGGACCGTATACATCAACATGCATTGTTTCCAATAAGTCACTAGCCCGTTCCATCAAGTCGGAAAACGGTGTTTAGTCATCTTACCCAAAAGGCATGGTTCGCATGTCTCAACCAATTCGAAATCGAATGAGTCCAGAGATCCGTTAGCATGGAGTTTCTTCATGCGCTTTACACCAATATGACATATAGCTGCAGTGCCACAAGTATGTGGTACTATCATTATTAACTTTGTATCTTTTGGCATCTATGTTATGAACATGTGTATTACTACACTCAAGATTCAACAAACCATTCTCACTGGGTGCATGACCATTGAAGGTATTATTCATTTAAACAGAATAACCATTATTCTCTAACTCAAATGAATAACCGTGTCGCAATAAACACGATCTAATCACGTTCATGCTCAACGCAAAACACCAAATAACATTTAGGTTCGTCACTAATCCCGAAGGTAGAGAGAGCGTGCGATGTTGATCTCATCAACCTTGGAAGCATTTACAACACTCATCGTCACCTCACACTTAACTAGTTCTCCGTTTATTTTGTAGCTTTTATTTCGTGTTACTAACATTTAGCAACCGAACCGGTATCCAATACCCAGGTGCTACTAGGAGTACTAGCAAGGTACACATCGATAACACGTATATCAAATGTACTTGTGTCGACGTTACTAGCCTTCTTATCTACCAAGTATCTAGGGTTGTTCCGCTTCGGCGACCGCTCTCCTCATAATCGAAGCACTTTATCTCGGGTTTGGGTTCAACTTTGGGTTGCTTCACTGGAGCAGCAAATGGCTTGCCATCCATGAAGTTTCCTTCCATGCCCTTGCCCTTCTCGAAACTAGTGGTTTTACTAACCATCAACACTTGATGCTCCTTCTTTATTTCTACCTTCGCGGTGTCAAAACATCGCGAACAGCTCAGGAATCATTATTTCTATTCTTGGCAATTTATAGTTCATCACCAAGTTCTAGTAGCTTAGTGACAGTGACTTGGAGAACTATATCAAACACTATCTTATATGGAAGATTAACTCCCACTCGATTCAAGCGTTTGTAGTACTCAGTCAATCTGAGTACATGCTCAACGATTGAGCTATTTTCCTTCATGTTGCAGGCAAAGAATCTTGTTGGAGATCTTATATCTCGCAACATGGGCATGAGCCTGAGATCACAACCTCAGGTCTTAGAACATCTCATATGTATCCATGACGTTCAAAACGTTTCGGAGCCTTAATTCTAAGCCGTAATGCATGACACACTAAACTATCAAGTAATCATCGGAACGTGGCTGTCAGATGTTCACAACATCTATAGATGACGCTAGAGGGTATGGTGCACCGAGCGGTGCATTAAGGACATAAGCCTTTCTGTGCAGCAACGAGGACAATCCTCACAACACGGACCCAGTCCATAATATTGGTACCATCATATTTCAACTCTATTTCTCTAGGAACATAAAAATACAAGGGAGCTACAGCGTGAGCTAGTAATCTACGACATAATTTGCAAAGACACTATTGACTATGTTTATGATAATGAGTTCAATTAATCATATTACTTAAGAACTCCCACTCAAATTGACATCCCTCCGGTCATTCGAGCGTTACATGATCCAAATTGACCAACTCAAGTCCGATCATCACGTGAGTTGAGGTGGCTTCAATGGTGAACATCATTATGTTGATCATATTTACTATATGATTCATGTTGGACCTTTCGATCTCTTGTGTTCCGAGGCCATGTCTGTACATGCTAGGCTCGTCAAGTTTAACCTGAGTGTTCCGCGTGTGCAACACTGGCTTGCACCCGTTGTATGTGAACGTAGAGTCTATCACACCCGATCATCACGTGGTGTCTCAACACGACGAACTTTCGCAACGGTGCACACTTGGGGAGAACACAATTTATCTTGAATTAATAGAGGGCTCACCTTATAATGCTACCATCGTCCTAAGCAATACAAGCTGCATAAACGGATTAACATCACATGCAATTCATAAGTGACATGATATGGCCATGAACTTGTGCTTAAGATCTCCATCTTCAAAGCACCGGCATGATCTCCATCGTCACCATGATCTCCATCATCTTGATCTCCATCAGTGTGCTGCCATAGAGGTTGTGGCGCCAGCCTTGCTTCTACTTCTATTGCTAACGTTTAGCGATAAAGTAAAGCATTACATAGCCCTTAATGATTGACACGCAGGTCATACAATAATTAAAGACAACCCTATGGCTCCTGCCGGTAGCCATACTCATCGACGTGCAAGTCGTGAAACTCTATACATCACATGATCATCTCATAAATCACATATATCACATCATGCAATTGGCCATATCACATCACAACATACCCTGCAAAAATAAGTTAGACGTCCTCTAATTGTTGTTGCATGTTTTACGTGGCTGCTACGGGTATCTATCAAGAATGATTCTCACCTACGCATAAAACACAACGGTGATACATAGTTTGCTTTTCAACCTTCTCGAGGACCGCCTTCGTCAGATCCGATCCAACTAAAGTGAGAGAAACTGTCAGCCGCAAGCCATCTAAGGACCAAGTTGCGTCGAGGGAACCGGTCTCTCGTAAGCGTATGAGTAATGTTGGTCTGGGCCGCTGCATCTCACAATACCGCTGAACGAAAATACGACCAAGGGAGGAAGCAATCTAAGCATCAACGCCCACAAACCTTTTGTGTTTACTCGAGATCTCATCGAACCATCAACCTAGCTCATGATGCCACCTTTGGGGAATGTTGCATGGGAAATAAAAATGGGAGAGGGGGAGTGGATCTACATACCCTTGTAGATCGCTAAGCGGGAAGCGTAAAGAAATGCGGTGGGTGTAGTCAAACATCTTCGCGATCCAAATTGCCGAGCGTCCCGCGATCTCACCACGATCCGTCCCGCGATCCAATCACGATCCGTCCCGCGAACTCATCACCATACATCCCGCGATCTCATCATGATCCGTCCTGTGATCTCATCACAATCCGTCCCGTGAACTCATCATGATCCATCCCGTGAACTCATCACGGTCCGTCCCGTGAACTCATCACGATCCTTCCGATTTAGTACCGAATGGACGACACCTCCGCGTTCAACACACGTGCAGCTTGATGACGATATCCACCGTCTTGGTCCATCAAGAGGAAGTGGAGAGGAGGAAGAGTTCACCGGCAGCGTGATGGCGCTCCAGTGATGATGGTGGAGCAATTCCGGTAGGGCTTCGCCTAAGCACTGCGGAAAACCGATTTAGAGGAGCACCGGTGGAACGGGTAGCACGTGGCCGTAAAACTAGTGCAAAACCCTCTATTCCACCAATATATATAGGAGGAGACGAGAGGCTAGCCGGAAGGGCTGGCCCTCTTTGGATTTCGGCCAAGATAAGGAGGGAGACGAGGACTAGGATTGCTCCTTTTTGGCCTTTTTCCACCTTTTCCTTTTGGAATTCTTCCCTCTTTCCGCATGGGCCTTGTGCGGCTATTCCACCAGCCCACTAAGGGCTGGTTAATACTCTCCCACAGCCCATCAAGCCTCTTGGGTCGAAATACCCCTCCCGAAGGTCTCCCGGTACACTACCGGCACTCCCGGTACACTACCGATGAGCCCGAAACTTTTTCGGCGACCAAACTCGGACTTCCTATATATGAATCTTTACCTCCGGACCATTCCGGAGCTCCTCGTGACGTCCGGGATCTCATCCGGGACTATGAACAACCTTCGGTCACCACCATACATAAATCTATCCAACGCAAACTTCACCAAACCTTAAGTGTGCAGACCATGCGGGTTTGAGAACTATGTAGTCATGACCGAGACACCTCTACGGCCAATAACCACTAGTGGGCCCTGGATGACCATCTGGGTTTCTACATATTCTACGAAGATCTTTATCGGTTGAACCTCTATGTCAAGGATTCAGTTAATCCCGTATAACGTTCCCTTTGTTCTTCGGTATGTTACTTGCCTGAGATTCGATCGTCGGTATCTTCATACCTAGTTCAACCTCGTTATCGGCAAGTATCAATACTCGTTCCGTAATGCAAAATCCCATGGCTAACACTTTAGTCACATTGCTTGCAAGGCTTGTTGTGATGTTGCATTACCGAGTGGGCCCTGAGATACCTCTCCGTCACACGAAGTAACAAATCCTAGTCTTTATCCATGCCAACCCAACAGACACCCGCAGAGATACCTGTAGAGCACCTTTATAGTCACCCAGTTACGTTGCGACGTTTGATACACACAAGGTACTCCTCTGGTGTCATAGGAACATATACTTGACATGCAGAAAACAGTAGCAGTAAACTGACACGATCATATGCTACGTTTGTAGTTTTGGGTCTTGTCCATCACATCATTCTCCTAATGATATGATCCCGTTATCAAATGACACCTCATGTCCATGGCTAGCAAACCTTAACCATCTTTTGATCAACAAACTAGTTCACTAGAGGCATACTAGGGACATGGTGTTGTCTATGTATCCACACATGTACCTATGTTTCCATTCAATACAATTATAGCATTGCTAATAAACGATTATCATGAACAAGGAAATATGATAATAACTAATTTATTATTGTCTCTAGGGCATATTTCCAAAAAAACGTACATCTCGGATCAAGGAGAATATTTCTAGAGGAAACGCTAAAGATTTCTCCAAGGACAATGAGGATGTTGTGTTCGTTTAGAACCGGTTGGTGGTTCCTAAGAGCACACGTTTAAGACAACTGATTCTTAAGGAGGCTCATGATTCTCCTCTAAAAATTCATCCGGGTAGTACCAAGATGTATCAGGACCTATGCCAAAGGTTCTGGTGGACTAGGATGAAGAGAGAAATTGCTCAGTTTGTTGCTAATTGTGACATTTGTCGTCACGTGAAGGCAAAACATCAAAGGCCTACTGGCACCCTTCAACCTTTACCTATTCCTAAACGGAAATGCGATAAGGTCGGTATGGATTTCATTACCGGATTTCGCAGGACTAAGAGAGGGAATAATTATATCTTTGTGGTCAACGACCGCCTTTCCAAAGTGGCTCATTTTCTTCCTATTCGGGAGAGTATAACTGCAAGCCAGCTAGTGGAATTATATGTTTCTCAAATACTTTCTCTTGATGGTGTTCCTTTGGAAATTAACTCGGACCGTGGAAGTATCTTTACTTCCCGATTTTGGGAAAGTTTTCAAACCACTATGGGGACTCATCTATCCTTTAGCACTGCTCTTCACCCGCAATCAAGTGGTCAAGTTGAGCGAGTCAAACAAATCCTCGAAGACATGCTCCGAGCTTGTGTTATTTCCTTCGGTATGAATTGAGAGAAATGTCTTCCATTTGCCGAATTTGCATAACAATAGTTATCAATCAAGCTTGCGCAAAGCAGCTTTTGAAGTTCTCTATGGACGAAGGTGTCGAACACCTCTTAACTAGTCAGAAACCGGACAGAGGTAACTCTTTGGCCTGGATATGATCCAGGATGCAGAGGAGCAAGTTTGCATTATTCGTGAAAAGTTGAAAACAACCCAATCTCATCAAAAGAGCCAATATGATTGCCTTCATACGGCTGTGACCTATGAAGTTGATGAGAAGGCTTACCTTCGGGTTACACCTCTGAAGGGTACCCATCGATTCGGTATCAAGGGCAAGTTGGCTCCTCGTTACATTGGACCCTTTCGCATTCTTGCTAAACGAGGAGAATTTCCCTACCAATTGGAACTCCCGCCGCATATTTCCAAGGTTCATGATGTTTTACACGTCTCGAAACTTAGGAGTTGCTTCTCGGACCCTGTCCGTAAAGTACACCACGAAGCGGTTGATCTCCAAGATAGCCTTACATATCAAGAATACCATGTTGGTATTCTTGATCAAGCTGAGCATACCACTTGGCGTCGGAACATCATGTTTTTCAAGGTTTAGTGGTCACACCATTCTGAAAAGGAGGCCACATGGGAAAGAGAAGATCGTCTTCGACTAGAGTACCCCGCGCTCTACCCGACGACTTCAAAATCTCGGGACGAGATTCTTTTGAGTGGGTGTGAGTTGTCACATCCCTAGCTAGATGTCGTAGGACAGCATGCGTTTACATCATGTTTCAATTTTGCATCAACATGAAATGGGGATTAGAAGAAACCCCAAGCTTACATTGAATCAAAATAATTCAAAGTTGGTGAAAATTCAACAAATTCAAAATGCCCTTTCAAAATGTTCCCGATGTCTGATAAATATGGACATGATTCTAATAGGGGCTATTTTAAATATTGAACAACTATAGCAATTTAAAAATAAATGATAAAGCTACTGAAAATGTCAAATAAAGCATTATCATTATTTTAGATTTCAAAATATCCCGAAACTTTTTAGATAAGTTGGAAATATTCAAACTTCAACATATAAAATATTTGGGATATTTTAAAAAAGCATATGTGCCTGAAATTAAAATAAAACGAATGTCAGAAATTAAAAAAATCAAATATAGAAAAGGGGGTAGAAAACCAACCTGGGCCTTACCTGAAGAAGAAGCCCACCCCATGGGGGGAAGCAGCGTCTTCTTCCTCCTGCCAGGAGGAGAAGCAGCTGCGTGCCACCACCGCAGCCGGCCATGGCCACTTGCCTAGCCACCTCCTCCCTGCCTGCCTGGCCACCTTCTCATCACGCAGGCAAGAGAATAGGCTCAGCCGCCACTCAGACCCGTTCCCCCTCGCCATTCCTCTCTTCCCCTCTCCTCTGCTTCCCCCTCGCTGGACTGAAGCCGCCGGCCATTCGCCGCCCTCCGTGCATCCCTGACCACGCCACGGTGCCAGAAGCCCCTCCGGTGAGACCCCGGTCTATTTCCCCCTGGTTCTGTCGCTGTTCCCCTCCTCTAGTCCCGCCAGTCGCCAGAGCAGAGGGAAGCTCGCCACCGGCGAGGGCGTAGCCGTGGCCACAGCGGCCGCAGCTCGCACCCGAGCATGGGCTCGCGCTCAGAGAGCTCCTAGGAGCCCGTAGCCGCCCTTAGCTTCATCTCCAATAGCCTGTAGCGCCGTAGCCAGACTTGCCCGAGCCGCCGCCGCTACCAAGATCGTCGTGGTCATCGTCTCCGGCGACCCCGAGCCCCCCTCTAATGCTTCGCTGGAAGCGGGCGTGCGCGGGCTGCCTCCTGGTGCCCTCGGCGCGCCAAATGGCGGCTGGATGCTTGTTTTCGGTGAGCCCTGCCATTGGTTTGGTCGCCGCCGGCCAAACTCTGGTGGGCGCCAAAGTGGCCAGCCATTAGGGGCTAATCTCCCTCCTAATTAGCCCCCTAGCCACTCACAAGTGGGCCCCAGGGTGGGTCAAACCGCTGGTCAGCGCGGGGATTAGGCCTCCGTCACTGACGTGCGGGTCCCGCACATTAGGTTTGACCCGGCCTGGTCAACCGACTAGCTGACGTCGTAGTGATGTCAGGCAGGCATCTTAATTCATTTGTATAGTTCAAAATAAAATCCAGAAATTGTTTAAAACTTCAAAAATTCTTTTAAATTAATTTGTAAACCAGATGAAAATAATTTATATATGAAAATTTATTAGAAAAATCCAATGAATCCAATGGTGCTATTATCATGCATGTTAGAGCAACCTATGAAGATGAACATTGACATTTACTAATAGGTTAGCTTATGGAATTTGAAATGAAGAACGATTTTGAACCTATATTCAAACTCACTTCAAATTAACTTGGACACTAGTTGCATTAGCTAATCCATACATGCTACCATGTCATGATCATACATCATATTGTTGCACTTGCATGTATTGAATGCTATTTATCTACATTGCGGTAGGCCCTGCTTCCGAGGATACCCCCAAGTATTCCAACGAAGGAGAGAACCTTCCTGCTACCCAGCAAGGCAAGCAACCCCCTTTGATCATTCCGATAACATCCCAGTCTCTCGCTCCTGCTCTTGTTTATTGCATTAGGACAAACATTCACATGTCTGTCATACACGGTAGATGAACCTATTGTTTCGCATGACCTGTCATTATCACAATAAATAGCCAAACCTTGCAACCTAGCATGCCTGGTAGATGCTTGTGCCATGATGTGCTTAGCTTGCTTGTCTACTATGCTTGCTATGCTTAGAGTTGCGTCAGGTCTGATTCATCTTGGTGATGAACTTGGGTGAAACAATGTTGTAATGATGTGATAAGCTTTTGATGAACCCGATTTGGTAAAGGTAGCGATGATAGGCTATGTAGGAGTACACAGCGGGTTGCCTCATTGGGACCGTTCTTAGGAACTGAGTTCCGTGTTTGTGATCCAAGACTAGATACTATCACACGTTGCGATACTTAATTGACCCTCTCGACTTATAAGTCGCTTAGTCCATAGTCCAGGAGTTGCAAGTAGTTTCTGGTGTTTATAGCATGCTGGAGGCCGTGTGCAGCGCTGACCCTAGGGGTGGGTTACGACGCGGTAAGCAGTGGCATGGTGTACCAAGGGTCACCTGAATGGTGTGCTTGGGAACCCTGCGCACATCGTTTGGGGCCGTAGCGGAAACATCAGCCGGACTTCCGTGTGGGTTTAGTCTCAAATAGGCGATAGCCTAGAATAGAGGTCTTATGTGATTGACGGTCGTGGCCGACTTCCTTGCTGGGCTTCCTCTTGAAGGTTCCCAAGGTGCATGGTTTTATGAGCCCACAACGATAAGTGATGAGAGCGTGTGTGAAGAAGTACACCCCTACAGGGTATGAAACTATTCGAATAGCCGCGTCCTCGGATATGGACTACTTGGAAATCTTATGCTGTTCATAGATAATCAAATGGATACTCACAAAAATATCAAGACAAATGTGAGTACCATGGATGGCACTCTCCCAGGAGAGGGAAGTGAATCCATGGTGGTGTATTGTCATGGAGTTATAGGACTCGTGTGCGATATCTAAAATGTAAACAAAGAGTTAAAATTGTGTGGTCTAGGTTAGCCATGAGTTAAAGCTGGCATTGTTGCATAAACTCCACCACTCCCCTTGTTGATACATGAGCATTAATAGTCAGGTCTGATTTAAAGACTTGCTAAATACGTTTGTATTCATGTTTGCTAAATAAATGTTGCAGATGAGACCTGGGACCCATCAGGTGGGTTCTATCTAGATGTCGACGATGCCGAATAGCTGGTGTCCCAGCTACGACCTTATGCCCTGTGGCGGGCTGTAGATAGTCAGGCCATGTCCGTTTTAACCCTTTTCATTTGTCTGTACTCAGACAGCATTATGCGTCCGCTTGGTTTGTATGACTTGAGTGTCAGGTCATGTGACCCCTATCTGTAAGAACATATTATGTAAGACTAGTCTGAGCCTCTTAAATAAAAGTTGTGTTGATGTCTGGTTATGTTATCATGCCACAGTTGTATCTATGCATATCGGGCATTTAATGCGTATGTGTGACGTGCAACGGTATGTATGGTATCCGACACCTAGTTGTGTGCCTTTAGTAGTACTCTTTACGGGAAACTGCCTCTTTCTGCTTCCACCGAGCCATGGTAGCTTGCTACTGCTCCGGACACATTGATTGACCGACATGTATCCTTTTTTGCTGACGTGTCTATCCCTTTGGGGAAATGTCTCGCAGTGTAATGGAGTCCCTGTAGCCTGCTACGACTCGTCTACGTTCAGTGATGGCATTTATGTCTCACGGCGTAATGGAGTCCTTGTAGCTTGCTATGACTCGTCTACACAAGCTTGAGGCTGACACCTGCATTGTTGGGTTACGTATGCATGTTCTCGTATGGATGTGCCACTTGGGTTCTATGACTAGGCATGTCAGCCCGGGTTCTCTATCGTTTGATTGCCAGCGACATGTTCACATACGTGAGCCAAAAGACGCAACCGGTCCCGGCGAAGGTAAGGCTGCAGCCGTGGAGCTTACCGTGCGTTAGGCCGCAAAGTCATGTGATATGTTAAAGTCTGGATTCATATGACTTAGGATCCGGGTCCCGACACATAACCCAGAAGGGATGTTATGCACAGTTTCATCCAGGAATGAAGCTTTTGCATTGCTAAACATGCGGGTAGTAGCGGTATGGTTGATAGGTCATGCAAAAAAACAATTTTGGGGGGTTCGTTGCCCCTAATAGGAACCGCCTTCTATCCAGACTAACAAGTATGACTTAGTGGTGAGAAATAGAGTGATGTTACTTTGTTCTGTAATTTATTGTCCCAGAATGTGTCCGTGGTTGAGCGCAATGTTGGGTAGTAGAGGCTAGTAGTGTGCACGTCAACGATGAAATCATCCAAAACTCAATCTTGCAAGCCTTTTTTGGCCTTCTAAACTTCCCCAAAAAAGACAAAGTCTATCATCATGGGATACGTCTTTTTGTTGAGGTCATTTTGGCAGGTCGGGGAGCCCAATCGGAGTTCGTATGGCCAAAATATGGCCGTTCTATGGATACAACTCAAATAGATTTCAACACGAGGGGATACCGTGGATCCTGCTTCCAAGATAAGTTTCTCGCGCCCGTGAGCTATTTTGCTCCCCTCCGAACGACTTATTATTTTGGTTCCATAACCAGAAGGGATGTTACGCACAGTTTCGTCCAGGAATGAAGCTTTTGCATGGCTAAACTTGTGGGTAGTAGCGGTATGGTTGATAGACCATGCAAAACAACATTTTTGGGGGGGTCGGTGAACCGAAGAGGATCCTCCTTCTATACAGACTGACATGTATGACTTGCTGGTGACAAATAGAGTGATGTTATATTGTTCTGTAATTTATTGTCCCAGACTGTGTCCTTGGTTGAGCACAATATTGGGTAGTAGGGGCTAGCAGTGTGAATGCTAACGATTAAATCATCCAAAACTCAATCTTGCAAGCCTTTTGTGGCCTTATAACTTTCCCCAAAACGGACAGAGTCGGTCATCGTGGGATAAGTCTTTTCGTTGAGGTCATTTTGGCAGGTCGTGGAGCCCAATCGGAGTTCGTATGGCCACAATACGGCCGTTCTACAGATACAACTCAAATAGATTTGAACACTAGGGGATACCATGGATCCTGCTTCCAAGGTAAGTTTCTCGCGCCCATGAGCCATTTTGCGCCCCTCGGAACAACCTATTATTTTTGTTCCATAACCCAAAAGGAATGTTATGCATAGTTTCGTCCAGGAAGGAAGCTTTTGCATGGCTAAACTTGTGGGTAGTAGCGGTATGGTTGATAGACCATGCAAGACAACATTTTTGGGGGGTTCGGTGCACCGAGGAGGATCCTCCTTCTATCCAGACTTACATGTATGACTTGCTGGTGAGGAATAGATTGATGTTACATTGTTCTATAAATTATTTTCCTAGAATATGTCTGTGGTTGAGCACAATGTTGGGCAGTAAGGGCTAGTAGTGTGAATGCCAACGATTAAATCATCCAAAACTCAATCTTGCATTCCATTTTTGTCATACGAAATTTCCTCGAAATGGACAAAGTCCGTCATCGTGGGATACGTCTTTTCGTTGAGGTCATTTTGGCAGGTCGTGGAGCCCAATCGGAGTTCGTATGGCCAGAATATGGTTGTTCTATGCATACAACTCAAATAGATTTTAGTACCTGGGGATACCGCGGATCCAGGTTCCAAGGTAAGTTTCTTGCGCCCGTGAGCCATTTTCCGCCCCTCGAAATGACCTATTATTTTGGTTCCATAACGCAGAAGGGTTGTTATGCACAGTTTCGTCAAGGAATGAATATTTTGCATGGCTACGCATGTGGGTAGTAGAGGTATGGTTGATAGACCATGCAAAACAACATTTTTGGGGGGTTCGGTGCACCGAAGAGGATCCTGCTTCTATCCAGACTGACAAATATGACTTAGTGATGAGAAATAGAGTGATGTTACATTGTTCTGTAATTTACTGCCCCAGAATGTGTCCGTCCTTGAGCACAATGTTGGGTAGTAGAGGCTAGTACTATGCATCCCAACGATTAAATCATCCAAAACTCAATCTTGCAAGCCTTTTTTGGCCTTCTAAATTTCCTCGAAACGGACAAATTCCATCATCGTGGGATACGTCTTTTCGTTAAGGTCATTTTGGTAGGTCGTGGAGCCCAATCGGAGTTCGTATGGCCAGAATATGGCCGTTCTGCGGATACAACTAAAATAGATTTTAACACCTGGGGATACCACGGATGAAGCTTCCAACGTAAGTGTCTCACGCCCGTGAGCCATTTTGCACCCGTCGGAACGACCTATTATTTTGGTTCCATGACCCACAAGGGGTGTTATGCATAGTTTTGTCCAGCAATGAAGATTTTGCGTTGCCAAACATGTGGGTAGTAGCGGTATGGTTGATAGACCATGCAAAACAACATTTTGGGGGGGGGGGTCGGTGCACCGAAGAGGATACTCCTTCTATCCAGACTGACATGTATGACTTGCTAGTGAGAAATAGAGTGATGTTGCATTGTTCTGTAATTTATTGTCCCAGAATGTGTCCGTGGTTCAGCACAATGTTGGGTAGTAGGTGATAGTAGTGTGCACGCCAAAGATTAAATCATCCAAAACTCAATCTTGCAAGCCTTTTTTGGCCTTCGTCATTTCCCCAAAACGGACAAAGTCCGTCATTGTGTGATACTTCTTCTCGTTCAGGTCATTTTGGCAGGTCGTGGAGCCCAATAAGAGTTCGTATGGCCACATATGGCCGTTCTACGGATACAACTCGAATAGATTTCAACACCAGGGGTTACCATGGATCCTTCCTCCAAGGTTAGTTTCTCGTGCCCATGACCCATTTTGCGCCCCTCGGAACGACCTATTATTTTGGTTCCAGAACCCAGAAGGAATGTTCTGCACAGTTTCGTCCCGGAATGAAGCTTTTGCATGGATAAACATGTGGGTAGTAGCGGTATGGTTGATAGACCATGCAAAACAACAGTTTTGGCGGGTTCGATGCACTAAGCAGGATCCTTCTTCTATCTAGAATGACATGTATGACTTGCTGCTGAGAAATAGAGTGATGTTACATTGTCCTGTAATTTATTGTCCCAGAATGTGTCCGTGGTTGAGCACAATGTTGGGTAGTAGGGGCTAGTATTGTGCGCGCCAGCGATAAAATCATCCCAAAATCAATCTTGCAAGCCTTTTTTGGCCTACGAAATTTCCTCGAAATGAACAAAGTCCGTCATCGTGGGATACGTCTTTTCGTTGAGGTCATTTTGGCAGGTCGTGGAACCCAATCGGAGTTCGTATGGCCAGAATATGGTCGTTCTATGCATACAACTCAAATAGATTTTAACACCTGGGGGTACCGCGGATCCAGGTTCCAAGGTAAGTTTCTAGCGCCCGTGAGCCATTTTGCGCCCCTCGAAACGACCTATTATTTTGGTTCCATAACCCAGAAGGGTCGTTATGCACTGTTTCGTCAAGGAATGAATATTTTGCACGGCTAAGCATGTGGGTGGTAGAGGTATGGTTGATAGACCATGCAAAACAACATTTTTGGGGGGGTTCGGTGCACCGAAGAGGATCCTGCTTCTATCCAGACTGACAAATATGACTTAGGGATGAGAAATAGAGTAATGTTACATTGTTCTCTAATTTACTGCCCCAGAATGTGTCCGTGCTTGAGCACAATGTTGGGTAGTAGAGGCTAGTAGTGTGCATGCCAACGATTAAATCATCCAAAACTCAATCTTGCAAGCCTTTGTTGGCCTCCTAAATTTCCTCGAAACGGACAAATTCCATCATCGTGGGATACGACTTTTCATTAAGGTCATTTTGGTAGGTCGTGGAGCCCAATTGGAGTTTGTATGGCCAGAATATGGCCGTTCTGCGGATACAACTAAAATAGATTTTAACACCTAGGGATACCACGGATCCAACTTTCAACGTAAGTTTCTTGCGCCCATGAGCCATTTTGCACCCCTCGGAATGACCTATTATTTTGGTTCCATGACCCACAAGGGGTGTTATGCACAGTTTCGTCCAGCAATGAACCTTTTGTGTTGCTAAACATGTGGGTAGTAGCGGTATGGTTGATAGACCATGCAAAACAACATTTTGGGGGGGGGGTCGGTGCACCGAAGAGGATCCTCCTTCTATCCAGACTGACATGTAAGACTTGCTAGTGAGAAATAGAGTGATGTTACGTTGTTCTGTAATTTATTGTCCCAGAATGTGTCCGTGGTTGAGCACAATGTTGGGTAGTTGGGGATAGTAGTGTGCACGCCAACGATTAAATCATCCAAAACTCAATCTTGCAAGCCTTTTTTGGCCGTCGTCATTTCCCCAAAACGGACAAAGTCCGTCATCGTGTGATACGTCTTCTCGTTGAGGTCATTTTGGCAGGTCGTGGAGCCCAATCGGAGTTCGTATGGCCACATATGGCCGTTCTACGGATACAACTAAAATAGATTTCAACACCAGGGGGTACCATGGATCCTTCCTCCAAGGTAAGTTTCTCGTGCCCATGAGCCACTTTCCGGCCCTCGGAACGACCTATTATTTTGGCCCCAGAACCCATCAAGGATGTTATGCACAGTTTCGTCCCGGAATGAAGCTTTTGCATGGCTAAACATGTGGGTAGTAGCGGTATGGTTGATAGACCATGCAAATCAACAGTTTTGGCGGGTTCGATGCACTAAAGAGGATCCTCCTTCTATCTGGAATGACATGTATGACTTGCTGCTGAGAAATAGAGTGATGTTACATTGTTCTATAATTTATTGTCCCAGAATGTGTCCGTGGTTGAGCACAATGTTGGGTAGTAGGGGCTAGTAGTGTGCACGCGAGCGATAAAATCATCCCAAACTCAATCTTGCAAGCCTTTTTTGGCCTACGAAATTTCCTCGAAATAGACAAAGTCCATCATCGTGGGATACGACTTTTCGTTGAGGTGATTTTGGCAGGTCGTGGAGCCCAATCGGAGTTCGTATGGCCAGAATATGGTCTTTCTATGCATACAACTCAAATAGATTTTAACACCTGGGGATACCGCGGATCCAGGTTCCAAGGTAAGTTTCTTGCGCCTGTGAGCCATTTTGCGCGCCTCGGAACGACCTATTATTTTGGTTCCATAACCCAGAAGGGATATTATGCACTGTTTCATCAAGGAATGAATATTTTGCATGGCTAAGCATGTGGGTAGTAGAGGTATGGTTGATAGACCATGCAAAACAACATTTTTGGGGGGTTCGGAGCACCGAAGAGGATCCTGCTTCTATCCAGACTGACAAATATGACTTAGTGATGAGAAATAGAGTGATGTTACATTGTTCTGTAATTTACTGCCCCGGAATGTGTCCATGCTTGAGCACAATGTTGGGTAGTAGAGGCTAGTTGTGTGCATGCCAACGATTAAATCATCCAAAACTCAATCTTGCAAGCCTTTTTTGGCCTTCTAAATTTCCTCGAAACGGACAAATTCCATCATCGTGGGATACGTCTTTTCTTTAAGGTCATTTTGGTAGGTCGTGGAGCCCAATCGGAGTTCGTATGGCCAGAATATGGCCGTTCTGCGGATACAACTCAAATAGATTTTAACACCTGGGGATACCACGGATCCAGCTTCCAACGTAAGTTTCTCGCGCCCGTGATCCATTTTGCACTCCTCGGAAAGACCTATTATTTTGGTACCATGACCCACAAGTGGTGTTATGCACTGTTTTGTCCAGCAATGAAGATTTTGCGTTGCTAAACATATGGGTAGTAGCGGTATGGTTGATAGACCATGCAAACCAACATTTTGGGGGGGTTCGGCGCACCGAAGAGGATCCTCCTATCCAGAATGACATGTATGACTTGCTAGTGAGAAATAGAGTGATGTTACATTGTTCTGTAATTTATTGTCCCAGAATGTGTCCGTCGTTGAGCACAATGTTGGGTAGTAGGGGATAGTAGTGTGCACGCCAACGATTAAATCATCCAAAACTTAATCTTGCAAGCCTTTTTTGGCCTTCGTCATTTCCCCCAAACGGACAAAGTCCGTCATCGTGTGATACGTCTTCTCGTTGAGGTCATTTTGGCAGGTCGTGGAGCCCAATCAGAGTTCGTATGGCCACATATGGTCGTTCTACGGATACAAGTCAAATAGATTTCAACACCAGGGGGTACCATGGATCCTTCCTCCAAGGTTAGTTTCTCGTGCCCATGAGCTATTTTGCGCCCCTCAGAACGACCTATTATTTTGGTTCCAGAACCCAGAAGGGATGTTATGCACAGTTTCGTCCCGGAATGAAGCTTTTGCTTGGCTAAACATGTGGGTAGTAGCGGTATGGTTGATAGACCATGCAAAACAACAATTTTGGCGGGTTCGATGCACTAAAGAGGATCCTCCTTCTATCTAGAATGACATGTATGACTTGCTGCTGAGAAATAGAGTGATGTTACATTGTTCTGTAATTTATTGTCCCAGAATGTGTCCGTGGTTGAGCACAATGTTGGGTAGTAGGGGCTAGTAGTGTGCACGCCAGCGATAAAATCATCCCAAAATCAATCCTGCAAGCCTTTTTTGGCCTATGAAATTTCCTCGAAACGAACAAATTCTGTCATCGTGGGATACATATTTTCGTTGAGGTCATTTTGGCAGGTCGTGGAGCACAATCAGAGTTCGTATGGCCAGAATATGTTCGTTGTATGCATACAACTCAAATAGATTTTAACACCTGGGGATACCGCGGATCCAGGTTCCAAGGTAAGTTTCTTGCGCCCGTGAGCCATTTTGCGCCCCTCGGAACGACCTATTATTTTGGTTCCATAACCCAGAAGGGTTGTTATGCACTGTTTCGTCAAGGAATGAATATTTTTCATGGCTAAGCATGTGGGTAGTAGAGGTATGGTTGATAGACCATGCAAAACAACCTTTTTGGGGGGTTCGGTGCACCGAAGAGTATCCTGCTTCTATCCAGACTGACAAATATGACTTAGTGATGAGAAATAGAGTGAAGTTACATTGTTCTGTAATTTACTGCCCCAGAATGTGTCCGTGCTTGAGCACAATGTTGGGTAGTAGATGCTAGTAGTGTGCATGCCAACGATTAAATCATCCAAAACTCAATCTTGCAAGCCTTTTTTGGCATTCTAAATTTCCTCGAAACGGACATATTCCATCATCGTGGGATACGTCTTTTCATTAAGGTCATTTTGGTAGGTCCTGGAGCACAATCGGAGTTCGTATGGCCAGAATATGGCCGTTCTGCCGATACAACTAAAATAGATTTTAACACCTGGGGATACCTCAGATCCAGCTTCCAAGGTAAGTTTCTCGCGCCCGTGAGCCATTTTGCACCCCTCGGAATGACCTATTATTTTGGTTCCATGACCCACAAGGGGTGTTATGCACAGTTTCGTCCAGCAATGAAGCTTTTGCGTTGCTAAACATCTGGGTAGTAGTTGTATGGTTGATAGACCATGCAAAACAACATTTGGGGGGGGGGGGGTTCGGTGCACCGAAGAGGATCCTCCTTCAATCCAGACTGACATGTAAGACTTGCTAGTGAGAAATAGAGTGATGTTACATTGTTCTCTAATTTATTGTCCCAGAATGTGTCCGTGGTTGAGCACAATGTTGGGTAGTTGGGGATAGTAGTGTGCACGCCAACGATTAAATCATCCAAAACTCAATCTTGCAAGCCTTTTTTGGCCTTCGTCATTTCCCCAAAACGGACAAAGTCCATCATCGTGTGATACGTCTTCTCGTTGAGGTCATTTTGGCAGGTCGTGGAGCCCAATCGGAGTTCGTATGGCCACATATGGCCGTTCTACGGATACAATTCAAATAGATTTCAACACCAAGGGGTACCATGGATCCTTCCTCCAAGTTAAGTTTCTCGTGCCGATGAGCCATTTTGCGCCCCTCAGAACGACCTATTATTTTGGCCCCAGAACCCATGAGGGATGTTATGCATAGTTTCGTCCCGGAATGAAGCTTTTGCATGGCTAAACATGTGGGTAGTAGTGGTATGGTTGATAGACCATGCAAAACAACAGTTTTGGCGGGTTCGATGCTCTAAAGAGGATCCTCCTTCTATCTGGAATGACATGTATGACTTGTTGCTGAAAAATAGAGTGATGTTACATTGTTCTGTAATTTATTGTCCCAGAATGTGTCCGTGGTTGAGCACAATGCTGGGTAGTAGAGGCTAGTAGTGTGCACGCGAGCGATAAAATCATCCCAAACTCAATCTTGCAAGTCTTTTTTGGACTACGAAATTTCCTCAAAACGGACAAAGTCTGGCATCGTGGGATACGACTTTTCGTTGAGGTCATTTTGGCAGGTCATGGAGCCCAATCGGAGTTCGTATGGACAGAATATGGTCCTTGTATGCACACAACTCAAATAGATTTTAACACCTGGGGATACCGTGGATCCAGGTTCCAAGGTAAGTTTCTTGCGCCCGTGAGCCATTTTGCGCCCCGCGGAACGACCTATTATTTTGGTTCCATAACCCAGAAGGGTTGTTATGCACAGTTTCGTCAAGGAATGAATATTTTGCATGGCTAAGCATGTGGGTAGTAGAGGTATGGTTGATAGACCATGCAAAACAATATTTTAGGGGGGTTCAGTGCGCCGAAGAGGATCCTCCTTCTATCCAGACAATCATGTATGACTTGCTGGAGAGAAATAGAGTGATGTTACATTGTTCTGTAATTTATTGTCCCAGAATGTGTCCGTGGTTGAGCACAATGTTGGGTAGTAGGGGATAGTAGTGTGCACACCAATGATTAAATCATCCAAAACTCAATCTTGCATGCCTTTTTTGAACTTCGTAATTTCCTCGGAACGGACAAAGTCGATCATCGTGGGATACGTCTTTTCGTTGAGGTCATTTTGGCAGGTCGTGGAGCCCAATCGGAGTTCGTATGGCCACATATGGCCGTTCTACAGATACAACTTCAATAGATTTCAACACCATGGGATACCATGGATCCTTCTTCCAAGGTAAGTTTTTCGCGCCCACGAGCCATTTTGCACCCCTCGGAACGACCTTTTATTTTGGTTCCCTAACCCAGAAGGGATGTTATGCACAGTTTCGTCCTAGAATAAAGCTTTTGCATGGCTAAACATATGGGTAGTAGAGGTATGGTTGATAGACCATGCAAAACAACATTTTTGGGGGGTTCAGTGCACCGAAGAGGATCCTGCTTCTATCCAGACTGACAAATATGACTTAGTGGTGAGAAATACAGTGATGTTACATTGTTCTGTAATTTAATGCCCCAGAATGTGTCCGTGCTTGAGCACAATGTTGGGTAGTAGAGGCTAGTTGTGTGCATGCCAACGATTAAATCATCCAAAACTCAATCTTGCAATCCTTTTTTGGCCGTCTAAATTTCCTCGAAACGGACAAATTCCATCATCGTGGGATACGTCTTTTAATTAAGGTCATTTTGGTAGGTCCTGGAGCACAATCGGAGTTCGTATGGCCAGAAAATGGCCGTTCTGCCGATACAACTAAAATAGATTTTAACACCTGGGGATACCTCAGATCCAGCTTCCAACGTAAGTTTCTCGCGCCCTGAGCCATTTTGCACCCCTCGGAACGACCTATTATTTTGGTTCCATGACCCACAAGGGGTGTTATGCACAGTTTCGTCCAGCAATGAAGCTTTTGCGTTGCTAAACATCTGGGTAGTAAAAGGGGCGCCGGCGGGATTCGATCCCGGGTCGCCTAGGACAGAGAACAGGGGCGCTACCACTAGGCTAGGAGGGGATGTCTAAACTAGAAGGGGCGTTTATCGATATGGCCATTCCAACGGCAAGTTGGGGCTCCTACTACAGATCGGAGCAGCAGACCATGACGGCGTCGGCAGGTCCCAGCAGACGGCGGCGGGAATGCAGGATCTTGCGGCTGCCCAGATGCACAAGATGTCGAGAAACAATGCCAAAGCATACGCCTGGCAGCATGCACGCATGAGCTTGCTGCCATGGCATTGGAACCAGCAAGAGGAGGCGACAGAGACACGAGCTACAGTATGACGCCAGCTACACTGCAGGGAACGATGCAAGCACATGCTGCTAGCCGGACACAGGGGAGGCTTGCCACTAAGCAACAACACACACGCAAGACAACAACACCGCAAAAATGGACTTTCCCGGAGCTCAGAGGACGCGATCGTGGCACGGACATTACGTCGCCTACGAGGACCGATGAGCAATGGAACGGGGCAAGGAATGGAGGCAGCTCACCTAGTGCCACTGGACATGAAGATGAGGCTGAGCTCGCGACGAAGACGACGTGAGGACGTGCTAAACCTCGACGTACTTCAGCTCCGAGAAGAAGTTGAGGCAGAGGAAGAAGACGTGGACAAGGAGGCCGTTCCCGAGGTCCTAACGATGCGAATGCTGTCAAGACACGATGATGCGGACGACCCCGAGCTCCTTTGGGTCATAGACGAAGGAGGGGAGGCACGAGAGGCTATCCCGAGCACGAGCTCGGGTGCTCTCTATGCATGGTGATGGCAGGGCGAGGACGAGCTATCCCTAGCGGAGGCGGCGCAGAGGAATCTCAAAATGTGGGAGGGAAAATCCTAGGGCCATGAGGACATCTTACAAGAAGGTTCTGGTCACCGGACGGCCATCAAATTGTGAAAGGAGTCGACATGGAGTTGCTAGATTCTCGCCATACAAAGGAGACGATGACTGAAACTGCGGGGCTCTGTTGGGCTGCACCGGCGCTCTTGCTGGTCCATGAGAGGAGAAGAGGCCTAGCTAGCACTCTCACTCGTAGGGGAAAAACAACAAGGGGGTTTCCTTTTAAAACTAGCCCACAACAAAATAATTCCACAACAGAAAAGGAAGGGGTCTTTCCCCAAAATAAACATACTTTGAACTCCCACAAATATGCCCCATTTAATAAAAATGGTTTTTTTATTTTTAGGAAAAACAAATTGAACACATGTATTTAGAAATATTAAACTATTTTTTACAAGTCAAAGACAAATAAGCTCCAGACAATTATAAGGGCTAGTTAATATTAATGCCCACAATATTTGGGAAAAGTGGAACATTTTTTAAAGACTTTATTTAGCCAGCAAAACTCACATGTTGCACATATTGAAAAGAGAGGAATTGGCATCGTTTTTTAGAGAATGGAGGAGGGGGAATAACGCAACAAATTTTCACACCAAAACTACGATGCCTCCTAATACAACCACACTTCAAGCCTATCCACAACAAGACAACACCACCCACAACACACACACAAGCAAGTCATGATGCAAAAAGAACAATGATGCTATGATGCCATGATGCAAGAATGTCATGACGCAAAATTATATTAAGCACAACACATGGTGGCAAACATGGGAGTTACACATGAGAAACGTGACCACAATGGCAAGGGGTGCACTTGGGATGTTACAACTCTGCCACACTACAAGAGGATCTCGACCCGAGAGCTGAGAACAAAAGAACTCTGGGAATTCTGAGCGGAGAAGATCCTCATGTTCCCAAGTAGCTTCTTTGTCAGAATGATGAGACCACTTCACCTTGAGAAACTTAATAGACTTGTTGCGAGTCTTACGCTTAGTTTCTTCGAGAATAGCAATTGGTTGCTCATGATAAGATAGGCTTTCTTGGAGATCAATGTCTTGGAGGTCAATGGTATGCTCAGGAGTCTTGAAGCACCTCCGGAGCTGAGATACATGGAATACATCATGCCCATTTGCAAAATTCGTAGGAAGCTCGAGTTGATAGGCAAGTTCACCTCTCTTGCCCACAACTTTGAAAGGACCCACAAAGCGGGGAGTTGGCTTTCCTTTGATTCCAAACTACTGAGTGCCCTTCATGGGAGAAACTCTAAGATAGACACGGTCATCAATTTGAAAGGAGACATCCCAATGTTTGTTGTCATCATAACTCTTCTGTCGGTATTGAGCTTCTTTGAGGTTCTCAGGAATGACACGGCACATCTCTTCTGCTTCACTGATCATGTCATTGCCCAGAATTTGACGCTCACCGGTTTCAGACCAATTGAGCGGGGTATGGCACTTTCTGCCATAGAAAATCTCGAATGGGGCCTTGCCTAAACTAGCTTGAAAGTTCTTGTTTTGTGAAAATTCAGCGTATGGAAGGTAATCTTCCCATTTCATGTCAAAATAGATCACATAGGCTCTGAGCATGTCTTCAAGGATTTGATTGACTCTCTCAACTTGACCACAAGTCTACGGGTGAAATGCAGTGCTGAAATTGATCTTGGTACTCATAGCAGTATGGAAGGACTGCCAAAACATGGAAGTGTAGATGCTTCCATGGTCAAATGAAATGAGCTGAGGAATTTAGTACAAAGAAACTATCCTTGACGTATACAGCTCTGCCAGCTGAGCTGCCGAAATAGAATCTTTGAACGGAAGGAAATGGGCAACTTTGGTCAACTTGTCGATAACCACAGAGATGGCATCATTGCCCTTCTTGGACATAGGAAACCTAGTTACGAAATCCATCTCCACATGATCGGATTTCCACTCTGAAATAGGCCAAGGCTAAAGGAGACCTGGTGGATGTTGATGTTCCGCCTTCACTCTGCGACAAACGTAACACTCGTTCCGAACTAAGCAATTTCACGTTTCATGCGACTCCACCAGAAGGTTTGCTTGAGGTCCTGATAAATCTTGGAACTACCTAGATGAATGGATAGGAGAGAATTGTGCGCTACATCCATGATAACCTTCTTGAGATCACCTTTTGGAACCACCAAACGGTCCTCAAAGAACAAGGTATCTTTGTCATCAACGCGAAAGCACTTATACTTTGGAATGCCCTTAGCCACACCTTTCTTCACTTTCTTCACCATCGCATAAAGAAGTTGAGCTTGGTGAACCTTATCTTCCAGATCCAGAGAGTTGAAGATTTGAAAGAAATCCCTGCGGGATCATTTGGAGATTGAGCTTGCGGAAGGCTTCACAAAGCTCGGGTTGAAGAGGCTTCAGGATGAGACTGTTGCAGTACGCCTTCCGGCTGAGCGCGTCTGCAATTACATTTGCTTTCCCAGGTGTATACTCAATGCTTGGGTTGAAGTCTTCAATCATTTCCACCCAACGAGACTTCCGAAGATTGAGGTTGGGTTGAGTGAAAATGTATTTCAATCTCTTGTGATCAGTGTACACTTCAACTGGTCTGCCCAACAAGTGAATCCAACCCATCAGAGCATGCACAACTGCCACAAACTCAAGATCATGAGTGGGGTAGTTCCTCTCGTCAGGCTTCAACTGACGCGAGGTATAATCACAATCTTATTATCTTGCATGCAAACACCACCAAGACCTTGGAGGGAAGCATCGTTGAAAACTTGGAAAGGCTTCGATTGCTCGGGAGGGACAAGAACTAGAGCTGAAGTCAGTTTGTGCTTGAGAGTATTGAACGCCACATCAAACTCCGGAGACCAAGCATACTTGACATTCTTCTGGAGGAGGTTGGACAGAGGATTAGCAATTTGAGTGAATTTTCCACGAATCTTCTGGAGTAACTTGCAAGACCACGGAAGCTACGAAGCTTCTTGACATTCTGAGGAGGCTCCCACTTCAAGATTGCCTCAGCTTTCTCATGGTGCATTTTAATGCTCTCGGCAGAGATCACATGCCCTAGGTACACCACTTCATTGAGCCAAAACTCACACTTGGAAAACTTAGAATAGAATCGATGGTTTCATAGCTTGTCACGCACAAGCTTGAGATGCTCTGCATGTTCTTCTTCAGTCTCCGAGAACACGAGAATATCATCCAAATAGACCAAGATGAACTCATTCTTGAAAGCGTAGAATATGTAGTTCATCATTCTAGAGAAGGTTGGAGGAGCATTGGCAAGACCAAAAGACATGACAGTGTACTCATAAGAGCCAAAACTCGTCCTGAAAGCAGTTTTTGGAGTATCTTCTTCACGAATGCGAATCTGATGATAGCCCATGCGAAGATCAAGCTTCGATAAAACCTTGGAACCTTTCAGTTGTTCAAACAACTTGTTGATGTTGGGGAGTGGGTACTTGTTTCTGATTGTCTTTTTATTGAATGGACGGTAATCGACACAAAGTTGGTCTGTGCCAGGGTTATTCTTGACAAACAAAACACCACAACCCCAAGGAGAAGAACTTAGTCTGATCAGACCCAGACGTTCTTGTTCATCTAGCTGCTTCTTCAACTCTTTCAGCTCTTCGTGGCCAACCTTATATGGACGTTCGCAAACCGGATTAGTTCCAAGCTCGAGGTCAATCACAAATTGAACTGGCCGGTGCCGAGGCATTCCTGGCAATTCTTTGGGAAAGACATAATCATACTCACGAACCACCCGTATTTGAGAAATAGCTGAGATTTCACCCTTCTTTTTAAGATCAAATAATCACATCTTCCGAAGGATGAGTCAATTTGACCTCTTTGGCTTGCCAATCAACATGCGCCTTGTTCATAGCCATAAAGTCCATGCCAAGAATGAGAACAATATCGGAATTACCGAGAACAATTGGAGAGGCCAGAAAAGAATAATTGCCCATCTTGATAGAGACATCCAGAACCACCTTGTTAGCGCTCAAGAGAGTGGCGGGTGAAACAACACGCAAGGCCTTGCTTAGATATTCTGAATCGAAGTCATGCTTGGCGAATAATGGTTTAGACATGAATGAATGCGATGCACCAGTATCAAACAACACTTTTGCAGGAATAGAATTAACCAAGAGATTACCCATGGTCACTTGAGAAGAATTCTCTGCCTCGGCTGCGTTCACCATGTTCACCCTTGCTGACCTAGGATTATGATTCACCATAGTATTTCCTGGAGGTCTAACTGGAGGAGGAGGCGGAAGACGCCACTGGTTGCACTTGTTTGAGTAGTGACCCTTCTGACCACACTTGTGACAAGTAACCTCTAACAGCGGACGAAAGTTGCCTGGAGGAGGAACATTTGCGGACTTGGGTGCCTGGGGTCTCTCCTGATAACTTGGGTTGGGTGGGTGGGAAGAACCATGACCACCGAACTGTCTATGTTGCTACGGGGGACAAAACGGAGGAGGCAGAGGAATCCAATACTACTGCTGCTTAGGGACCATTTGAGAGCTAGAAGAAGAAGAATAGGATTCCTTGGAATGCTTCCTTGAGTTATCTAACTTGAGCTGAGTTGCCTCAACCTTCAGAGCCATGTTGTAGAACTGATCAAACTCACGAGGCTCTTAGAGGACCAGACCCAGCAGAAGTTAATCCTTGAGACCACCTCTGAACTGATAAATCATGGACTTGTCATCAGGAATATCTTGTTTAGCATAGCGGGCCAGATTCTAGAACTCGACGTTGTACCGATAGACATACTTGCTTCCCTGCTTCAGGTGCCTGAACTTCTCACGCATTTCCTCTAAAAAGCTCGTCAGAATGTAATGCACCCTGAAGTCACGACAAAAATTCTCCCAGCTCACAACACGATCACCTCGAGAGTCCTTGTATTGCTGCCAGCAATCTGCGAACCTGACATAGTCCTCTGGTTTGATATTGTTGCACTCAACATTCTTACTCATGTCCTGGAGCCAATCATCTCCATCAAAAGGCTGTTCACAACAGGTGAAAGAGTTGGGCTGGTTGGCAAGGAACTAGATGAGAGTTGCAAACTGAGGCTGATTCCGAAAATTCCCTTGAAAACCTTGCTGACCCTGTTCTCTCTCTTGCAATAGCCTGAGCAACATCTGAGTATTCGCATTGGTTGCGGCCATCACAACTTGCCAAGCTTCTGGACGAGGAGGCGGTGGTGGGGGGATGGAGGATCAAACTGCTCCTCACCCCGACCCGGATTCCCGTGAGTTGGTGGAGCCATCCTGGAGACAGACAAGAACATTAGCACACCATTGAAAGACGTTGAACGGAATAACATTAATATCTTTCCTATTGAAATATTAGTAAGAACGCCTTCTTCGGGTTTGCGATAACATCATCAGATATTAGAAGCCACTTGCAATAACACAAAAATATTGAGCTAATGTTGCTCAGAATAAATGTATATGCCCTCATACATATGAAGAAGACGATCCTAGATAGCTACTTGAATTCCCACCAAAGAACTTCCGAAATCTTTCTGTTTATGCAATATGGTGTTGGGGATAGAAGGAACAAAATATCTCACACAACTAACAAGCCCTACGCCCCAACTGTATCCATCCTTCAACACATAACCAGAGGCTCCGGAAGTCCATCTATCTCTGGTCCTCGAAAGCACAACGATACCAACCATGGCAGTACCCCGGACGACTTCCCAGTACTGGGTGACTCCGACCTTATCACACCACGAGAAGTATTGAGGCAGTTTCAAACATCCTCCATCCTAAGATACTAAGAAAACTGAATGATAACGATATGCCAAGAATCCCCTGGAGCACAACTCCCCGAAAGAAATCAAGTTAGACAGGAGGCACCAAGACAGAACTCCATCACATCGGCATCATATAGTTTCGCAAAATACCCGCGTGATTCTAAAAAAATATGAGCGAGAAGAGGAGTAGAATCAAAAATTCGTAAATCGAATGCTTCACCAGAGTATAGAAGAGGAGTAACGAAACCTACTCTCCGATATAAGTAAACACAAAATAGTTTTTACTAGACTCAACTCGGCCAAGTTCGATCAAGGAAAGGGCTCCTATGGTCATATGGCTTTGAATACCAACTTGTAACGGCCAAGATGCGCGCCTATCCTTATTAAGACACATGGGCCTCAACAGGGATAGAGGCATATCTCATCATTTCGCAACTACGGTAATTCATAGCATACATTTATGAAGAGAGAGTATAGGAGTTGGCTTACACTCCCACAAGCTAAATTACAATTCACTCAAATATTCAATCATCATAGAGAAGGCAGGGTCCGTCTACGGACGAATCAAACGAAGAAAAGAAGCAGTGAAAAATGCCTTGCTATCCCACGCATCACGACCATGGCCACTCTACTCATCGGGGTACGCAACATACATCCTGCCACGTTCTTCATCGTACTCCCACTGCAGCAGGGACACATCATCTGGCACGGAGTCATCAACACCTGCACCTATATTGTTGTAGTAATCCGTGAGCCATAGGGAACTCAGCAATCATGTAACCTGCGTACCGAAACTATGTAAGCTTATTGATTGGATGGGGGGGGTAAGTGTTGAGGTTGCAAAAAGCACTAATCATTTATTTGTTGGCTAATTTACGAGAACATGAATGTAAATATGGATTTCTGCAAAGATGGTTGAAAACTACCATCATCACTATGTGATCCTGAACACCTAGTTACATCAAACGTAACCCCACCGTCTTCTCTCTCGGTTCATGTTCACAAGCAGAGACGATCATGGTTATGCACACAGTTTGTGTATTTTATTGGAGTTTACTTCAAGTTAACTATAACCGGGCGTTAAACAAAATATCCAAGTTGCCACATAACCGCGGGCATGCCTTTCCGAAAGATTTAACCCTGCAGGGGTGCTCCAAATAACCCATCACAAATTAACCACACTCCGCGGGAATAACCTCGACCAGGGATCTCGCGATCATCCTAGGAAATTCCAAAGGAAAACCGACACCTCGAGATAGCCCGAAGAAGATTAGAGTTCCTCATGCAAGACATTCGAGATAGGTAAAACAAGTCTAGCAAGACCACCCGACGTGTTGACGAACACGATAAGAGCCGCGTATCTCATTCTGAGGACACGACCGGATAAGTGACACATATGGAGGCCTGATAGAAATCTCCCGAGTTGCCCCGGGTTGGCCCCACACAATGCTCTAGTTTGGACGAACACTCATGAGGAGCAATGGCCCGGGTTGTTAATTAATTACAGACGGGTTGCAAAGCCCTATGCATTTTTATTAAGTTGTTAAGAAAATAGTACCAATGTGGGGTCATGCCAGACAAGCTTTAATCTCAACCGAATAATCAAGGGGTTCCCCATAACAACCCCGAACATGTTAGGAGCGCAAATATGGAAACATAACACCGGTAACAAGTAACTATGTTAGTAAAAGTGGAACAGAACACTAAGCAAAATGCCAAGCCTTCCACCATACCAAGATATATATGTGCATTAAATTAGATAGCAGAAAATATTCTGATATCTCCAGATATCCATGTTATCACATGTAAACAACCTGCACTTGCATCTAAGAATGCTATAAGAGGGGCTGAGCAGCGGTAACTTAGCCAGACAAGGTTTGCTAGGTAAAGGAGGAGTTAGAGGCTGTCATGGAAATTTAGGAGTTTTGACATTCAAGTGGTAGGTAACGCAAAGGTAACGGTAAGAGAGAGACATCTAGCAAAGCAAAAATAGTGTCGGCATCCGGGTACGATCATCTTGCCTGTTGGTTCTTCAGAGGGACAAAGAGCTGGGTCCTCGTAGTTGTACTCTCTTGGATCCTCGTACTCAGGTTCAACACTCGCGTCTAGCCAAGAGAAACAACAACAATAAACAAACAACCAAGGTTCAATGCACAAACAAGATGATGCATGATTCATTTCAAGTATTTAACATGGGAATCCTAAGCTAGTCATGTTTTACATGCCATAGTTAAGTTATTTACAATTTTTGACAGAACCTCATGTGAAGTTGTTTGAGCATGCATGATCATGGAAAATATGGATTCTTCATGCAAAATCAATGCAAATGCATATGTAGAACGTAGGAAATGGAGACGGTTCTCACACTACGCTCATGGCAAGGTACGAAGACGAAATACAAGACAAGAAGGGCTATGGGATGTTCCTTTGTATTCCAAGGTAGCCACTGGTTAGGAATGAAAAACCAATCACAATAGAGCCGTATATCAAGCAAAATAATGGAGCATAGCTCAAAACAAAACTACACACATCATTTCCAAAATAGCAACATAGCAACTTCCATAGCAATTATCTAGAGCTACATGATGTTTCCAAGCTCAAACAAGGCATGTACAGAAACTACATAACATGTTTATCAAATCACCAACTACACAAACATGAAAGTAAGCACTATCACTAAGCATGAAGCTCACAGGATGGCATAATAAAATAGATTCTAGGACCTGAGCTAAGATGATAGCAAACTGACAGCAGAAAATGATGACACTAGAGACCACCTCATGGCATGAAAATTAACAGGATGATATTGGACAATATTGTCATGGCGAACAAGCACCTATAGGACCGTGGGGATCCCTTTTGGTTCGGCAAGGGGGCGGACGCGTGCAAAGAGCCGGTCTGGTGAGCCGCACATTGGGAACTTTTACCCAGGTTCGGGCCACATAGATGCATAATACCCTACTCCTGCTTGGATGTATTGATTGTGTTCTATGGTTATGGCTACACGAGCACCATGGACGTATGCTATAGGAGCTCGATGACCTCGTCCAATGTACAAAAGCCCAAAAGTGGGGGTGTCCAAAAAAGTCCTTTTCTGTAACGCCCTCGGCCTCCTTTTATACTCAAGGGGATCCCAACAGTGGCGTATAGTGTGCACACGAGATGCACAGTGCAATAGTGCTATTGCACCTAAGTCTGACGGAGTAGGACAAGAGCATTTAATGCTCCGTCAGATGCCTCAGTCCGTCAGCGGGACGGGACGGAGGCCCGTCCCATCGACGCTGCTCAACCCCCCTCCATCATCGACGTTGCGACACGCGTCTAGGTGAATCGACACCTGGCTTGTGCGCTGGCTGTGCTTGCCGGGGGCTTACCTTGCCGGGGCCTTGTCTTGCCGGGGAGGGGGCTTTCCATTGCCTGGAGGCTTTACGCACCTCCCGACAAGGGCTTGCCGGCATCCTTTAATCTTCTGTGCTGGTGGTTGATAATCTTTCATCGGGCCTTGCCGCCGAGGTAGCTGCTATGGCCCATGCATCAGTAAGGGGCACTAGGTAGCCCAAAAACTCTACTGCACCAACAGTAGCCCCCGGGCCTGGGCCATACACGTCGCGAGGTGTTGTTGGGCTAGGCCCAACCGATGTACGGTCATGTGTGGTAGGACCTTCTAGCCGCGGCCATTGCGCCCGGCACACTTCCCCATGATGCTCATCGCATGCGGGTGGTGGGATATGTGCGCGGCGCGGTCGTTATGGTGGCGCGCCCGCGGGACGTTTCTGTATCGTCTCGTGCGTGGTAAGGAGGGCCGCTCCGCGTCTTCCCCATAAAGAGAGATAGCGAAGCCAATGCCCATTTACCTCTTCCCAATCTGAGAAGCGCAGTTGCCCTCTTCCTCAAGCCCAAAGTGAAACCGCTCACACTTGTCGGCGCCTCCGTGCCCCCTCCCCTTTCGGCCTTTGCCCCTGCCATCACCATGCCGCCCAAAGCCAGCAAGGGTGTAGTCCCTAGTACCGCCCTGTTCCGCCACTACTTTACCCCTCGCATCCAACCCGACGGAGCCCTCTCCAGTGTTGTCACTTGGATTCCCCGGCAAGGAACCAAGGAGGTCTACCTTAAAGGGGCCTACATCGAGAGGTGGGACGAGTGGTGGGGCAAGTGGTGTTGGCTCCAATAGGAGGAACCCCAGTGTCACAACCCTAGCAAGTGTCCTAGGCTAGCAATGTGTTTGCATCATCATCATCATCATTGCATCAATACGAAATGGGGAGAAAGAAAAGAAACCCCAAGCATTTAATGAATTAAAGAAATTCAAGATAAATGAAATTTCAACAAATCCAAAATGCCCATCAAAAATGTTCCCTATGTCTAATAATTGAGGGCATGGATATAGCAGGGACCCTTCTAATTATTTGAACATTTCAAATAATCTAAATTACTGATTTAAGCCGCTAAAAATGATAAATAAAAACATTATCATTACTACTGTTTTCAAAATAATCTGAAACTTTTTATACAAGTTTGTAATATTCAAACTTGAATATGTAAAAGTTTTGGAATATTTGAAAGGTTATTTGGACCTGCAAAGAAATAAACAAATGTCAGCAATGAAAACAAAAAACAGAAATAAAAAGAAAAGAGAGAAGGATACCCGTTCAAGTGGGAGGCCCAGACCAGCCCACTAGGGGTGGGAAGGTCATCTTCCACCTCGCGCCAGTAGGCATCGAGGTGGCGACCGAGCCGTCGCCGGCCGCCACCTCCTGCTTACCACGGAGCAGGATGCTCCCCTGCTTCCCTGCGCCTGGAAGACGCGAGGTCTCTCTCCCGAGATCATTCCTCCCCTTCCTTCCTCCTCTGTCTCTCTCTCCCAATCCCCTGCCGAAGGCCGTCATCGCCGGCCGTCGATTCATCGTTGTCGCTGCCTCCCCGAGCCCGCTAACCAGCTCCTCGGAAGCGCCGTGAGCTCCTCTTCCTCCCCTCTGTGCCTCCCCTCTCTCCGGCGTTCCCTAGCTAGCTGCATCGCTGGACCCGAGAACCTCCCGCCGCCGTGGATGGTCGCCGCCGTGCGTAGAGCCATCTGAGCTCACGTGCGAGTGCATGGTTGAACTCCTGGAGTTCCCAGGAGCTCGTAGAGCCCATCGTTGCATCACCCCATGCTCTGTGTCATGTTTTGGTCCGAGCCTGAGCTCCGTCCGCCGCCACGAGCTCGTCTCCGGTGAGCTCCGGCGACCACGTAGCCTCCTGTGGCCTCCGTTGGATGCGGTCGTGCACGGGCTACGCGCCGGTGGTCTTAGCGTGCCGAATGGTCGCCTGTGGGAGAAACCCGATGGTCGCTGCCGTCCCTGATGGTCACCGGCGTTGAGCCATCGGCCAACTCCGGCAGGTTTGACCCAGGTGGGCCCTAGCTTGACTCTGTTAGTCAATGACAGGTGGGTCCCGGCCTGATTAGATTTAGGATAATTAGTAATTAGTGTTAATCGTTCTATTAATTAATGAGACACTGACAAGGTGGGCCCAATTAGTTAATTAATCAGAATTAGTTTTAATTAGTTAATTAAGCTAACCAGTCACTGACATGTGGACCCCACATGTCAGGTTTGAATCTGGCCCGGTCAGCTGACCAGCTGATGTCATCATGACATCATGCTGATGCAATAAATCAATTTCTTATTTAAAAATAACTCCAGAAATTATTTAAAACTTTTAAAAATCATATAAATTAATCTGCAAGTCAGATGAAAATAATTTATGTACGAAAATTTATCAGAAAAATCCAATGAATCCAATGGTGCTATTTTCATGCAAGCTAGAGCAACCTAAATAGGTGAACATGGACATTTATCATTAGGTTAGTATATGGAATTTGAAATGAGAACAACTTTGAACCTATATTCAAACCTGTTTTAAATTGACACGATCACTAGCTACTTTAGCTCACCCTTGCATATTACTATGCCATGATCATGCATGATATTGTTGCATCTGCTTGTATTGGATGCTTTTATCTGCGTTGCGGTAGGCCCTAATCCGGAAGTTACTACTCAGTACCCCGACGAAGGTGAGAACTCCTCCACAACCCAGCAAGGCAAGCAACCCCATTGATCATTCCAATAACATCCCATTCTCTCGCTCCTGCTCTCGTTTATTGCATTAGGACAAACGAGCACATGTCAGTCGTACACGGTAGATGAACCTATTCCTATGCATGACCTGATCTTGTCACAGTAAATAGCTAAACCATGCAACCTAGCATACCTGGTAGATGCTTGTGCCATGATGTGCTTAGCTTACTTTGCCTGCTATGCTTGCTATGCTTAGAGTATGTCAGGTCTGTTTCATCTGGGTGATGAACTGAGTAAAACGTTGTTGTCCGATGTGATGAGCATATAATGAATACGATTTGGTAAAGGTAGCGATGAGAGGCTATGTAGGAGTACATAGTGGGTTGTCTCATTTGGACCGTTCTTAGGAACTAGGTTCCATGTTTGTGATCCAAGACTAGTTACTAGCACACATTGGGTTCCAGTAATTCGACCACTCTCGACTTATCAGTCGCTTACTCCTTGGTCCAGGAGCTGCAAGTAGTTTCTGGTGTTTATAGCATGCTGGAGGCCGTGCGTAGCGCTGACCCTCGGGGTGGGTTACGATGCGGTAGGGAGTGGCACAGTGTACCAAGGGTCACCCGAATGGTGGGCTTGGGAACCCTGCGCACATCATTTGGGACCATAGCGAAAACTTCGGCCGGACTTCCGAGCGGGTTCAGTCCCAAATAGGCGATAGCCTAGACTAGTGGTCTTATGTGATTGACGGTCGTGGCCGACTCCCTTGCTGGGCATCCGCTTGAAGGTTGCCGAGGTGCATGGTTTATGGCACACAGCAATAAGTGGCGAGAGCGTGTGCGAAGAAGTACAGCCCTGCAGGGTATGAAACTATTCGAATAGCCGCGTCCTCGGATATGGACTACTTGGAGAACTTATGTTGTTCATAGATAATCAAATGGATACTTCTAAAAATCTCAAGAGAAGTGTGAGTACCGTGGTTGGCACTCTTCCAGTAGGGGAAGGTGAATCCATGGTAGTGTATTGTGATGGAGATAGTGGACTCATATGCGATAACTAAAATTGTAACAAAGAGTTTAAAACTGAGTAGTGTAGGTTAGCCATGAGTCAAAGCTGGCATTCTGCATAAACTCCACTCCCCCTTGTTGATACATGAGCATAATTAGACTAGGTCTGTTTTAAAGACTTGCTGAGTACGATTGTACTCATCCTTGTTTAATTAATGTTCCAGAAGAGAGCCAGGACCCATCAGGTGGGTTCTATCTAGACGTTGACGATGCCGAATAGCAGGTGTCCCAGCTACGATCTTGCCCGTGTGGTGGGATGTAGATAGTCAGGCCATGTGCCTCTTTTCTATTTTGCTGTCTGTACTCAGATAGCTTAAGTTTCCGCTGGCTTGCATGAACTTGCTTGTATGACTTGAGTGTCGGGTCATGTGACACCTATCTGTAAGAACATATTATGCAAGGCTCGTCTGAGCCTCTTAAATAAAAGTCATGTTGTTGTATGGTTATGTGGTGATGCCATAGTTGTATCTATGCATATTGGGCATGTCGTGCGTACGTGTGACGTGCAACGGTATGTATGGGATCCGACACCTAGTCATGTGCCTTTAGTAGTACTGTTTACGAGAAACTGCCTCTTTGTGCTTCCACCAAGCCATGGTAGCTTGCTACTACTCCAGACACATTGATTGACCGGCATGTATCCTTCTTTGCTGATCTGTCTGTCCCTTCGAGGAAATGTCTCGTAGTGTAATGGAGTCCCTGTAGCCTGCTACGACTCATCTACGTGCAGTGATGACATTCGTGTCTCGTGACGTAATGGAGTCCTTGTAGCTTGCTATGACTCGTCTACACACGCTTGAGGCTGACATCTGCATTGGTGGGTTATGTATGCCTGTTTCCGTACGGATGTGCCACTTGGGTTCTATGACTAGTTATGTCGGCCCGGGTTATTTGTTGTGTGATTGCCAGTGACATGTTCACATACGTGAGCCAAAAGACGCAAACGGTCCCGCCCAAGGTAAGGTGGCAGCCGTGGAGTACCGTGCGTGAGGCCGCAAAGTGATGTGTCTTTTTATAGTATGGAATCATATGACTTAGAATTGGGGTCACGACAGCGTTGGTATCAGAGCCTGACTGACTGTAGGACTACCAAGCCAAACCGGTCGAAGTTGAGCCTAGAAACACTATAGATAAGTAGGGGAATTGATTGTGGAAGGGAACATAAGGCTCTTTTTACTCCTCTTACCAAGTTATTCTATGCTGGGTCATTCTCATCTATTCTACGGGGATAGGAACTAGGATTCTCATCTATCGCTTAGGATGACGAGTTACTAGCCATGGGCCAATAGCTAGCTTGCTTGTAAGTGAGTACAGTTATTCAAGTGTTGTTGGTGTGTCAAACCGATAGAGAAGAGATTTGAGTCTAGATAGTCGAGTGGTTATGCCTTTCTAATCTCTTTTCAATTGTCTCAAAAAAATTCTTGAGCAATGACAGCCGTCATGCTGCCCAATTTCTGCTAGGATTTCTAATGTCTTTGCATCATTGTCTGTTTCAGATGCCCTCTCGTCCTTTCCGTCAGGTGGTCCGTATGACCAGGTGCATCGATGTGCCAGGTCACATGACCATGTTGGTTCAAGTGATGATGGAGGCTGGATATCGCTGGTACCCAGAGTACACAGTGGAGGAGCAGTATCGAGATTTCAACCAGAGTCAGTATTTGTGTACCGTTAGGATATATCCTTCATATCCTGGAGCTGCAGAGCCGCTTCACTGGAGAAATGGATTGGGAGTTACCATAGATATGGCAGTTCAGGAAGCCGCCTACACTATGCTGACTATTATGAGGTTTCACCAAGGTCTGCTACAGAACATGGAGTTCTGCTATGTTCCAGCTTCCATGGGAGGAGAGGATGGATATCTTAGTGCAACCTACTTTGATCATTCTCATGAGGACCCTAGGCTGCAGGTGACCGCTCAGATGTTGGAGAACAGGGATCGTGATGCACGTGCCCTTCGCATGGAGCTCTATGCTGCCCATGCACGCCTTTGGACGGCCTTGACGCAGTTGGCACCTGTTGTGTAGACAGGCTATGGAGATTTGGAGATGCTGACCCCATCGCGGACTCATTTGCCAGCACATGTAGACTGGCCTGATGTTGGAGGCATCACCCGTCTTCGAGGACCGCTGTTGCCGCCGACAAGGGGACCAAGGCCACATCCGTGTCCTTGTGGTTTCCGGGGATCCCAGGCTAGAGTGTTTCCAGATCCTCAGGTTCAGCTCCCAGGTCATGGGGGTAACCTGTACGAGGCATTCTAAGGTGATGTTTGAGTGCGTGGATGTTAGACCTAGTATCGTAGTAGTCGTATCGCCACAGTCCTGTGTGTCTTGTGGGATATGAGCAAGGTCGAGAGTTGAGTTCCGGAGGTGTAGATAGAGAATGTATAGAAAGCTTGTAATGCCTCCGATGAGTTGTGTCATCTCTCCATAGTTGTTTTCAGCTTGGGTTTGTACTGAACTAAGTGATGGTGTGTATGAAACCTAATGTTCATATGGTAGTTGCATTACCATGTTGATTGGTGTTTATCCTACATGCCATGCTGATCAGTGCATTCCTTAACTCATGTCTTAGACTTGACATTCTCTATGTCTAAGATGTGGATTGTTTTCCCCAGGATGATGGCAACTAGGAACAACCCTGTGCCTGATCCTGAGCAGGGCGAGACTAGCCAGCCAAGGCAAGAAGAGCTGCCACATGCACCATCTCTGGCGGAGGTGATGCTAGAAGCTAAACGGAATAAGAGGGAGACCAACAGGCTGTTGGAAAGAATTGAACAGAACACAGCTCGTGCTCCCCGCAATGATCACCATGATGGAGTGTCACTTGGTGACTTCATCAAGCTATGTCTGCCCAGGTACCATCATTCGATTGACCCCCTCGATGCGGATGATTGGCTGACTAGTATGTCACGCAAGATCCGAGCTGCTAATGTTTCAGAGGTCAACAAGGTGACCTTTGCAACATACTTTCTGGAGGGACCTGCCAACCTGTGGTGGGAAAGCTATGACGCTATACGTCCCCAAGGACCTGCACCAACCTAGGCAGAGTTCAGTGCCACATTTCGTCTCCATCACATCCCGGAAGGGCTAATGGATCGCAAGAGAGAGGAATTATGTGCCTTCACCCAGGGTAGATTGTCAGTGGATGCATACAGTCGCAAGTTTGGTAATCTTGCTCGCTATGCTCCAAAGGAATTCTCAACTGATGCTCAGAAGCAGGCTAGATTCCTCAAGGGACTTAATGCTGAGCTTCGCCAAGAACTTCGCCTCCACGAGTGCACCACCTTCCAGGCTCTCGTCAATAAGGCCATCAATGCTGAGTTCGGACAAACTGACTACGAGGCCACGAGGAAACATAATCGTGACTTCAACCCTGCATCGGGTTCAGGCCCTAACAAACGCCGAGTGTGGGTGCCCCAATGCAGCTTTGCCGCCAAGTGACACCGCAAGGCCATCCTTCCAGGCACCTCGTCTAGTTCAGTCCAACCCTCCACCCAGACCATTTGGAGGACCGACTACAAATGTTGCCCCTGGTGATGCAGTGGTATGCTACAAGTGTGGAGAATCGGGACATTATTCTCATGAGTGTCCCCAGAACACTGCTAAGCCCGCTGGACGTGGAAAACCAGGAAAAGCTTTCTAGGTGAAGCCAGCTCCTGCCCGTGGGCGACTGAATTATGTGTCTGCTGAAGAAGCTCTTGAAGATCGTGATGTCATTCTAGGTACGCTTCTTGTTAATAGCCATCCAGCATCTGTTCTATTTGATACTAGGGCATCTCATTCATTCATCTCAGAAAGTTATGCATAGTTGCATAACATGTCCTTCTGTGACTTGCCCACTCCTTTAGTAGTTCAAACTCCTGGTTCAAAATGGTAAACTTCTACAGTGAGCCATGACAATGAAATTCTGGTGGATAGACTAGTATTCCTAGCATCCTTGATAGCTCTTAAGTCTTCGGACATCAATATCATTCTAGGTATGGATTGGATGAAAGCCCACTATGGCAAGATTGATACTCATTCTAGGAATGTTCAACTTACACATCCCTCGGGTGAGATAGTTAATTTCTCTACTCGAACAACCAAGCGCCAACTCTATTCCCTAAATGCTAGAACTCTTCCAGAGTTAGAAGATATTCCGGTAGTTCATGATTTTCCGGATGTCTTTCCAGAGGAACTGCCAGGTATTCCACCTGTCAGAGATGTTGAGTTTGTGATAGAACTTATTCCAGGGACAGTTCCAATAGCCAGAAGACCCTATAAGATGGCACCCTTAGAACTACGCGAGCTAAAAACCCAACTCGATGAAGCTTTGAAGAAAGGTTTCATTCGTCCTAGCTCTTCTCCTTGGGATTGCCCCATCCTTTTCATTAAGAAGAAGGATGGATCGGATCGGATGGTTGTGGATTACCGACCAGTGAATTTGGTCACCATCAAGAACAAGAATCCGCTTCCCAGGATCAATGGTGTATATGATCAACTCGCTGGATCCTCTGTCTTTTCCAAAATGGATTTGAGGTTGGGATTCCATCAAATCAGAATTAGAAACGGGGACATTCGAAAAACGGCTTTTGTCACTCGTTATGGCCAATACGAGTACACCGTCATGTCTTTCGGTTTACCAATGCCCCAGCCAACTTCTCTCATCTGATGAATTCGATCTTCATGGAGTATTTGGATAAATTCGTCGTGGTTTACCTCGACGACATACTCATCTACTCGAAGAACGAACAAGAACATGCCGAGCATCTAAGGCTGGTATTGATGAAACTTCGAGAGCACCGCTTATATGCCAAATTCTCCAAGTGTGAATTTTGTTTGCCGGAAGTGACCTATCTGGGCCATGTGATCTCTGGCAAAGGTATTGCTATCAATCCCGAGAGAGTTCAGGCCGTCCTTGATTGGACTCAACCTGAATCGGTTAAGCAAGTTCGGAGTTTCCTTGGCTTTGCGAGCTATTGTTGCCGCTTTGTTGAGAACTTCTCCAAGGTTACGAAACCTCTGAGTGAGCTACTCAAGAAAGATAAAAAGTTTGAGTGGACCCCACAATGTGAGCATAGTTTTCAGGAGTTGAAAAGACGACTGACCTCTGCTCCCGTTCTGGTGCCACCAGATTTTTCTAAGGACTTTATTATCTACTGCGACGCCTCGCGACAAGGATTAGGATGCATTCTCATGCAAGATCGTCATGTGATTGCATACGCATCTCGACAGTTGTGTCCACATGAGGATAATTATCCCACACATGATCTTCAGCTTGCAGCTGTAGTCCATGCACTAAAGACATGGCGACATTACCTTCTGGGTAATCGTTGCGAGATATACAGTGATCACCAAAGTCTGAAATATATCTTCACCCAGTCGGATTTGAATCTCAGGCAAAGACGGTGGGTAGAGTTGATTATAGATTATGACTTAGGGATAACTTACACCCCGGGAAAAGCCAATGTCATGGTTGATGCACTAAGTCGTAAATCGTATTGTAACAATTTGATGTTACAACAAGGTCAACCACTTCTCTATGAGGAATTCCGGAAGTTAAACCTTCACATTGTTCCTCAAGGATTCCTATCCAACCTGGTGGCGAAACCTACTCTTTTGGATCAAATCATAGAAGCTCAGAAGCATGATGCTGGGATATCTCGGATCAAGAAAAACATTAACAAGGATAATGTGAGGTGCTTCTTGGAAGATGATCGGGGAGTTGTCTTCTTTGAGAATCGCTTGGTGATTCCAAAGAAACAACATCTACGACAATTGATCCTTAAGGAGGCTCATGATTCTCCTCTCACAATTCATCTGGGTAGTACCAAAATGTATCAAGACCTACGCCAAAGGTTCTGGTGGACTAGGATGAAGAGAGAAATTTCTCAGTATGTTGCTAATTGCGACGTTTGTTGTCGTGTGAAAGCAGAACATAAAAGGCCTGCTGGCAGCCTTCAACCTTTAGCTATTCCTGAATGGAAATGGGATAAGGTCGGTATGGATTTCATCACCGGTTTTCCCAGGACCAAGAGAGGGAACAATGCTATATTCGTAGTCATTGATCGCCTTTCCAAAGTGGCTCATTTTCTTCCTATTCGTGAAAGCATTACTGCTAGTCAGCTAGCGGAGTTATATGTTTCTCGAATAGTTTCCCTTCATGGTGTTCCTTTGGAGATTAACTCAGACTGTGGAAGTATCTTTACTTCTCGATTTTGGGAAGGTTTTCAAACCGCTATGGGGACTCATCTATCCTTTAGCACTGCCTTCCACCCTCAATCAAGTGGTCAAGTTGAGCGAGTCAATCAAATTCTTGAAGACATGCTCCGAGCTTTTGTTATATCTTTTGGTAGGAATTGGGAGAACTGCCTTCCATTTTGCTGAATTCGCATATAACAATAGTTATCAATCAAGCTTGGGCAAAGCCCCTTTTGAAGTTCTCTATGGACGAAAATGCCGAACACCTCTTAACTGGTCAGAAACCGGAGAGAGGCAACTCTTTGGTCCGAACATGATTCAGGACGCAGAGGAGCAAGTTCGCGTTATTCATGAAAAGTTGAAAACAACCCAATCCCGTCAAAAGAGTCAATATGACCGTCATCATAAGTCTGTGACCTATGAAGTTGACGAGAAGGCTTACCTTCGGGTTACACCTCTGAAGGATACCCATCGATTCGGTATCAAAGGCAAGATGGATCCTCGTTACATTGGACCTTTTCGCATTCTTGCTAGACGAGGAGAGGTTGCCTACCAATTGGAACTTCCGCCGCATCTTTCCAAAGTTCATGATGTCTTCCACGCCTCGCAACTTAGGCGTTGCTTTTCGAATCCTGTCCGAGAAGTGGACCACGAAGCGCTTGATCTCCAAGATAACCTTACATCCCGAGAATACCCTGTTCGTATTCTCGACCAAGCTGAGCGTACCACTCGGCGTCGGAACATCAAGTTTCTTAAGGTTCAGTGGTTGCATCATTCTAAAAAGGAGGCGACATGGGAAAGAGAAGATCGTCTATGACTACAGTACCCCGTGCTCTTCCCGACGACTTCAAAATCTCGGGACGAGATTCTTTTGAGTGGGGGTGAGTTGCCACAACCCTAGCAAGTGTCCTAGGCTAGCAATGTGTTTGCATCACCATCATCATCATTGCATCAATATGAAAGGAGGAGAAAGAAAAGAAACCCCAAGCATTTAATGAATTAAATAAATTCAAGATAAATGAAATTTCAACAAATCCAAAATGCCCATCAAAAATGTTCCCTATGTCTGATAATTGAGGGCATGGATATACCAGGGACAATTCTAATTATTTGAACATTTCAAATAATCTAAATTACTGATTTAAGCCTCTGAAAATGATAAATAAAAACATTATCATTACTACTGTTTTCAAAATAATCTGAAATTTTTTATACAAGTTTGAAATATTCAAACTTGTATATATAAAAGTTTTGGAATTTTTGAAAGGTTATTTGGACCTGCAAAGAAATAAACAAATGTCAGCAAAGAAAACAGAAAACAGAATAAAAAGAAAAGAGAGAAGGATACCTGTTCAAGTGGGAGGCTCAGCCCAGCCCACCAGCGGTGGAAAGGTCATCTTCCACCTCGCACCAGTAGGCATCTAGGTGGCGACCGAGCCGTCGCCGGCCTCCACCTCCAGCTTGCCACGGAGCAGGCTGCTCCCCTGCTTCCCCGCGCCTGGAAGACACGAGGTCTCTCTCCCCCGAGCTCATTCCTCCCCCTCCTTCCTCCTCTGTCTCTATCTCCCGATCCCCTGCCGAAGGCCGCCGTCGCCGGCTGTCCATTCGTCGCCGTCGCTGCCTCCCCGAGCCCGCTGACCATCTCCCCGGAAGCGCCGTGAGCTCCTCTTCCTCCCCCCTATGCCTCCCCTCTCTCTGGCGTTCCCTAGATAGCTGCGTTGCCAGACCCGAGAACCTCCCGCCGCCGTGGATCGTCGCCCCCGAGCATAGAGCCCTCTGAGCTCACGTGTGAGTGCATGGTTGAACTCCTTGAGTTCGTAGGAGCTCATGAAGCCCATTGTTGCGTTGCCCCGTGCTCTGTGTCATGTTTTGGTCCGAGCCCGAGCTCCGGCCGCCGCCACGAGCTAGTCTCCAGCGAGCTCCAGGGACCCCATAGCCTCCTATGGCCTCTGCTGGATGCGATCGTGCACGGGCTACGCGCCGGTGGTCTGAGCATGCCGAATGGTCGCCTGTGGGAGAAACCCGATGGTCGCCGCCGTCCCTGATGGTCACCGGCGTTGAGCCGTCGGCTAACTCCGGCAGGTTTGACCCAGGTGGGGCCTAGCTTGACTCTGTGAGTCAATGACAGGTGGGTCCCGGCCTGATTACATTTAGGATAATTAGTAATTAGTGTTAATCGTTTTATTAATTAATGAGACACTAACAGGTGGACCCAATTAGTTAATTAATCAGAATTAGTTTTAATTAGTTAATTAAGCTAACCAGCCACTGACATGTGGACCCCACATGTCAGGTTTGGCTTTGGCCTGGTCAGCTGACCAGCTGATGTCATCATGACATTATGCTGATGCAATAAATAAATTTCTTATTTAAAAATCACTCCAGAAATTATTTAAAACTTTGAAAAATCATATAAATTAATTTGTAATTCAGATGAAAATAATTTATATATGAAAATTTATCAGAAAAATCCAATGAATCCAATTGTGCTATTTTCATGCATGTTAGAGCAACCTAAATAGGTGAACATGGACATTTATCATTAGGTTAGTATATGGAATATGAAATGAGAACAACTTTGAACCTATATTCAAACCTGTTTTAAATTGACATGATCACTAGCTACTTTAGCTCACCCATGCATATTACTATGCCATGATCATGCATCATATTGTTGCATCTGCTTGTATTGAATGCTTTTATCTGCGTTGCGGTAGGCCCTAATCCGGAAGTTACTACTCCGTACCCCGACGAAGGAGAGAACTCCTCCACAACCCAGCAAGGCAAGCAACCCCATTGATCATTCCTATAACATCCCATTCTCTCGCTCCTGCTCTCGTTTATTGCATTAGGACAAACGATCACATGTGAGTCGTACACGATAGATGAACCTATTCTTATGCATGCCCTGATCTTGTCACAGTAAATAGATAAACCTTGCAACCTAGCATACCTGGTAGATGCTTGTGCCATGATGTGCTTAGCTTACTTTGCCTGCTATGCTTGCTATGCTTAGAGTATGTGAGGTCTATTTCATCTGGGTGATGAACTGAGTGAAACAGTGTTGTCCAATTGGATGAGCATATAATGCATACGATTTGGTAAAGGTAGCGATGAGAGGCTATGTAGGATTACATAGTGGGTTGTCTCATTGGGACCGTTCTTAGGAACTGGGTTCCGTGTTTGTGATGCAAGACTAGTTACTACCACACATTGGGTTCTGGTAATTCGACGCCTCTCGACTTGTCAGTCGCATAGTCCTTGGTCTAGGAGTTGCAAGTAATTACTGGTGTTTATAGCATGTTGGAGGCCGTGCGTAGCGCTGACGCGGTAGGCAGTGGCACGGTGTACCAAGGGTCACCCGAATGGTGGGCTTGGGAACCCTGCGCACATCGTTTGGTACCTTAGCGGAAACTTCGGCCGGACTTCCGAGCGGGTTCAGTCCCAAACAGGCGATAGCCTGGACTACAGGTCTTATGTGATTTACGGTTGTGGCCGACTCCCTCGCTGGGCATCCGCTTGAAGATTGCCGAGGTGCATGGTTTATGGCACACAGCAACAAGTGGTGAGAGCGTGTGTGAAGAAGTACACCCCTGCAGGGTATGAAACTATTCGAATAGTTGCGTCCTCGGATATGGACTACTTGGAGAACTTATGTTGTTCATAGTTAATCAAATGGATACTTCTAAAAATCTCAAGACAAGTGTGAGTACCGTGGTTGGCACTATTCCGGAAGGGGAAGGTGAATCCATGGTAGTGTATTGTGATGGAGATAGTGGACTCGTTAGAGGAAATTAAAACATTGCTGGTAAGCAATCCCATACTCACAGCACCAGGCACTGGTGAACCATGTTATTAGACATATCGGCTCCCAACCAAGTCGTTAGCACGGTGCTCGTCGTTGCATGAGAGGAGGAGGGACATAAATTCCGAATGCAGAAGTCGTTCTATTACATGTCAGAAGTACTAGCACAATGCAAGTCCAAATACTCGCACTACTAGAAGATAGCCTACACAGTATTTATGGCATCACGGAAACTCAGACACTACTTCCAATAGTGTTTTGTAACGGTGGCATCCGAAGTACCCCTGAACGATATAATCAATAATAGGGACAGCACCGGCCGCATAGCCAAGTGGGCTATTGAGCTCCTTACCTTTGAAATCACCTACAAGCCACGACGTGCCATAAAATCTCATGTACTGGCAGATTTTCTAGCTGAGTGGACAGAGGCCGAGCTCCCCACGGAATATAGTACATACTCCCATTTGACAATGTACTTTGATGGATCCAAAACCATGGCCGGATTGGGGGTTGGAGTTATCCTCACATGCCCCACAGGCAACTACATGCAATACGTGTTGAAGATCATGTATGCCGACTCCAACAATGCAGCCGAATATGAAGCACTCTTGCACGGTCTTCGAATGGCAGTATCAATGGGCACATGACGGCTGGAGGTACGGGGAGACTCCAACAGGGCCATCTCCCAAATCAATGGCAAATTCGACGGCAAAAACCCAAAGATGGCACCACACAAAAACGATGTCCAAAAGATATCCATACGATTGAATGGGTTAGAATTTCTCCATGTTGCTCGCGACAACAACCAAGCCGCCGACGTACTGGCCCATATAGGGGCTAAACGCCACTCTATCCCAAAGAACACTTTCCTGGAGTGGCTCTTTAAGGGCACCGGTATAAATACTACAGAAGAGGTTGTTCCCCATATAAACGAACCAGATGACCAAATCATTGGCGGCTCTGGAATGGATGTAAGCCCTTCAGCTCATGAGTCCATGGCAGTAATCACGTCATGGACCGAGCCCTTGCCTACCTTCTTCGCAAGGAACATCCCGACTATCAGACAGAGGCGCGACACATAGTTCGGAGATCCAAAGCCTAGAAAGTAAGAGAGGGTGAGTTATACAAGAAAAGCACCACCGGAATATTACAGCACTACATATCTGAGGAAGAAGGACGGGAGCTCCTAGCCAAAGTCCACGCAGGCATGGGCAGCCACCACGCCTAGCAAGAGCCTTAGTTAGCAAGGCCTTCCGAGCTTGTTTCTTTTGGGCCACTGCTTGGGAGGACGCTCGGACACTTGTCAAATACTGAGTGGGGTGTCAACTTTTTGCAAATCAAAGTCACCTCCCCCAACAGGTCTTCGGACTATTCCGATTACCTAGCCTTTCGCGGTCTAGGGGCCGGACATGGTCGGAACCCTAAAAGGGGGTACAAAGAAGAATAAATACATACTAGTCGTGGTTGACAAATTCACGAAATTGATAGAGTCAAAACCTATCAAATAAGCCAAGTCGGGACCAGTAATCGACTTTACATCCGGCGTGGTAAGCCCTTATGGTGTCCTGCACAGTATAATAACGGACAATTGATCCAACTTCATGTCCCAAGTGGTCAAACACAGGTGCGCAAAAATGGGCATCAAGCTCGATTACACATCAGTGTATCATCTGTAGACCAACGGACAAGTCGAACGAGCAAATGACCTCATCATTAGCGGCGTTAAGGCATGTTTGGTCTGATCTCTTCATGAGTGTGATTGTCATTGGGTGGAGGAGCTTGACTCTGTTCTATGGGGCCTGCGCACCACCCCAACAGATCAACGGGATACACGCCGTTCTTCATGGTCTATGGGAAGAAGCAGTTCTCCCCTGCGACATTCTTCACGACGCACCAAGGGTGCGCATGTACGAGGAAAAGGATGTCGAGTTAGATTACCAGGACGACATGGACACCCTAGAAGGAGAGCGTGACATAACTCAGGCTGGCTCTACTTTTTACCAACAATAGGCCCGACGTTACCAGAGTAGGGAGGTCAGGGGAAAAGCATACAACATGGGGGAACTCGTCTTACGGCTCCCGGTGAAGTAGAAGCATAAACTCAACCCCAAATGGGAGGGGCCCTTCATAATCAATGAAGTACTCGCGGGAGGAGCTTACCGTCTTTGGAACCCGTCAGATAACCACCTTGAACCAAACCCATGGAACGCAGCTCGTCTTTGACGCTTCTACAGATAAACCGGTGTCGTCACATTCTTTACACTATTTTCTTTTCTTTTCTTTACCCTCTAACTTTATTGTTTGGTAGGATTGATTTTTTTTCCTTTTCTTCCTATGTTCGGTTCAACCGATCTTGTACTAAGACCCTCGGCTTACACCCTTAAGTGTTAAAGCCAAATACAACACCTGGGGGCTTCTTTCCGAAGCCAACACTTTTATATTATATGCATTTACTCACACTAATTGTGTACACATGTTTCCTTTGTCGCATTTAAGCCATCAAATGCATCAATTCGAACTAAGACTTTGCCAAGCTGGGTTGCCTCGCTCCTGTGCATACCCTCTACGTTCCCGATTGTTCGGCTAGAGGGTAAAGGGAGCAACTCTGCTATTGTCACGACCGGGTCATCCGGATACGGACCTCAGAAGGGTGAAGCCAAAAGCTAGCTATCTTAAGTACACAATTGGTCGGTTGTGATGGAATCAATTAATACTACTATGGTTGTTATCACCATTACTTGGGCTTCTTTTCTCTCAAAAGCCCTTAGCCGCATACTAACAGTATACGACCTTCTAACTACAATCTTCGCAGAATTCCAAAGAAATGTGTCGATAGAGGTACTATTTTCTTCAAAAGATTTTTCTTACGCTAAGCAGTAATATAACATATCTCCATGTGTGCTTTCTATCTGCTCACACCAAATGGCTCGATTGTCTGGTTCACCAAACATAATTTGCTGTTATAGGGTGATAAATTACGAGGAACACTCCCGAGCACTTCGCTTGGGAGGTAGAAGCCGATGGCTAGTTAAGACAAAGTTTACAGCACAAATGGAGCAACTACTCGATTATTCATACATTGTTCTATGTAATTATACATTCGGCTGCTTATCGAGACTGTCGATTATAGTGTATAGGGAGTAGTCTTTTTGTGAGAGATGGGCGGCAGGTATCACTTGGTCATACACCACATGGAGCGACACTTCTTGTCCATCAGACGCCACTGGCCCAAGCAAAGCCATACGCTTGGGGTTAAGTCCTGTATAGCGGGTCTTGATCATCGCCCACGCATCTCATGCTCCCTACCGGCAGGCCAATGTCTTCTAGAGCTCGAACCTACTTCGGGACCCCTTCAATCGATCGACTAGTTTGGTCATCTCCTCTAGAGGTTTCTTGGCGGGCCATAGCCCCTGTACCATGCCCTTCATGTCCTTGTGAGCCCGCTCATGAAGGGCAGAAAGCTCCTTCAGAAGGCTCCCCCGGTAGGAGCCGGTCTCTTCTTTGGGTTGCCCAGTCAGGAGACCAACACATGATTCAAAGGCATGCCGATTATGCTTCATTTATAAGAAGTACTTCCCGATGGTAGAATCACACTTACTGAACATCCCCTCTGTAGGTTCTGGTTCTCTTTTTGGGACTAGGACAACTGAGTTCTTAAACACTCAATTTCTTCGTCCCGTTGTTTATTCTTCGCCTGGAGACGGTTCAAAACACGACAGCTGGCCTCTTGCTGGGACTTGGCGTATCGCTGAGATTCTCGAACTGCATCCAAATCTTTTTGCACTTTCCCTATTGATTCAGCTACTAAAGAGTATACTTGCGTCAGCACGTGAATATACTAAGATTAGAAGCACAAATATACTCTCCATGTGCCTCCTGAGTAAAGCTCTTCACTTGCTCCAATTCGGCCTTCACAGATTCCTCCTGTTTTCGGCTGTCTTCTAGTTCCTTGGCTAGTTGCTCGCTCTACTGCTTCTTGGCCTGCATTCATAATAAAACAACACAAGGACCCTTAATTCGGTCATTCCAACCAATTCAAGGATCGGGGGCTACTGGGTTTATGTGAATGTTCGGACTCTACAAAACCGATTATTTACCTGCAGGCTGGACGATATCAATTTCGTGGCCTCCTATCAGTTGGGTGACGGAAGTCCTCTCGTCGCGGCTGATGATTCATGGTGCTTCCTACCTCAGATTTGGTAACGTACATAGCGTCACCAGAATTGGCAGTGGTCGGATTGACCATGGGAACCTTCGTAGCTGGTTCAGCATGAGCCAAAGCTCTGGAGTTTTGAGCTTCCCCGGACACCCTGGCAACCTCCTGGGCAGATGAAGGCTGAGTTTTTCTCTTGCGAATTTCGACATAAAACTGCTCTGAGGATCTATCAGTTGTGATAATAAATAAACAATCGAACAAAATACCTTTGGGTTGAGCGAGCGGACGGACTCGTCCTCACAACCGAATCATTTGTTGGATCCCTGTGGCTTTCCGATCCGGGCACTGTTGCCATTGCCGATGTATGACATGCGGATGGACGATGCTTGGGTGTAGGAGCCAGCGCGTTCGGGGCATTGGAGGATACTTGCCATTTGCGGGATGAGCTTTTCTTCTTCTTGTTTGTTAGAGGAGAAGGGAACGATCCAAGGTAATTGGCTATGATAGCCACATTGGAGCGATTGAGACCCTCCTGGTAGAAGACCCCGTCTTCAAGCTCGATTTATAGATCCAGGTTCTCATGAAAGCTCAGATCATCGTCACGGGAATAGTCTTCGGGCTGAGGAGCCGGATAGTAAACTATCTCGATGAAGCTTCTCTAGTCGTGTTCACATGAAGTTAAAGACTGTGGACACAAAAGGGACAAAATGGAAAATCGAACTGTGTTGATAGAGCTTACCCGTTCAATAAGACTGTGGCTTGAATATCCCTCCGTGGTCGACCGCCGAATAAAATCTTCTTGCTCCCCTTTGTATAGGTCGGCAAGTGCGGCGGCCAATGTTGTCTGATCGGCAGGACCCAGTCTTCGGTAGCGTGTGGTGTCGCTTGTCCCATTGTAACACCACAAGGGGTGTATCCTTTGCTGAAGAGGTTGCACGCACCGGGTGATAGCGGCGGCCATGACCTTGATCATGGTCAATTTGTGGTGGGCTAGTAACCTCACTACGGCTTCCAAGTGTTGCACCTCATGGATGTCCTCTTGGGACGAACTCTTCGGCCACCAGTTTTACCTTTTCTTTAAAGGGGCGTTGGAGTATTCAAGCAGACCCCTTCGAGATGGATCAAATATGGGGACATCTTCGATATAAAACTATTCTGAAGACAATTCATGAAACTCCTTCGGTGTTCCCACTCGATACGCCATCCAGGCTATGTGGCATACTTCAGCTCCGCCGAACTCCAAGATTGTCTTGTCCCGAGTTAGAGGGACGAGGTAGAAGTACTTCCTCCACAGTTCAAAATGTGCCTCGCAGCCTAGGAATATCTCACAAAGGGCGATGACGCTAGAGATATGCAGAATAGAACCTGGGGTGAGATGGTGGAGCTAGATCCCATAAAATTCCAGTAACCCTCTCAAGAATGGGTGAATGGGAAACCCGATACCGCGCAGAAGAAAGGGCACAAAGCATGCACGTTCCCCAATTTGAGGATTGGGGAAATTCTCCATGAAAACTTCATCGTTGAAAGAATATAAACCTGCGTGGGTTACAGCTAGATCCTATGAAGGAAGGTATCCCTGGATCTCCAGATTACGCAGTCGCAGGAGCGATACGGAGCAGCTGGTCCAATCCCTGGGATGGGAGCCGTAAGGGCATGAGGAAGAGCTGGGGGTGCTCGCCATGTTTTCTCGTGGTGATCTTCTGCTGAGAGTTTTTTTCGATGGGGAGGAGCTCACTACAGGAATCTGATATTTTGCCGTCTGCCATAGTAGACGACAAAGGGGGGAAACACGAACGGCAAAGGCTTTGCCGTCAGTCAGCTGACGGCAAACTAGACGGCAAAAAAATATCTGGTAAACAGGTAATTTGCCGTCTCCTTTTTGTACGGCGGACGGCAAAGAATCTTTGCCATGAGGGAGCAGACGGCAAATAAAACAGGACTACAGATCAATAGGTTGTCCTGTTAAGAGCTAACGGCAGGCTCCCCCCTTTGCCGTATGCTCTTAGCCCCCTTTGTCGTCTTCCAACCTAGCCCCTCTCTTCCCCCCCTTTGCCGTCTGCTCTTAGCCCCCTTTGCCGTCTACCCCTCATGGCAAAGGGGGGTACCCAGCCCGTCTCTTCCCCCGTTTGCCGTCTGCCCTTAGCCCCCTTTGCCATGAGGGGGCAGACGGCAAAGGGCCTCACCCCTTCGCCGTCTGCCCCCTCATGGCAAAGGGGCATCCCAGCCCCTCTCTTACCCCCCCTTTGTCGTCTGCCCTTAGCCCCTTTGCCATGAGGGGGAAGACGGCAAAGGGGTCTCAAAACATCCCCCTGACCTCTTTTATTTTCTATTATTTCCAGCAATTTTCACAATAATCAAGATATATATATATATATTTGAGAGGAATAAATTTGTTTCCGTACTCATAACCATATTAAAATAACTTTCATCCATAGTACATACACATTATTCAAGTTGCATCCGTACCAAACCATATATTACACCAGTTTCATCCATATGCATACAAAGTTTCATATATATCCATACACTACAATAGTTTCAATACAAGCTTCCGTGAAGCCATGGTACAAGAAATCATATTCAAGCATTCCATCAATATAATCCAAGCTTCCCGTGAAGTGAATGTAATCTGCAAAATGACAAATAAGAAAGTTAGAAGAAAAATACTAGATGAACAAGAGAAGTATATATAGATTATTTCAGAGAGAACTTAGCTAAGTATAGGCCATTTAATAGCTAAGTTAGGTGGAATAGGTCAGCTTGGAGCTACATAGCCTTATTATGTCATTTAGGAGAGAACTTAGCTGGGTATAGGTCATTCTAGAGCTAACTTGGATAAAACATGTCATTTTGTAGCCAACTATGATTATTAAATCGATTTTGACCTTATTATGTCATTTTGGAGCTAAATTAGTCATTTTAATGAGCTAACCAAGGTTCTTATGATGTTTTTACCTAACTATGCTAATTATGTCATTTTGGAGGATAATTATCTAAGTATGTCTTTGCTGGGGAAAATAACCTACGTAGAAGAAGAAAGAGAAGAATCAAGAAGAGAGGAAGCAAGAAGAGAAGAAGAAGGAGAATAAGAAGAAGAAGGATAAGGAAGAGGAGAAGAAGAAGAAAAGAAGAAGGTTAAGAATAAGGAGAAGAAGGAGAAGAAGAAGGAGGAGAAGAAGGAGAAGAAGAAGGAGAAGGAGCTTCTCTCCTTCTTCTCCTTCTTCTTCCTCTTCTCCTTCTCCTTCTTATTATCTTCTTCTTCATCCTCCTTCTTTTCATTTTTCCTCTTTCTTCTCCTCTTGTCCCCTTCTTCGGGCTAAATTAGCTAATTATGCCTTTTTGGAGATAATTATGTCATTTTGGAGGATAATTAGCTAAGTATAGGTCATTTTTTATTAAATAGGCCATTTTGGAGCTAAATAAGCTAATTATGTCATTTTGTTAGATAATTAGCCAATTTAGTGTTTTTTGGATGAGTCTAAGCTATGTACAAGTAGAGAAAGAGAAGAAGCAAGAAGAGAAGAAGAAGGAGAAGTAAAAAAAGGAGGAGGAGGAGGAGGAGAATGAGAAGGAGAAGGAGAAGGAGAAGGAAGAGGAGAAGAAGAAGAAAAGAAGAAGGATAAGAACAAGGAGAAGAACCTTCTCTCCTCCTTCTCCTCCTTCTTCTCCTTCTTCTTCTCCTTCTCCTTCTCCTTCTTCTTCTCTTCTTCTTCTTCTTCTTCCTTTTTTTCATTTCTCCTCTTTCTTCTCCTCTTGTCCTCTTCTTCAGGCTAAATTAGCTAATTATGCCTTTTTGGAGCTAATTATTTCATTTTGGAGGATAAATAGCTAAGTATAGGTCATTTATTATTAAATAGGCCATTTTGGAGCAAACTAAGCTAATTCTGTCATTGAGGTGGAAGCCAAGCTAAGTATAGGCCATTCTAGAGCTAACTTGGGTAAAATATGACATTTTGGAGCCAACTATGATTAATAAATCCATTTTGACCTTATTATGTCATTTTGGATCTAAATTAGTCATTTTAATGAGCTAACCAAGGTTCTTATGATGTTTTTACCTAACTATGCTAAATATGTCATTTTGGAGGATAATTAGCTAAGTATAGGTCATTTTTTATTAAATAGGCCATTTCGGAGCTAACTAAGATAATTATGTCATTTTGTTGGATAATTAACAAATTTAGTCTTTTCTGGATGACTCTAACCTATGTAGAAGTAAAGAAAGAGAAGAAGCAAGAAGACAAGAAGAAGGAGAAGTAAAAAAAGAAGGAGGAGGAGTAGGAGAAGGAGAAGGAGAAGGAGAAGGAAGAGGAGAAGAAGAAGAAAAGAAGAAGGACAAGAAGAAGGAGAAGAATCTTCTCTCCTCCTTCTTCTCCTTCTTCTCCTTCTTCTTCCTCCTTCTCCTTCTCCTTCTTCTTCTCTTCTTCTTCTTCTTCTTCCTTTTTTTCATTTCTCCTCTTTCTTCTCCTATTGTCCTCTTCTTCAGGCTAAATTAGCTAATTATGCCTTTTAGTAGCTAATTATTCCATTTTAGAGGATAAATAGCTAAGTATAGGTCATTTTTTATTAAATAGGCCATTTCGGAGATAACTAAGCTAATTATGTCCTTTTGTTGTATAATTAGCCAATTTAGTCTTTTTTGGATAACTCTAAGCTATGTAGAAGTAGAGAAAGAGAACAAACAAGAAGAGAAGAAGAAGGAGAAGTAAAAGAAGAAGAAGCAAGAGGAGGAGAAGGAGAAGGAGAAGGAGAAGGAAGAGGAGAAGAAGAAGAAAAGAAGAAGGACAAGAAGAAGGAGAAGAACCTTCTCTCCTCCTTCTTATCTTTGTTCTCCTTCTTGTTCCTCCTTCTCCTTCTCCTTCTTCTCTTCTTATTCTTCTTCTTCTTCTGTTTCATTTCTCCTCTCTCTTCTCCTCTTGTCCTCTTCTTCGGGCTAAATGAGCTAATTATGCCTTTTCGGAGCTAATTATTTCATTTTGGAGGATACATAGCTAAGTATAGGTCATTTATTATTAAATAGGCCATTTTGGAGCTAACTAAGCTAATTCTGTAATTTAGGTGGAAGCGAACCTAAGTATAGGCCATTCTAGAGCTAACTTGGGTAAAATATGTCATTTTGGAGCCAACTATGATTATTAAATCCATTTTGACCTTATTATGTCATTTTGGATCTAAATTAGTCATTTTAATGAGCTAACCAAGGTTCTTATGATGTTTTTAGCTAACTATGCTAATTATGTCATTTTGGAGGATAATTAGCTAAGTATAGGTCATTTTTTATTAAATAGGCCATTTCGGAGCTAACTAAGCTAATTATGTCATTTTGTTGGATAAGAGGAAGAAGAAGAGGAAGAAGAAGCCACTGACAAAGGAAAAAAAGAACAGGAAGAAAAGGTCACTGACCCCGACCCTCATACGCCACTGACCCCTGACCCTCAGACACCACTGACCCCTGACCCTCAATGCCACTGACCCCTGACCCTCAGATGCCACTGACCCCTGACCCTCAATGCCACTAACCCCTGACTCCCGACGCCACTGACCCCTGACCACCGACGTCACTGACTCTAACCACCGACGCCACTGACCCCTGACCCTCGATGCCAGTGACCCCTGACCCCCGACGCCACTGACCCCTTACCACCGACCCCACTGACCCCCGACCCCCGAAGTCATTGACCCAGACCCCCGATGCCACTGCCCCTGACCCTGGACGCCACTGACCCCTAGCCCCCGATGCCACTGACCCCTGACCCTCGACGCCACTGACCCCCGACCCCCGACGTCACTGACCTCGACCCCCGATGCCACTGACCCCCGACCCCCGACGTCACTGACCCTGACCCCCGACGCCACTGACGCCTGACCCTTGACGCCACTGACCCGTGACCCTCGATGGCACTGACCCCTAACCCCCGACGCCACTGACCCGCGACCCCCAACATCACTGACCTTGACCCCCGACGCCACTGACCCCTGACCACCGACGCCACTGAACCCCGACCACCGACTTCACTGACCCCGACCCCCGACGCGTCTAACCCCTGACCCTCGATGCCACTGACCCCTGACCCCCGACGCCACTGACCCCTGACCCCAGACGCCACTGACCCCTGACCCTTGACGACAGTGACCCCCGATGTAAATTATGATTAGGTCATATATATATTCAGATTCTAGCTGTTATGAAAAACATCACATTTGTGTTGATCGAGTTTCATTTCAATGTGCAGTTGTTTCGTTGCTGCGAGGGTCTGCTGTTCGACGACCTCCCATGCGTTCGACAAGCTTCACCCCTGGGTTCGTGGGTGAGCACACATCTCCTCCCTCCTTAATTTGCTCTGTTCCGGTATTTGTGCCAATGAAACTCGCTAGCTATAGGTGTCTTCAATCATCAGGGCTATAGTATGCGTGACCAGTATGCGTCTCCTGTTCAAAAGGGCGGCATCTACATATATGCATGTCTTTGCATATTTATAACGGCCATCCTTTCGAATTGTCCAACGTTATCCCTGGCTGCCCGAGTATGTGTAGATTGGGTTCGTTTTCCCTTGTGCTCTGTTCCCAAACCGATGCGGAATTTCGTCAGTGCCTCCCTGTTGCTCTCCGGGTACACATACTCTCTGCTTATTGCTGAGACATGTATCAGGAGAACAGCGGACAGGTGCTGCCAAAATTTTGCGTCGGATCCGGAGTAGAGCATGGGAAAACGAACCCAATCTACACATACTCGGGTGGGATAAGGACTATACTTACCTACTAGCGTCTAGGCTGCATGCACGTAATAAAACTGACAAACTCTATTAACTGATGAACTGCAAAGCACGCCATTAACCCCTAATGGACCTAAGCTGCCATGTGTGCCGTCTATGCACTTTGCCGTCTGCCAACAGACGGCAAAGTGCCCTTTACCATAGCCTGTTCAGCCGGATGTGGGGCCGTCTGCTAGCTGACGGCAAAGGCCTTTGCTGTCCGCCGTGCATGCCTTTGCCGTCAGCCTTGGTAGGCGGCAAAGTTGCTGATTCCCGTAGTGATAGCAGCAAACCATTGTTTTGGCTATGTTACCGCTTGCTCAGCCCTTCTTATAGCATTTCTAGCTACAGGTGCAATTGCTCCCATGTGACCACATGGACATACTTGTTATATAACAATATTGCAGCTATTTAATTTAATGCACTTATACAGTTGGTAAAGGGTGGAAGGCTTGGCCTTTTTCTTGGTGTTTTGTTCCACTCTTGCTGACTTAGTTACTTGTGAACCGGTGTTATGTTCCATAATTGAGTGCTCCTAACATGCTCGGGGTTGTTTTGGGGACCCCTTGACTTCCGTTTAGGATAAAGTTTGTCTGGCAAGGCCCAACATTTGTACTATTTGCTTAATAACAACTAAAATTTGCATAGGGCATGATCACCATGTGGATTAATCAACAACCCGGGCCAGTGCTCCTCATGAGTGTTGGTTCAAACTAGAGCACTGTGCGGGGCCACCCCAGGGCAACTTGGGTGATTTCTATCAGGCCACTGTATGCGTAGATTATCCGCCATGTCGTGAGAACGAGATACGCAGCTCCTATCGGGATCGTCGACACGTCGGGAGGCCTTGCTGGACTTGTTTTACCTTTCTCCAACATCTTGAGTGAGGAACTCTGATCTTCTTCGGCCTATCTTGAGGTGTCACATTTCGTTTGGAATTTCCTAGGATGATCACGAGATCCGTGGTCGAGGTTATTCCCGCTTCGTGAGGTTAATTTGTGGTGGATGAGTTGGAGCACCCCTACAGGGTTAAATCTTTCGGAAAGCCGTGCCCGCTGTTATGTGGCAAACTTGGATATTTTGTTTAACACCCGGTCATAGCAAACTTGAAGTAAACTTAAATAAAATACACCAACTGTGTGCGTAACCATGACTGTCTCTTCTAGTGAGTTCTTATCCGAGAGAGAACACGGTGGGGTTATGTTTGACGTAAGTAGGTGTTTAGGATCAGTTAGTGATCATTACTAGTTCACGTCCGTTATGCGTAGACCACCATACTTTAATTTCTGTACTCATAAGTTAGCCACTCACAAAAATTCTTAGTCGCTTGCTCCAGCCTCAACACTTCACCATACCTTACCTATTAAGCTTTAATAGTCTTGATACCCCTGGAAATGAGATTGCTGAGTCCCTGTGGCTCACATATTACTACAACAACTGTTGCAGGTACAGGTAATGTGATGCTTCAACGTGAGAGCGTTGCTTGTTTGTTGGAGTTCTTCTTCTTCATCATCGATCTAGGATGGGTTCCAGGCAGCACCCCGGGATAGCAAGGATGGGTGTTATTTTTTCGTTTGTTTTCGTCCGTAGTCAGACCCTGCTCTTCTGTATGATGTTTTCATATGTTGTTGAATTGATGTGACTCTGATGTGGCTTGTGGCGAGTGTAAGCCAATTCCATATACTCATCTCTACTGTACATGTACTTGTAATGATATCCATTCTTGCAAACGCGACGAGATGCACTTCTATCCCTGTTGAGGCCCTCGTGCCGAAATAAGGATAGGACCGCATCTTGGGCGTGACACTTTTATCCAGGTCTACCTTCGAAAAACACCTTTCAAACAAACTTTTATGCCTTCCAGAAATTTCTACATCATTCCCGATCAACAATATGTCATCCACATATACTTATCAGAAATTCTATAGTGCTCCCACTCACTTTCTTGTAAATACAAGTTTCCCATAAACTTTGTATAGACTCAAAAAACTGTGATCACCTCATCAAAGCATATATTACAACTCCCAAATGCTTGCTCTAGTCCATAGAAGGATCACTGGAACTGACAAGACCTTCTAGTTGTATCACATACAACCTTTCCTCATGGATACCGTTGAGGAAACGATGTTTTGACATCCATATGCCAGATTTCATAATCATAAAATGCAGCAACTGCTAACATAATTCCAACAGACTTTTCATCGCTATGGGTGAGAAAGTCTCATCGTAATCAACTCCTTGAACTTGTGCAAAACCCTTTGCCACAAGTTGAGCTTTATAGACGGTGACATTACCGTCCATGTCCGTCTTCCTTTTAAAGATCCATTTGTTCTAAATGGCATTTTTCCCTTTAGGTAATACTTCCAAAGGCCATAATTGGTTTTCTTACATGGAACCCATCTCTGATTGCATGACCTCTAACCATTTCTTGGAATCCGGGCCCATCATCACTTCTCCATAGCTCGTAGGTTCATAGTTGTCCAACAACATGACCTCTAAGATAGGGTTGCCATACCACTAAGGAGCAGTATGCGTCCTTGTCGACCTATGAGGTTTGATAGTAACTTGATCTAAAGCTTCATGATCATCATCATTAGCTACCTTTTCAACTAATGTAGGCTCCACGGAAACAACTTTCTACGCTGTGCTACTCTCTGGTTAAAACAAAGGTTCAACAACCTCATCAAGCTCTATCTTCCTCCCACTCAATTCTTAATAGAGGAACTCTTTCTCGAGAAAGGACCCATTTTAGCAACAAACACATTGTGCTTGGATCTAAGATACAAGGTTTACCCAACTGTTACATTAGGGTATTCTATATATGAAGATGCATTTGCTAACTTTGGGTTCGAGCTCATTAGGTGAAAACCCTTTTTAACATAAGCGTCGCAGCCCCAAACATTAGGAAATGACAGATTAGGTTTCCGCCAAACAAAAATCCATACGGTGTCATCTGAAAGGATTTAGATGGTGCCCCTTTTAAAGTTAATGTAGTTGTCTGTAATGCGTAACCCCAAAACGATAGTGGCAAATCGATAAGAGACATCATAGTTCGCACCATATCCAATAGAGCACGACCTTGACGTGTAGACATACCATCATACTATGGTGTTCCAGGTGGCGTGAGTTGTGAAACAAATTCCCTATTGTCTTATGTTGTATACCAATACTCGTAACTCACCTATTTACCTCCACGATCATATCATAGATATTTTATCTCCTTGCCACGATGATATCAAACTTCACTCTAATTTTGTTTGAACTTTTCAAATGTTTCAGACTTGTGTTTCATTTGGTAAATATCCCCATATCTACTCAAATCATTAGTGAAGGTAGTAAAATATTGATATCCACTGCACGCTCCAACACTCATTGGACCGAATACATCAAGATATATCATTTCCAATAAGTTACTTTCCCACACTACCATACCAGAAAATGGGGTCTATGTAATCTTGCCCATGAGGCATGGTCCGCATGTCTGAACCGATTCGCAATCGAATGAGTCCATAGATCCATCAACATGGAGTTTGTTCATGCATTTTACACCAATATGACATTTAGCGGCAGTGCCACATGTATGTGGTACTATCATTATTAACTTTGTATATTTTGGAATCAATTTTATGAACATGTATATCACTACGATCAAGATTCAACAAACCATTCTCGTTGGGGGCATGACCATTGGATGTATTATTCATGTAAACAGAATAACCATTATTCTCTAACTTAAATGAATAAATGTATTGCAATAAACATGGTCTAATCATGTTCATGCTCAACGCAAACACCGAATAACATTTATTTAGGTTCAACACTAATCCTGAATGTAGAGGGAGCATGCGATGGTGATCACATCAACCTTGGAAACACTTCCAACACACATCATCACCTCACCCTTAGCTAGTCTCCGTTTATCCCGTAGCTTTTACTTCGAGTTACTAACATTAGCAATCGAACTGGTATCTAATACCCAGGTGCTACTAGGAGTACTTGTAAGGTACACATCAATAACATGTATATCAAATATACTTTTGTTGATGTACCAGCCTTTTTATCTGCCAAGTATCTAGGGTTGTTCCGCCGTTCTCCTCATAATAGAAGCACTTAGTCTTGGGTTTGGGTCCCACTTTGGGTTTCTTCACTGGAGTAGCAACTGGCTTGCCATCCATGAAGTTTCCCTCCTTGCCCTTGCCCTTCTCGAAAGTAGTGATTTTACTAACCATCAACACTTGATGCTCCTTCTTGATTTCTACCTTCATGATGTCAAACATCGTGAACAACTCAGGGATAATTATTTCCATCGTTCGCAGGTTTATAGTTCATCACAAAACTCTAGCAGCTTGGTGACAGTGACTTGGACAGCTATATCACTATAAAAATTAGGCACTTTGCCGTCAGCCATCCCGGACAGCAAAGGCCTGCATCCTGGACGGCAAAGGCTTTGTCGTTCGCTAGTAGACGGCCAACCGTCCGGCTGAATAAGCCACGGTAAAGGGCACTTTGCCGTCTGCTGGCGGACGACAAAGACCTTTGAAACTTTGCCGTCTGCCAGCGGATGGCAAAGGGCCTGGACGGCACACGTGGCAACTTAGCTCCGTTAAGGGCTTAATGACATGCTTTGTCGTCCGCTGGCAGACGGCAAAGACCTTATTTCTTTGTCGTCTGCTAGCGGACGGCAAAGAACCCACCTAGGCCAGCCCCAGGTTGCAGAGGTAGCCGCCACGTGGCAGCTTTGCCATTTGCTAGCTGACAGCAAACACCTTTGTCATCTGCCAGCAGACGGCGAAGTGGCTATATAGCCCCTATTTTTCTGTTTTTTCTTAAAATCATTCAATTTGACAGAATATCACATATATATCCAACATATCAACAATACAAGTTTTCAACAAGCATAACAACAATAACTCCTCCTCATCATCATCATAACTCCTCCTCCTCCTCATCATCATCTACTCTAACACATTCTAGCACATAATAACACATTGTACCTAGGACCTATGTACTCCTATCTCGTAGAACCTACTCTACCCTCTCTTAGGTAAAATAGCATAAAACAAGATAGGCCCTGACCCTCCATTATGGAGAACTGAGATCAAGCCATCTCCCATTCTTGGACTGCGCACAATGTTCCTTCCAAGTAGCTCTATACAATTAAGCATACTTTTTTTCCAATCTTTTATTGTCATGGGTCCATCGGTTTTAGAAATCCGATATGGACAGGAGTGATGCATAGGCTGACCTGGCTGTGGTGGCCCTAAGCTCATAACAACAACGCGACCTCTCGAAAACATTAGATGAGGCACACAATCCTCCGGGATTTTCTGTTGAAAAACATAGTAATAACTTTGTAGTTAGAAATGTAGTTTAGCTTTAGAAGAATTTATGCAAAAGATGCACGACTGTCGTAATAGTAGAATTAAAATCTTACCATGCAATCTCCATGGATGTTACCATAGTTCACCACGTGCACTAGTGGCAGGTATTTACCATAATGTGCAGGAGTTTGATAATAGCTATAGTAATTCTCAAGATTACTAAGAAATCCGATAAGATGATCTTTCTCCTTATAAGTTAATTCTGCTTCATCACTGTAGTAATAGGTTCTGTCTACCATCTTCCATATATTTTTTGAAGAATGAAAATAAGTTGTCAACGCAAATAAGTTGTCAACTTTTTTTAAGTAAACAATATAAATTACTTACGTTGAGAAACTCACATAATGGTAGAACTGGAGGCATTTGCACATCGACCCAGATGTCGATATTACCTTCAATTTCATCTTCGGGACGAATATCAAAGGTGATAAGCATATTAGGCTCAAATGCATAAACCTTGCATAGTGCTTGCCAAATTTGCATTCAAAATAGCAATAGGTGTCTGCATGGAACAATTTGACCGCAAAAGTAAAACCATGCTCGGTCCTCAAGTGAACTATCCTTACCTCCATATCTTTTTTAGTATCGAAACCAATCTTATCCAAGACAGCAATTCTTGCATGGCAGGGGATACGCTAGTAGAATAGTAAAAACTTAAAATTAATTATAAGTTGAAGCAAAAGAGGCAGAAGTCATGCTTAATTACGAAAAAAGACTTGTCATTCCGACTTTCTGTATCCACTTCGAATGTCTCATCCAGCATGATGCTGAAGCGCCTACCATCAACTAGGAAAGTCTTGTCACACAGGCCTCGCTCGTCTTCATAGTATTCACACATACCGAATTCACATTTGTCGTCAGACATTTCCTATGTTCATAGTTGAAACATTTAAAATCGATCGAGGGAAACTACTAGGAAACTGATCAACACAGAGATCACTATTGTTCAATATGCAACGGGTTGACTTTAGGTCTGTAGAGTCTTTCCTTCCTAAACTCTATCTCACATATATGGTGGGCACTCCCTCTGATATGGGGACCGTCGGTGATGGTGGCTCCTCCATTCGTCCTCGAGTGCATTACACCAAAATGTCTAGCACACGGGAACGAAGGAGAAGCAACCCCCACACAAGAGTCGGGATTCTTCCTCTCTCTCTCTCATATATATATATATATGGTGGACACTCTCCCTCACTAAAAGACACACAATTAGCCGAAACAGACCTAAAGTCAACCCGTTTCATATATCGAGCAATGAAATGGAAAAAAATACCGGAATTACGGTACTCTTTGGATCCTAATGCGTGTGTGACTTTCGGTCCGTCGAGGATTTCCTTAAGTACTCTGATATTTCATGGTGTGTTGGTGCGCTCTCTCTGACACCGATATGGTGGTGTATATATGTTGTTGGGCACTTTCTCACAGTAATAGTTCGACTGCCGGTGATGGACGCCCCAACTCTTCTCTTCTTGCGCAATATATCGACAAGTATATCGCAAAGAAGAGAAGAATGATTAGGCGCCCCCCACAACAACAGCCGGGATTCCTCCATCAAGAACACACATGAAAGTCACACAAGGAGCAACGATACAACAAAAGTCACACACGCATTATACTGATAAAATATCACAAATACATTAATATTTGTAATGAACTCGAATATAATATCACTAATACATCATCCCGAATAATCCAGTTAATGCATCATCAAATGTTAACTAATAAATCTCGAATATTGTCATATAAGATGACTAATATAGATCGAATATCCTAGAATCCAAAGTGGAGGACAGTGGACACCCCATGATAAGGAACCATCACGGGATCATAACTCACATGAGATCCCTGAAGGATCTGCCAGGTATTGTCGAACCGGGCGTCCAACACTGCCATGTAGCGACGGACGTGCTCGTCCTCCTCCCTGACACGGCGACATACCACCTCCGCGGGTGCCTGCTCCCTCCGCACCGAAAGTGGCCCACGTGACCACCACCACAGAATGTCCGGGTCGACAACGAGACCTTGATTCCTCACTAACCCACGTGACCACCACCACAGAAGTGCCAGCCCGACGGAGCCCACTCCCGGACATGGCACCTATCAAGCAGCCTCTCGCGAACTACTCGATGACGAGGATGCGGGCCGGGCATCGTTGAAAAATTCCTATGAGAAAAATATGATTTTCTCTATAAACAACTACACATTTAAATCCACCTGATAAACATAAATATGATGTTCTATATAACAAAATCAAAAAATATATGACCGAACTCATAATTCACAAATATATGACCCGTGTCATGTCGAGGTCGGGGTCTCGGGGGTGTCGTGTCGGGGTCGGGGTGTCTGGGGTGTCATGTCGGGGTCGGGGTGTCAGTGGTGTTGGGGTCGGGCTGTCGGGGGTGTCGTGTCGGGGTAGGGGTGCTGTGTCGTGGTCGGGGGGTGCCATGTTAGAGTGTCGGGGTGTCGTGTCGGGATCGAGGTGTCGGGGGTGTCGTGTCGGGGTCGGGGTGTCGGGGGTGTCGTGTCGGGGTCAGGGTGTCTAGGGTGTCATGTCGTGGTCGGGGTGTCGGGGATGTCGTGGTCGGGGTGTCGGGGGTGTCGTGTCGGGGTAGGGGTGCTGTATCGTGGTCGGGGGTGCCGTGTTAGAGTGTCAGGGTGTCGTGTCGTGGTCGGGGTGGCGGGGGTGTCGTGTCGGGTTCGGGGTGCTGGGTTGTCGTGTTGGGGTAGGGGTCCTTTGTCGCGTTAGGGGGTTCCTCGACGTCGATGAAACACTAAATAGCAAGTATCATCGGTGCGAGATACACGTGGCGCTCGACGTTGAACACTAGATCCACATCCCACAAGTGACGCTGGCACCCGGTGTCCCGTGCGCAGCAATAGTTCTGGGGGCCAATGACAGTCGAACACCTTGGCAAATTTGTCTGGCAAGCTCTGCGATGAGGATTAAAGCCATGTTTTGAAACTTCAAACAACCAAACCGACTTGAGTCAGTTAGGGTGTTTCATGTTTCAACACTTGGCTTTTAATCGTCATCGCAGAGGCTGCAAAGAAAATTCGCATAGGTGTTCAACCGCCGTCGAGCGCGAGAACTGTTGCTGCGGGACGCCAGATGCCGACGTAACTTGTGGGACATGGATGTAGTGTTCGACACGGACAGCCACATGTATCACGCACCGACGATACTTGCTATTTAGGGTTCCATCGACGTCGGGGGTGTCGTGTCAGGGTCGGGGTGTCGTGGGTGTCGTGTCGGGGTAGGGGTGTTGTGTCGTGGTCGGGGGTGCCGTGTCAGGGTGTCATTTCGGGGTCGGGGTGTCTGGGTGTCGTGTCGGGGTCAGGGTGTTGGGCGTGTCGCGTCGCGGTGCCGTGTTGGGGTCGGGGTGCCGTGTCGGGGTCGGCGTGTCGGGGGTGTCGTGTCGGGGTCGGGGTGTCGGGGGTGTCGTGTCGGGGTCAGGGTGCTATGTCGTGGTTGGGGGTGCCATGTCGGGGTGTCGGGGTGTCGTGTCGGGGTCGGGGTGCTATGTCGTGGTCGGGGGTGCTGTGTCGGGGTGCGGGGGTCGGGGTGCTGTGTCGGGGTCTCGGGATGACGGGGTCGGGGTGCCGTGTCGGGGTCTCGGGGTGTCGGGGTCGGGGTCAGGGTTTTGTGTCGGGGTCGGGGTCGGGGGTGTTGTGTCAGGGTTGGGGTGATGTGTCGTTGTCAGGGGTGCCGTATCGGGGTGTTGGGGTGTCGTGTTGGGGTCAGGGTGTCGGGGGTGTCGTGTCGAGGTCGGGGTGTCGGGGTTGCCGTGTCGGGGTTGGTGTGTCGGGGGTGTCGTGTTAGGGTCGAGGTGTCCGGGATGTCGTGTCGGGGTCGGGGTGTCGGGGGTGCCGTGTTGGGGTCGGGGTGTCGGGGTGTCATGTCGGCGTTGGCTGTGGGGGGTGTCGTGTCGGGGTCCGGGGTGCCGTGTCGGGGTGTCGGGGTGTCGTGTCGGGGGTCGGGTTGTCGGTGGTGTCGTGTCGGCGATCCTCGACCCGTTTGCGTCGGCGCCGACGCACCCCTCCTCCTTCTCCTCTTCTTCTTCTTCTCCTTCTTATTTTTCTTCTTTTCATCTCCTCCTCCTCATCCTCCTTTTCTTCTTTTTCTTCTTCTCCATCCTATTTTTCTTCTTCTTACAACTAACTAACTTACTAACTAACTACACCTAATTAACTAACTAAATTACTATAACTACACCTAACTAAATTACTATAACTACACCAAACTAAGCTAATTTATTAACAAAGCTAACTAAATTACAACTAACTAACTACACCTAATAAACTAACTAAATTACTATAACTATACTGTTAAAAAAATGAAAAAAAGAGGGGGAGGGGGCTCACCGGAGTGGGGCAGCGGCCGGCGCGGGGGGGGGGGGTGCGGGCGGCGGCCGGTGCGAGGGCGTGGTGGGGGTGGCGGCCGGGGCGCGACGACGTGCGGGCGTGTTGGCGCGGGGGGTGGGGGAGGAGACGATGGGATATGGGTGGGGCTGGGTTGTGTCGTTAGCTAATCAGGTATCACCGCGGTGGTGGGCCGTTATAGTACTGTTGTCAACTAGGCCCCACCCACCTGTTTGCCGTCCGCTCGCTGACGGCAAAGAATTTTTGTTGTCTGCTAGCAGACGGCAAAGAATCTTTGTTGTCTGCTAGCAGACGGCAAAGAGCTGGATGATGGCAAATACCCTCTTTGCCGTCCGCCAACCTTTGTCGTCTGCTTTCACCTAGCTAATGGCAAAGACACTCTTTGCCTTCTGCTAGCAGATGGCAAAGAGCTGGCAGACGGTAAATTGTCTGATTCCAGTAGTGTATGTGGAGGGGTTAGAGGTTCATCATGGCAATGTTGGGAGGCTAGACAAACAATTGGTAGGCAGGACGACATAACGATAAAAGCGGGACAACTAGCATAGCAATAATAGTAGTGCTATCCAGGGAAATGTGTCATCTTGCCTGAGATCCCGCTCGGAAGAAGAACAAGCCCATGAAGAGGACGAGCCAACGTAGTTGAACGAATCCTCACACTCCGAACGCTTTTGGAACTCTATCGAGAAGAAGCAATCAGGAAACAAAAAATCAACACAAGATACACCACAACATATGCATAACACGATGCGCAAACAAATATGATGCATGTCCGGTTTAATATGCAAGGCATGGCATGGCAAGAACAACAAACAAGTACTACACATTAAGTGAAGTTCAATATGCCAGAAGTTGCTTATTGACGAAACTCCACGTTCGAATTACTTAGTTCATTCCCGTTTAGGTACACATCAATGTTAAATGTTGTTAGGCATGGCAAGAGATGAAGCATAAGTAAATTACACTATCTAGACATCTTAAATGAGGTCGGAAACAACTTATAGTATTTCCGAACGACCTCATATGTTAATTTCGAAAGTGGTCCAGATCTGAACTAATCATATTTTTATTTGTCTAACAACAGAATACAGTATACCATGTCATTCTACACGTCATTCTAGTCGATTTACATATATGGAACATCTCAAACAGAGCTACGGCCTAAAAGATATGAGCAACACAAGATTCATATGTCATGGATGCAAATGCATGGAAAATACAATCACAAACGTTTCAAATCATGAATGCAGCAAGTTGTTATGAAACTACATGAGATTCTAAGCAAGTCTCATATGCAACATTTTCAAAACGGAGCTACGGTTCACCAAATACAACCAACACAAGTTTTAGTTGAAATCTGCCCGAAACAACAAATAACCATTTGGCACACATGAAAATAACAAGCTACAATATCCTAAAATGCACAAACTAAGAATGGTGCAGTAGCATATGACACATACTTCATTTCATCTTCACATATCATATTCAACACATGCATCGATCACATGGTAGGAAGCTCAAAAGGTGGCTACATGAAAACAGTTTTGACAGTGCAGATTTATCACGAAGGCATATTGACAGCAGTAAAACTATATGCCACAGATCATATTATGACATGAAACTTAACAACATATTAAAGGACCTTATCAACTACAAATAGCTCCATTACACCTACCACAAAAGGGTTCTAGATCACTAGCAAAACACATGGCAAGACAGTAACAAAATATTACAGATTCCAGACTTAGAAATATTTTGGACCCTCAAAACTGCAGTAACTTTATAGCATGTTGTCAAAAAGAAAATAACACCTATACATGAATTTCTATGGCAAGCAAAATGTCCAGGGGTTAGGACACATATCAAAGGGCATGTCTCATGTACAAAATTATTTGTTATGATGTATCTATTAAATCACACGAAAAAGACAAAAGGGCATCACAGCAAAAATGACATGCACACAAAATGATCAAATGACAAAACTAAATGCACAGATAAATTATATGGATTTTTCTACCCCGAAAACATATATAAAATGCATAGGTTCATTTGGGAAAATATGTCACAATTATTTATGCAACTTTGTGGAATAACCCCGTTAGCAATTATAAATGCAAGTTAAATGCAATTATTACAATGAACAGGTTTGTCATGCATGAAAATGCAAAGCCGATAACATGAACATTTTTCTTTAATATATGATGTGATTAAATACCGATGCACGTTAAATAAATATGTCAATGCAACATTGTAATGCCCCGGACACACCTGCCGGTAGTCGTTACCCCTGGCGGGCTCTAGAATGGCCTCACAAATCAATACTAGTCTTTTATACAAACTTGTTCCTCACTCATGCGCACCCGGGACTAACTTCCCGGTCGGTCACCCATCCTAGAACTACTCCAAGCCAAACACACTTAACCTGGGAGTTCTGTTTGATTGGGATCTGAAAAAGAAGGAATTCCTTATTGATATGAGTAGTCTATCGTCCCTAATATGCCAGGCTATCACATACACCACCACTCAGAGGAACCGACGTCCTTGTCGGGTAACAGTAACATTCCCTCTTGTCACAAAAGTTTGTGCTTCCAGTCCGATACATGTGTCATTCCGTGTGCCACGACGGGTCACCAACTTGACGCACCGGACACACCCGCCGGTAGTCGTTACTCCTGGCGGGATCTAGATTGGCCTCATAGATCAATACTAGTCTTTTCGACGCACTTTGTCCTCATTCATGCGCACCCGGGACCAACTTCCCGGTCGGTCCCCCATCCTTGAACTACTCCAAGCCAAACACGCTTAACCTGGGAGTTCTGTTTGAATGGGCTGCCGAAAAAGAAGGAATTCCTTATTGACACGAGTAGTCTATCATCCCTAATATGCCCGGCTATCACAAACATAATGTTATTTATGCAAAATGATGCAAAACCGCAGCTACTATATATGTCATGGATGGAATGACATATACACAATCGATGCATTTATTTTTGCAATCTTCATATTGAAAACATTTTTATACGACGTACGGTTAATTATCGATGAATATTTTGAAATCATGCCTTTTTTTGAAAATGTGCAATGTCATGGAAAATTGATAAGTCGCAGGATATACGAAAAAAAGACGCTAACGGGCCATAAGGAGTGGGCGCAGCTTAACTAAACATTGCACGGGGCGAGCATAATGGGGATGACGCTCACCTTGGGACACTTGGCCTTGACGGAAGGAGGCCCAGCCGGGCGTCGTCTCCTCCTCGCTCTCGGGCCCGAGCGAGAAGGCAGAGACGGCGGCGGGTCAACGCGGGCGGCGGCTACCGACGGGAGGTGGCGGCTGAGGTTCGGGGCGGCCGGATCCGGGGCGGGGATGGGTGGATCCGGTGGTGGGGAGTCCATCCCCGGTGAAGAACGGCGGCGAGCGACGGTTGGAGCTCCAGGGGGCCATGGCGTCGGGAGCCTCAAAAGAGAGAGAGAGGAGAGGAAGGAAGGAGAAGAGGGAAGGGAGGACGAGGGGGAGGCGAGGCTCGGCCTTGGGGCTCCGGCGGCGCTCTCCAGTGAGGGCCGGCTGAGGGAGCTACGGGGTCGAGGCGCTTGGGCGCTATGGGAGGCTCAAGCAGCTACGGGGCTCTGCGGTCGTCGAACACGTCCGGTTTGGCTGCCGGACATGTGTGGTAGGTGGGGATTTGGACGAATTTCAGCCTCTAGATCGCGATCCGAGGGCCGAAAACCGGTAGACGGTTGCGGCTGCAGGATCTAGAGGAGGAGGGCTAGTAGGTGGGATATTTGGAGGGGGTGGCTGCAAAAATGGCAAGGGAAAACCCTAGTGGAGTGAGAGACTCTCCATGGGGCTTTATATAGGGGTTGGACTATGGGTGGGCTGGACAACGTCCATCCGATCACGATCCGACGACCACGAACGGAGGGAGTGGCTAGGTTGGGTTAATGGGCTGTGTAGAGGCCTTGGGATAAGATGAGAGGGAAGGTTTTGTGGCCCGTGACACGAGGTCTTAAAACACCGAAATATCCGACGAATAACCGATGACCGCACTACTATGGTTGACCGACGGGTTATCAAACGACCTCGGAATGCGACGAAATTCGACAGGCGGCCTACCTACACTATAACAAGACTGCACGCCAGGTTTCGACCCCATCCGAGAATATTTTTCACGCGCTTTAATAACGTTTTTAAACGATGACGCAGGCGCATGCGTGTGTGGTTGGTCTCGAAACGGGCAATGGCAAGAACGGAGAGAACCGGCGACTACGATCGGATGCAAGTTTTCGAAAACGAGTGACGATGCTATGGAGATGATGCCAATGATGCGACGACGAATGCAACATTCAAACGCAACACTGAAGAGAATGGAAATAAAGGGGAATCTTCTGGAGCGTCGGTCCCGGGTTGTTACAAAAAGGCTACATAAATATTGTCAATGAGTACATACATTGACAAGATTTTGAAAGAGTTCAAAATTGACCAGTCAAAGAAAGAGCTCTAGCCTGATTTGTAAGGTGTGAAGTTGAGTGAGACTCAAAGCTCAACCACGGCAGAAGAAAGATAAAGTACGAAGGTCGTCCCCTATGCCTTATCCACAGGCTATGTATAGTATGCCATGTTGTGTACCGCACCTCTTTGTGCCTTGCCATGAGTCTGTCAAGGGATACAAGAGTGTTCCAGGGGTGGATCGCAGGACAACAGTCCATATTATCCTTAGTAACTAGAGGACTAAGGAAATATTTCTCGATTATGGAGGAGATAAAGAGTTCGTCGTAAAGGGTTACGTCGATGCAAACTTTAACACCAATCCAGATGACTCTTAGCAATCCAGATACGTATAGTGGAGTAGCCATTTGGAATAGCTCCAAGTCGAGTGTGGTAGTAGTGTCTATACTATGACATAGAGATTTTCAAAGTACACACATATCAGAATGTCACAGACCCGTTGACTAAATACCTCGCACACATGCAAAGCATGATCGAACCCCAAAACTCATTGGGTGTTAGATTCATACCAATGTAAATCACATGGTGATGTGAGCTAGATTATTGACTCTAGTGCAAGTGGGAGACTGTTGGAAATATGCCCTAGAGGCAATAGTAAATTGGTTATTATTATATTTCCTAGTTCATGTTAATCATTTATTATCCATGATATAATTTTATTGATTGGAAACTCAAATACATGTGTGGGTACATGGACAATACTGTGTCCCTAGTATGCCTGTAGTTAACTAGTTCGGTTATCAAAGATAGTCAAGGTTTCCTGGCCATAGACATCAGATGTAATTTGATAACAGGATCACGTTGTTATGATAATGATGTGATGGACAAGACCCAAAGTATAAACATAGCATGTGATCGTGTCAGTTTATTGCTATAGTTTTGTGCATGTCAAGTATCTGTTCCTATGACCATGAGATCATGCAACTCACTAACATCGGAGGAATAACTTGTGTGTATCAAATGTCACAACGTAACTGGGTGACTATAAAGATGATCTACAGGTATCTCCGAGGGTGTCTGTCGTGTGGGCATGGATCAAGACTAGGATTTGTTACTCCGTGTGACGGAGATGTATCTCAGGGCCCACTCGGTAATACATGATCACAATAAGCCTTGCAAGCAATGTGCCTAAGTGTTAGCCATGGGATATTTTATTACGAATGAGTAAGGTGACTTTCCGGTAACGAGATTGAACTAGGTATAGAGATACCGATGATCGAATCTCGGGCACGTAACATACCGAAGAACAAAGGGAACAACGTACGAGATTAACTAGATCCTTGACATAGAGGTTCGACCGATAAATATCTTCGTAGAATATGTAGGAACCGATATGGGCATCCAGGTCCCACTATTTTTGATCCACCATGGATCCTTGGTCATGTCTACATAGTTCTCGAACGTGCATGGTCCGCACACTTAAGGTCCGGTGACGTTTTGGTATAGTAGAGTTATGTATGATGGTGCCCGAAGGTTGTTCTGAGTAACGGATGAGATCCTGGACGTCACGAGGAGCTCTGGAATGGTCCATAGGTAAAGATTGATACATAGGAAGTCCTGTTTTGGTAACTGGAAAGTTTTGGGTACTTCGGTAGTGTACCGGGAGTGCCGGGAGGGTACCGAGGGCCATCATGAGGGGTGTCTCAACCCAAAGGACCCCATGAGCTGGGGGAGGAGTCAAGCCAAACCCTAGTGGGCTAGCCGAAACCCCCACTAAGGCCCATGTGGCTAGGGATGGGAAAAACCCAAAGGTGGAAAGGTGGAAAGGGTTTCCAAGTGGACAATAGGAATCCTACTCCTAGTAGGATTGGAGTAGAACTCCTCCACCTCCAATTTCAGCCAACCCTTGAGGTATTGAGACTGTCTCCTTCCCTCCTCCGGGAGTCCTGGATCAAGGGGTCCTCGGATAGCCAACCCGTTATTCGTGGTCCGGATTGTATGGTTCGCAAGGTATGCATCGAAGGATTGAGGACCACCCGTGCCAGGATGGAGGCTTCATGGAGTCCAGACGTGTTCTCCAAGTTATTAGCTGTAGTTAGGCAAGTTATCTCTTCGGAACGTAACCGACCATGTGTAAGCCAAGGGCACCCTCGCCATCTATATAAGCCGGCGGGTTTTAGGGCATAGGGAGAGAACAACTCATCTAGGGTTAGACATACTATCTCGAGGTAGATCAACTCTGTAACACCTTACACCATAAATACAATCAAGTAGGACATAGGGTATTACCTCCATTGGAGGGCCCAAACCTGGGTAAACTAGTGTCCCCTTTGCCTCTTGTTACCATCGATCCTAGTCTCACAATTCAGGACCCCCTACCCGAGATCCGCCGGTTTTGACAGCGACATTGGTGCTTTCATTGAGAGTTCCACTGTGAGCGCCGAAGGCATCGATGGCTCGACTCATTACGAGTGGCAAGGTCTGCATCGAGGGGACTTCCGCCTCCAATCAAAGTTTCACTCGCAACAACACCTTGTTGCATGCCAGCCCGATCAGCCATTAAGGCTAGATCGGAAGGTTTCCCCCAAATCAAAGCATCAAGTTCGGAACCATACAGTTCATGGCTGATTCACGGGGGACACTGTTTCCAATGGAACCCTCAACCTTCGAAGAAAGACCCGCAAGTCCGGATGCATTGACGTCCAAGACATCAGGTCCCGTGGTAGAACGGAATGTAGATCCGCTTCGACAGGACTCCGAAACCGTCACACCACTTGACGAATCCACTCGTATCTGCGACACACACTCTTGCATCAGTTTGTTCTTAAATGAATTGTTCGATCGGCTCGAAGCAATGGGTATACCGAATGACCATGTTCCGATCTATGATCGTCTTGGGATTCAACCTGATGATAGGGAGATTTACATTCCTCTTGTCACCCACTGTCTCGCTACTGTGAAGTGTACTGCTGTGGATCAGTCCCGACAAAAAAAATTACACCCCGGTCTCTAATCACCAAGGCTACACAGACGAGCCAAGCGCCGGGGATTACCTTAAAACCGGGCCGTCATCGGTCTCAGATCTATGCCACAATTCAAAGTTTGTATTCCTGCATACTCGATGGGACATAGATTCCAATTTTTGCCCAGCCACCACCCAGGATGATAATCCAACTTTTTCATCGAAGCCCATATCTCCTGACTTCCAAGACATAAAACAACTGCGAGGAGAATCAGTCGACCACTTTTGGGCAAGACTCCTACTAGCTAGGAGAAGAGTAAAAGGTCTCAGCGGCCAAGACATAACGGCAATTTTCGTACGCAATTGCCATGACGAGGGTATTCTTAATGCCCTAGCCCGTTGATGCATAAGAGATTTATCGGAGCTATCCGAATTGGTATAGAAGTACTGTGCCATGGAGAGTGTCTGGAAATCCGAGCGGCTGTTCTCGGAACCAAAATCCTCCGAACACCCTAGATGAGCTTGGAAAAATAGGATAACTCCAAATCGCCAGCCAGGTATGAACCCGTCAAAAGAAAGAAACAAACCCCTTCCGGGGGCCTGCACTGTCCTCGACGAGCTTTTGGATGAACCCTGCCCCATACATTCCGTATTACTAAACACGAACCCAACACACAACCTTCGAGCTTGCTGGTCATCAGGCAAGTCGCAAAAAGCAGTGAGGCCAACCTCGACATACCTCCGTTGAGTAGACGTTCTCCTTTGCTGCCCGGATTTAATGCCGAAGTCCTGACTATGTACAAAATCTTCCCCTCGAGGAACAGAGAAAAGAGAGCTCTGAAGGAGAACAAGAAAGTGTACCACGTGGCAGCCACTAGCCCATGGGCAGACGTACCAATTACATTCGGGGACACTGATCGGCCGCCGATTCTTCCCGGTCATTCACCGACCTCTCAAGTCTTGAATCCCATAATTGATGGATATAGGCTACATAAAGTGCTAATGGACGGTAGCAGTGGTCTTAACCTCATTTACAAGGCCAGTCTAGAAAAAAATGAAGTTTGGCCGATCCCGCATCGAACGTAGCAACACAACATTCCGGGGAGTTATCCCGGGAAAGGAGGTGCATTGTTCCAAATATATCATCCTTGACATTGTGTTTGGCACACCCAAAAACTACCGATCCGAAGTACTTCTCTTCGGGATCATCCCCTTCCCAAGTGGCTATCTTGCCCTATTGGGACGTGATACCTTTACAAAGTTCCAGGCTATACCCCATTACGGGTACCTGAAACTAAAAATGCCAGGACCAAATGGAGTGATCACGATCGCCAGTGATGCGGAAATAATCCTTCGGGCCGAAAAGAAAATGCCAGCACTCGCCCTCGAGGTACTAGCAGAAACTTTTGCCGCCGAAGAGTTGACCACTCTCCGGTCGACACTTAATAGAGACAATGTGACCCTTAGCAAAAGACCCAAGTCTACATCCTTCAAACCTGCAGAGGAAATCATTAAATGTCAAGTGAACCCAACTGAGCCCAATAAGACAGCGTCCGTCAGAGCCTAGCTCGATCCCCTCATGAAAGAAGCTTTGCGGCATTTCCTTCGCGAGAATTGGGACATTTTTGCCCAACATCCTTCCGATATGCCTGGAATCCCACGTCGGCGAGCCGAACATAGACTAAACATTATTCCAAGCTTTAAGACCGTGAAATAGACTTTGCACCACTTCTCCAAGCCCAAACGGCAAGCCATGGGTGAAGAATTAGCCAAATTGCTCGAGGACGGATTTATTCGAGCTATTAAACACCCCGAGTGACTGGCAAACCTGGTGATGGTACCTAAGAAGGTCAAGTCCTGACGGCTATGTGTCGATTTCAAAGACCATAATAAAGCATGTCCCCATGATCCTTTCCCCTTACCATGCATAGACCAGATCATCGATGCCACAGCCAGACACGATTTGTTGCGTCTCATCGATGCTTACTCTGGATACCATCAATTTAAAATGAAGGAATCCGATCAAGCTGCTATGGCATTCATCACCCCCTATGGGCCATTCTGCTTCAACACAATGCCTTTTGGGCTAAAGAACATTGGGGCCACATACCAGCACATTATCCAAACCTCCCTGTCTACATAGGTGGGCAATACCATTGAGCCATACGTGGATGATGTGGTAATGAAAACCAAACACGCCGACCAGTTGATCGACGACTTACGTCAAACTTCCGCTAATTTACGTGAATATGATATACGGCTCAATCCGGAAAAATATGTATTCGGAGTTCCCTCTGGTAAGCTGCTTGGATTTGTCGTCTCCCATAGAGGAATAGAGGCAAATCCAGCAAAAATCCGCGCTCTATCAGAGCTTGCAATCCCCACAGATCTGAAGCATTTCTAGAGACTAGCCGGGTGCGTAGCGGCGTTAAGCCGCTTTATCTCCCGCCTCGGAGAAAAAGCTCTGCCACTCTACAAGCTGCTGAAACGGACCAACAATTTCAATTGGACCAATGAAGCAGCGGCTGCATGGGAAGAAATCAAAGCAATACTGGCAACGAACCCCATACTCCCGGCACCAAGCATTGGTGAGCTCATGTTGTTACACATATCGGACACCAACAAAGTTGTCAGTGCAGTGCTTGTCGTTGAACGAGATGAGGAGGGGCATAAATTTCAGACTCAGAAGCCAGTATAATATGTGTCAGAGGTGCTAATGCAGTGCAATTCCAGATATTCGCATTATCAAAAAAATGCCTATATAGTATTCATGGCATCAAGGAAACTCCAACACTGCTTCCAAGAGTGGGAAAGTGATGGTAGCATTGGAGGTCCCCTTGAATAATATAATCAACAACAGGGACGCCACTGGCCACATTGCCAAATGCGCCATGAAGCTCCTCCCCTTTGAAATAACCTACAAGCCACGCTATGCCATTAAATCACAGGTGCTGGCGGACTTTCTGACAGAATGGACGGAGACCAAACTCCCTAAGGAATACAGTGCATACTCCCATTGGACAATGTACTTTGATGGCTCCAAAAACTTGGCCATATTGGGGTCTGGATTTATCCTCACATCCCCCGCTGGCAACAACGTGTGATACGTGTTGCAAATCATGTATGCAGACTCCAACAATGCAGCCGAATACGGGGCCCTCCTTCATGGTCTCCGAATGGCCGAATCAGTGGGCATACACCGGCTAGAGGTACGGGGAAAGTCCAACTTAGCCATCTCTAAAATCAATGGCGAATTTGATGCTAAAAATCCGAAGATGACGACATACAAAAACGCTGTCCTCAGGATATCAGCTCGGTTTGAAGTGCTGGAATTTCACCATGTCGCTCGCGACAACAACCAAGCCGCCGACATATTGGCTCGTATTGGAGCCAAGCACGATCCTGTCCCAAAGAACATTTTTCGGGAACATCTTTTTAAGCCTTTCATCATGTGGCAGGACGATGACAATGGTGTCGGTCTGAATACATCGGTCGTGGTTGTCCCCCCTGTCAATGAACCGGACGACCAAATAATTGGCGATTCCGTAATGAATGAAACTCCTTTGGCTCATGAGGTAATGGCAATAATTGCACCTTGGACAGAGCCCTTCCTCACCTACCTTCCTCGAAAGGAACTCCCGGACGACCAGACAGAGGCACGACGCATAGTTCGGCGCTCCAAGGCCTACAAGATTCACGAGGGTGAGTTATACAAGAAAAGCACAACTGGTGTAGTATAGCGATGCATATCCGAGGGAGAAGGGCGGGAACCTCTCGTCAAAGTACATGCTAGCATGGGCGGCTAACACGCCACGACAAGAGCCTTAGTTAGCAAGGCCTTTTGAGCCATTTTCTTCTGGCCCACAGCTCGGACGGACACACAGTCACTTGTCAAGCACTGTGTGGGGTGTCAACTCTTCACAAATCAAAGTCACATGCCTCCAATAGCTCTTCAGACTATTTCGATAACTTGGCCTTTTGCGGTCTGGGGGCTTGACATGGTCGGACCCCTCAAAGGGGGGTCCAAGAAAAACAAATACCTACTGGTCATGGTTGACAAATTCACAAAATGGCTAGAGGCAAAGCCCGTTAAATCAGCCAAGTACGGACCAGTTATAGATTTCATATACGGCATTGTACACCATTACTGTTTACCGCACAGCATAATAACGCATAATGGATCTTATTTTATGCCCCAAGAGGTCAAGGACTGGTGCGCGAAAATGGGCATTAAGCTCGATTACGCATAAGTCTACCCTCCGCAGACCAACAGACAAATTGAACGTGCCAATGGTCTCATTATGAGCGGTATCAAGCCACGATTGGTCTGATCTCTTCATGAGTCCGACAGTCATTGGGTCGAGAAGCTCGACTCCATACTATGGGGCCTACATACCACCCCAAATAGATCAAAGGGCTTTACACCATTCTTCATGGTCTATTGTGCTGAGGCAGTCCTCCCCTGCAACATTATTCATGACACACCACGAGTGCACATGTATGAGGAAAAGGAAGACAAGTTGGATTGGCAGGACGACCAGGATGCCTTGGAGGGAGAACACGACACAGATTTGGCTCGCTCTGCGCTTTATCAGCAGCAAGCGCGACGCTACCAGACTAGGGAGGTCAGGGCACAAGCATACAACATAGGTAAACTTGTCCTATGGCTTCTGAAGAAGCAGAAGCATAAACACAACCCCAAGTGGGAGGGCCCCTTCATCATCAATGAAGTACTCGCGGGAGGAGCCTATCACCTTCGGAGCTCATCAGATAATTGCCCTAAACCAAACCCATGGAATGAGGCACGTCTACGGCGCTTCTACGGATAGACCGGTACTGTACAAATTCAAGCACATTTTACATTTTTTTCCTTGTATTTTCACTTTTTTCTTTCCCTCCCACTTTGCTGTTTGATAGGATCAATTTTGTTCTTCCTATGCTTGGTTAAACCGATCCTGTATTAAGGTTATCAGTATGCACCATAGAGTGTTACATCCAAACACAACACGTGGGGGCTCCTTCTAGTATCCATCCTTTCCTATTGCAATTATTTTCCCGCATCTTTCATGCACGCATGTTTCTTTTGTCATGTTTTACCCATCATATGCATCAATTCGAACTAAGACTTTCCCAAGCTGGGTTGCCTCGCTCCTGTGGTTATTATCTACATTCCTGCTAGCTCGGCTAGATAGTAAAGGGAGCACCTCTACGACTCTTACGACCCTCCGTACACGTACCTCAGACAGTTGAAGCCGAAAGCCAGCTATCCTAGCAACACATACATCAGAAACTTAGTTGGAAGTATCTGGATTCCTATCTACGTTCTTCGTAGAACCTTGGCGAAGTGTATCGCTAGTGGTACAATTTTCGTCAGAAGATGTTTCTTACTCTACATTGTAATATAACATATCTTTCTGTGTGCCTTCTGTATGTTCGCACCACATGGCCAGATTGCTTGGTTCCTCGAATATAATTTCACTCTTCGGCGAAGGAATGATAAGAAGGAACACTCCCGAGCTCTTCGCACGGCAGGGAGAAGCTGATGGCCGGTTAAGACAAAGTTTACAACACAGATTGTTTTACACAAGTATATGTAAATTACATATGCGGCTGCTGATTGAGACCATTGATTGTTGTGGTGAAGGGGCAGTCCGCTTGCAAGAGCCGAGCGGCTGGCATCACCTGGTAATATATCAGGCGGAGCGGTACTTCTTTTTCATCCGATCCCACATGACCAACCCGCGCCATATGCTCGGGGTTAAGTCCGGTGAAACGGGTCTTGATCATTGCCCACGTCTCCCGTGCTCCTTCGTAGTAGGCCGAAGTCTTCCACAGCTCGAACCTACGCTGAGACCCCCTAAATCGATCCACAAGTGCGGCCAGCCCTTCGGGTAGCTGTTCGGTGGGCCATAATGCCTTCACCATCCCCTTCATCGCCTTTTGCACGTGCTTGTTGAGAGAGGTCAGCTCCTTCAGTAGGTCCCCTTAGAACGATTCGATCTCCTCTTTAGGATGTCCGGTCAGGAGACCTGTACAGAAGAACAACACGCGCGATTACTATCATTCTATACATCAAAAATACTTACTCATAGCGGATTTGTATTTACCGAATACGCCCCTACGAAGCTTTCAATTCTCTTCCAGAGTCTAGGTTAGTTGAGTCTTTAAACTCTTTATTTCTTCAGCCCGTTTTTGTATAAGAAGATAGCCGGCCTGTTGCTGTGATTCCGCATACCTTTGTGAATCCCGGGCTTCTTCCAGCTGTCGTTCCATATGTCCTATTGATTCGGCTGCAACATGGACCACGTATCTCAGGTAAGATGATATAAAGGATTAGCAGTACATGCATACTCACCATGGGCCGCTCGAGTGAAGCTCTTCACTTGTGCTAGTTCGGCCTTCACCGATTGAACTTCCGTGCAACTCTCCTCGAGTTCCTTGGCCAACTGCTCGGCCTATTGCTTTAAGGCCTCCATTAGCAGTCAAACAGCATAGAAATCCTTAAGTCATTTGTTCTAAAACATATTAAGGCTCGGGGGACACTAGGCCTACACAAGTATTCGGATTCTGTAAAACCGATCACATACTTGTAGTTTGGTTGTTATCAGCTTCATAGATTCGCCAAATTCAACTCGGGAGGCCCCAAGGTGTATATACGCCGAGCTTAGGGCGCCGAACTCCTGGTCAGAGAAAATTGGGTGCTGCATGGCCTCCCGTCGGTGCCGATGATGCATGGCACTCTCCACATCTGATTTCGTAACAGATACTCCATCACTAGACTCGGCGGGCGTGTGGGGGCTTCTACAACAACAACCGCATGGGTGGCAGCTCGGGAGCTTCGGGAGTCTTCGGACACCTGGGTAACCCCCTCATTAAGAGACGATTGAGCATTTTACCTAAATATTTCAAAGTAATAACTCTTGTAAGACTTTGTTAACCATAATTATACGAAGATGACCGAACAATGTACCTTCGAGATGCACAGATGGGTGGATTCGTCCCCATGTCCTGCTCCTTTGCAGGGTCCCGGGTGGCTTCTGACTCGCCTGCGGCTTCAGCTGCTGGCGCAAGGCGTCCTGATCGGCGGCGCTTGGGGGCTGAGACAGGCGTGTCCAGGGTGCTCTTGGTAGCAGGCCTCTTGCGGGAGGAGTTTTTGTTCTTGCCCGTTGATGGTATGGACGATGTTGTCCTGATGGTAGACTCCATTTTCGAAGTCGAGAAGGAGATCCGGCTCCTCGTTGAAGCCCGGATAGTTGTCACGTGAATGATTCTCGTGCTGAGGAGCAGGACAGTTTATTGTCTCGATGAAGCTCCTCCATTCCTATTCACACCAATGCCTCGGTCAAATAGAGGTGCGGAATGAAGTCCCGAACTATTTCATGATCGAAAGAAGAAGGCGAACCTATTTGATTGCATTGTGGGACGAATACCCTTCTTTGTTTGGCCTCTAGATCAAGTCTTCTTGCTCTCCCTTGTACAGGTCGTCAAGTACGGTGGCTGGCACTGTTGGATTGGCAGGACCTAGTCTTGGGAAACGCATGGCGTCGCTTGTCCCTTTGAATCGCCATAAGGGTTGCACGCACTGGGAAATAGCAGCGTCCATGACATCGATCTTGGTCGCACTTGCATGGCAAGGAATCGCACTTCAGTGCTCTTGCATGCCAAGGAGTCGCACTTCAGCGCTCTCCTCCTGAGATGAGCTCTTGGATCGCAAGTTGTACCTCTTCTTCGGGAGGAGGTCGGAGTATTCGGTGAGACCTATCCTAGTTGGCTCGAACAGGGGGACGTCTTCAATATAGAACCACTCCCAAGTCCGTTCTTTGGATTTCTTCAGCATGCCAACCGGATACCTTGTCCCCGCTATGTGGCATACTTCGGCTTCACCAACTTCTAAGATGGCCTTGTCCTGAGTTTGGGGGACGAGGAAGAAGTATTTCCTCCATAGATCGAAGTGAGCTTCGCATCCTAAGTGTCACAACCCTAGCAAGTGTCCTAGGTTGTCTTTGTGTTGCATCATCATCATCATCTTTGCATCAATATGAAATGGGGAGAAAGAAAAGAAACCCCAAGCATTTCATGAATTAAAGAAATTCCAGATCAGAGAAATTTCAACAAATCCAAAATGCCCATCAAAAATGTTCCCTATGTCTGATAATTGAGGGAATCGATATACCAGGGACCATTCTAATTATTTGAACATTTGAAATAATTTAAATTACTGGTTTAAGTCTCTGAAAATGACAAATAAAAACATTATCATTATCACTGCTTTCAAAATAATCTGAAACTTTTGATACAAGTTTGAAATATTCAAATTTGAAGTTATAAAAAGTTTTAGAATTATTGAGGGGGTATTTGGACCTACAAGAAATAAACCAATGTCAGAAGAAATTAGAAAGCAGAAATAAAAGGAAAAAAAGGAAGAGAGCTTACCTGGCAAGTGGGAGGCCCAGCCCAGCCCACAGGGGTGGAAGGATCATCTTCCACCTCACGCCGGCCTCCACCTCCTACTTCCAACCAGCAGGCTGCGTCCCTGCCTCCCTCGTGCCTGGAAGACGCCGGTCCTCTCCCCCCCCCGAGCTCATTCTCCCTCCGTTCCTCGCTTCCTTCTCTGCTCTCTGCTATCGCCATGGACGCCTCGTAGTTCGCCGCCGTTTGCTCGCCTCCGGCCATCCCCCGTGCTGTAGAGAAGGCAGGAGCTCCACCTCGACCCCCTGGTCCTCCTCGCCGAAGGAATCGCCGCCCGGAGCTCCATCGAGGGAACCCTGACCTTTTCTGCCTCCTCGGGTCAGAAGGTCGCCGCCGTCGATTCCTCGCCTTCAAGCTGTCCCCGAGCTCCAGTTCGTCGCCTCAGCACCCGCAGTGAGCCCCCGAGCATTTCCCCTCTCTTTCCGATCGATTTCGAGGCCAGTAGCTAAGCTTTGGCTCTAGCCCGAGCTCCGGTCGCTGCCGTTCCCGTCGCCGATGACAACTCTGGTGACCAGTAGGTCATTCTGAGGATGTCATCGAGTTCGTAGAGTCCTGTAGGAGCCATAGGTGCTTAGAGCGCGGGCTGTTGTGGTCTATAGCCGTGGTTCCGTCGGAGCCCGAGCGGCGCCGTCCGACAAGGTCGTCGCCGGCGACGTTCCAGGCCTCCCCAGCCTCGGGACCGTGCCCAGATAGACGTGCGCGTGCATGGGCAGCCGTTTGAGCCCATCCGCCGTGGATTTGGTCGCCGGAGGAGGTTTTTCGAGCCCCTCTGCCATTCCTGGAGTCGCCGGAGGCTCAACGCCGGTGGCTCTGGTCAGTTTGACCACGGGGTTTGACCCCTGACAGGTGGGGCCAGCCCCTGGTTAATTATGGATTAGAGTTAATTTAACATTTTAATTATTTAAGTTAATTAGACACCGACAGGTGGGCCCAGTTAGTAAATTAAAATAGAATTAGTTTTAATCAGCCAATTAAATTAACCAGACACTAACATGTGGACGCCACATGTCAGGTTTGACTCTAGGCTGGGTCAGGTGACTAGCTGATGTCATCATGACATCATGCTGATGCAATAAGTCAATTTCCTATTTAAATATAATTCCAGAAATTATTTAAAAGTTTGTAAAATCATATAAATTAAGATGTAAGTCACATGAAAATAATTTATATATGAAAATTTATCAGAAAAATCCAATCAATCCGATGGTGCTATTCTCATGTATGTTAGAGCAATCTAAATAGGTGAACATGGACAATTTAGCATTAGGTCAATATATAGAATTGGAAATGAAAACAACTTTGAAGCTATATTCAAAAACATTTCAAATTGTCATGATCACTAATTACATTACCTCATCCATGCATACTATCATGCCATGATCATGCATCATGTTCTTGCATCTGCTTGTATTGAATGTTTTGATCTACATTCTGGTAGGCCATAATCCGGAGGGTACTACTCCGTACCCCGACGAAGGAGAGAACAGTTCCGCAACCCAGGAAGGCAAGCAACCCCATTGATCATTCCGATAACATCCCATTCTATCGCTCCTGCTCTCATTTATTGCACTAGGACAAACAATCACATGTCATCCATACACGGTAGATGATCCTATTCTTATGCATGACCTAATCTTGTCACAGTAAATAGCTAAACCTTGCAACCTAGCATACCTGGTAGATGCTTGTGCCATGATGTGCTTAGCTTACTTGCCTGCTATGCTTGCTATGCTTAGAGTATGTCAGGTCTGTTTCATCTGGGTGATGAACTGAGTGGAACATTGTTGTCCGAAGTGATGAGCATATAATAAATATGATTTGGTAAAGGTAGCGATGAGAGGCTATGTAGGAGTACATAGTGGGTTGTCTCATTGGGACCGTTCTTAGGAACTGGGTTCTGTGTTTGTGATCCAAGACTAGTTACTACCACGCATTGGGTTCCGGTAACTCGACCCCTCTCGACTTATCAGTCGCTTAGTCTTTGGTCCAGGTATTGCAAGTAGTTTCTGGTGTTTATAGCATGCTGGAGGCCGTGCGTAGCGTTGACCCTCGGGGTGGGTTACGACGCGGTAGGCAGTGGCACGGTGTACCAAGGGTCACCCGAATGGTGGGCTTGGGAACCCTACGCACATCGTTTGGGACCGTAGCGGAAACTTCGGCCGAACTTCCGTGCGGGTCAGTCTCAAATAGGCGGTAGCCTGGACTAGAGGTCTTATGTGATTGACGGTCGTGGCCGACTCCTTTGCTGGGCATCCGCTTGAAGGTTGCCGAGGTGCATGGTTTTATGAGCACACAGCGATAAGTGGCGAGAGCGTGTGTGAAGAAGTACACCCCTGCACGGTTATGAAACTATTCGAATAGCCACGTCCGCGGATATGGACTACTTGGAGAACTTATGCTGTTCATAGATAACCAAATGGATAGTTCTAAAAATCTCAAGACAAGTGTGAGTACCGTGGATGGCACTCTTCCGGAAGGGGAAGGTGAGTCCATGGTAGTGTATTGTGATGGAGTTAGTGGACTCGTGTGCGATAAATAAAATTGTAACAAAGAGTCTAAAACTGAGTAGTGTAGGTTAGCCATGAGTCAAAGTTGGCTTTCTGCATAAACTCCACCACCCCTTTGTTGATACATGAGCATAAATAGACTAGGTCTGTTTTAAAGACTTGTTGAGTACGATTATACTCATCCTTGCTTAATTAATGTTGCAGAAGAAAACCAGGACCCATCAGGTGGGTTCTATCTAGACATTGACGATGCCGAATAGCTGGTGTCCCAGCTACGATCTTGCCCGTGTGGTGGGTTGTAGATAGTCAGACCATGTGCCTCTTTTATATTTTGTCGTCTGTACACAGACAGCTTTAGTTTCCGCTGGCTTGTATGACTATGTTTTTATAACTTGAGTGCCGGGTCATGTGACCCCTGTCTGTATGAACATATTATGCAAGGCTCGTTTGAGCCTCTTGAATAAAAGTCATGTTATTGTATGGTTATGTTGTGATGCCATGGTTGTATCTATGCATATCGGGCATGTCGTGCGTACCTGTGACGTGCAACGGTATGTATGGGATCCGACACCTAGTCGTGTGCCTTTAGTAGTACTCTTTACGGGAAACTGCCTCTTTGTGCTTCCACCGAGCCATGGTAGCTTGCTACTACTCCGGACACATTGATTGACCGGCATGTATCCTTCTTTGCTGCTGTGTTTGTCCCTTCGGGGAAATGTCTCGTAGTGTAATGGAGTCCCTGTAGCCTGTTACGACTCGTCTACGTGCAGTGATGACATTCGTGTCTCGTAATGTAATGGAGTCTGTAACTTTCTACGACTCGTCTACACACACTTGAGGCCGACACCTACATTGCTGGGTTATGTGTGCCTGTTTCTGTAAGAATGTGCCACTTGGGTTCTATGGCTAGTTATGTCGGCCCGGGTTCTTTGTTGTGTGATTGCCAGCGACATGTTCACATACGTGAGCCAAAAGACGCAAACGGTCCCGGCCAAGGTAAGGAGGCAGCCTAGGAGTACTGTCCGTGAGGCCGCAAGGTGATGTGGCTTGTTACAGTATGGAATCATATGACTTAGGATCGGGGTCCCGACACTAAGAACATCTTGTGGAGGGCAACGAAACCCGAGATGTGTAGGATTGATCCTTGGGTGAGATGGTGGAGTTGAATTCCATAGAACTCGAGTATCCCCCTCAAGAATGGGAGGATTCGAAATCCAAGGACTCTGAGGAGGAACGCAACAAAACAAACACGCTCCCCTTTGTTTGGATTGGGGAAGCACTCGTCGAAGACCTCGTCGCCATAAGAGAGCAGACCACCACGGGTTGCCGCAGATCTAATGATGGGTGATATCCCTGGGTCTCCAGATTATGGAGCTACAGGAGTGTGTCAGAGGAGCTGGTCCAGTCGCCTGGGCATTGGCCGCAAGGGCGCGTTGAGGAGCTGGGAGCGTTAACCATGATTTGCATAGAGCTTCTGCTAGGAGTTTCTCACAAAAGGGAAGAACAAGATGTGGTATGACTCACGATTTTGTTTGGTTAAATGGGTTGTTGCCTCCGTTACAGTGGGATTGGATTTCAAAAATCTCTGGCCACTCACCTCTCCATGATGCAGGAAAATCTGGGAACTTGTGCAGTAATTATAATCGCTGCCACGACGCTAGGGATGCTGCCGAAGACTGGTCGGATGTTGGATAGAGAACGATGAGGAACTCTCCTTGCAAGCCAAAGACGATGACGTGAGAGAATCATCCAAATATATATCATCGTTGAAGGCCAGTCCGGGGCAACTGAGGGAGTCCTGGATCAATGGGTCGTCGGAAGTCGACCGGTTATTCATCGGCCAGACTGTATGGGCCGCAAGGCAGGCATCGGAGGATTGAGGACCATCCGTTCCAGGATGGAGGCTTCATGGAGTCCAGACATGTTCTCCAAGTTATTAGCTATAGTTAGGAAACTTATCTCTTCAGCAAGTAACCGACCATGTGTAAGCCAAGGGCACCCTTGGCATCTATATATGCCAGAGTGTTTTAGGGCCTAGGGATAGAACAACTCATCTAGGGTTAGACATACGATCTCGAGGTAGATGAACTCTGTAACACCTTACACCATCAATACAATCAATCAGGACGTAGGGTATTACCTCCATTGGAGGGCCCGAACCTGGGTAAACTCGTGTCACCTTTGCCTCCTGTTACCATTGATCCTAGTCTCACAGTTCAGGACACCCTACTTGAGATCCGCCGGTTTTCACACTGACACCTCCCACCCTCCAATATATACTAGATGATTTAGAGGGGAGAGCTAACCCTCATTCCATGTACTCCCTCTACTTCCTCTAGATCGTTTTCTCCTCTAGTCTAATTTCAGTGGTGCTCAGGCGAAGCCCTGCCGGAATAGTTCCACCACCATCATTGCGCTACCAGAGAAGTCATCTACCTGTCCGCCCCCTCTTACTTGATCAAGAAGGCCGAGATCGTTATCGAGCTATACTTATGCTAAACGCGGAGGTGTCCTCCGTTTGATGCTAGATCGGAAGGACCATGACTGGATCGTGGGAAAGACCGTGATTGTATCGCGGGATGGATCATGATAGGATCGCGGGATGGATTGCGATTTGGATAGTGAAGACGTTTGACTACATCAACCGCATTTCTTAACGCTTCCCGCTTAGCGATCTACAAGGGTATGTAGATCCACTCTCCCTCTCGTAGATGCCCATCACCATGGACAGATCTTGCGTGTGCGTAGGAATTATTTTGTTTCCCTTGAAACATTCCCCAACACAGAGGGCCCCGCCGTTCAACGCTAGGTCCATCATCACCCATCAAGTGGTTGATCGGAATAGGGACATTAGAGACCGAGCGAGCGGTTGGGGCACGTCCAGTCTCGGATGCTTTAGCAGATACACCCGAGAGGCCGATATTCCTTCCAATTGTTGTTTAGCAATGGGAATTGGCAAATTTAACAGAGAAACAAAGCCAGAAACCTGGCTCAAAGATTACCGATTCACAGTTCAGATCGGCAGAGGCAACAATTTTGTTGCAATGTAGCACTTTGAACTCATGTTGGAAGGATCCCCACGAGCATCGCTGAACCAACTGCCTGCTAGATGCATCTATTGCTGGGAAGATCTAGTCCGAGTGTTTGTTAAAAACTTTCAAGGCACACACAAGTGCCCGTGTGGGCTGAGAAAACTGCAACACTGCATCCAGAAGAGGAATGAGACTCTTCGTGAGTACATCCAGCGCTGGACCATGTTGCATAATGTTGTGGAAAATGTGACCGACCATTAGGTCGTGTGCGCCTTCAAGGCGGGCACTCGGTACCAAGAGTTGATTTTTGAATTTGGCTGAGTTGGTGATCTGTCCCTTAGTCAGGCCATGGAGATCGCAAATAAGTACGCCAACGGCAAAGAACAAGACCACCTCCGCAACAGCAAAGGGTGAGCTGGCGAAGCCCCTCAATAGGGGGTAACGCTAGGAAAAAACAGCAGAAGATAAAGGCTGATGCATTCGGTAAGGCGGAAGTAGCAGCCTTCCAGGGGCAGGGCCATGGCAAGTCCAAACCATATGAAAAGAAGAAAGAATGGACTCATAGGAAGAGTTCAGATTCTAAGCCCGACATTCTTGATCAACCTTGTCATGTTCATACCAAGACAAGTGAAGAAGGCAACATTGTGCTCCCGAAGCATACCACTCAGGAATGTCATCTACTCAAGTAGGCGATGGGAAATGAGTCCATCAACGATAAAGAAGACGCTGATGAAGGGGACGGATCTCCTAAGTATCCGTCAGTGGACAAGGTCCTAAAGATCTTCACTGACGTCGAGAGCAAGAGATATTTGAAGGTCATGAATCGAGAAGTCAACATGGCGGTTCGGACAGCCTGCAAACAACTCAACTGGATGAAGACTCCGATTACTTTCGATCAGTCTGACCATCTATGCTGAACATGGCGGTTCCACTGCATAAGGCCTTGATGGATGGAGGCAGCGGGTTGAACATAATCTATGCTGACACACTCAAGGTGATAGGCATCCTGATGTCCCAATTGAGCAAGAGAAACATGCATTTCCATGGGATTGTCCCTGGGAAGAAGAAGAGTAAATGGGACAGATCTCTCTGGACGTCGTGTCCGGTGGCGAAAAGAACTTTCGGAAGGAGTTGTTAACCTTTGAGGTGGTGGATTTCTGCAGCGCCTATCATGCCATCCTGGGTAGGCTTGCCTATGCACGTTTCATGGACAGATCATGCTAAGTGTATCTCAAGTTGCAGATGCGAGGGCCGAATGGCATGATCACTGTGACTGGCGCCAGAAGATAGCCAAGGAGTTCCTCCAACAGGGCTCCAAAATTGCCAACTAGCAAGTGCTTGCAGTCGAACTCGAAGGATACAAGAAACAGGTGGACGAGGCCGAATTGCTGAGGTCAAAATGGCCGACTTTAGAATCGTCCATTTTTTCGGCCCGTGTGTTTGATTTCGGGCTCCGCAAAACCCTTAAGGTTCGAACACAGGGGTGTGCATGAAGACCACCCGCGGCCTCGACCTACCTAGCTCGCTATATGATAGACACAACAAAGAACTCGCATGATGACGAGGAGGAGAACGAACAGGACAGTTTAACAAGGTTCGGGCTGCAACGAAGCGTAACACCGTATTCCTGCCTTTTGGTGGATTGCCTCTCGAGGAGGTGAGGTGCATGAACAAGTACAGTGTTTCGGGGCCTCATGGGGGCTCTGTGGTGGAGGAGCTATGGTGTTGGCTCCGGTTGGGTCTCCCCTTCTCCATGAAGCAGCCTACCCTCTATATATAGCAATAGCCCGGGTCCTTTTCCCTTATATCAATGGCAGGAAGGGATCCCACAACAACCAATTTTGAAGGGGGACAGGGGTCCGTACTCACCCTGCCCAAAGGTGGTCTTCGCCTGCAAAGTAGTTGTCGATGCCGTAGGGGCAGGCTCAGCGATGACGTCCGTCCTGCGGAGCTGGTGGTTGCGGTCTTGTTGCACCGGAATAGAAACCTTTGGGGGCGCTTTGGGAACCCGCGTATGTCCTTTCTCCCTTTGCACCAGAGGGAAAACTGCGCCGCCTGACGCACTGTCGCCCGTATGTCCTTGCGTCACCCTTGACTCCTGAGGCCGGGCCTTGCGTAGAAATCTCTGCCGCTTTGGAGGGGTCCTGAGGATTCCCATCCTTCATGGGTCTTGTCGCCGTTCTTCCTCGCGAGGCTAGGGCCCTCGCAAGGGCCTTGTCCTGAGTGGGGCCTTGCCTGGTCCCGTTTGGTCGATGAAGTGGGCCACGCCCTGGGCCGCATGCAGGAAGGTCTGGGTAACCCTTTTCCCAGAATGCCGGCAGTAGCCCCCGGGCCCAAGGCGCGCTCGAGTTAGCTTACGAGTGAAGCCTGGAGGGCGGCCCGAAGTTCCGTGGGCCCCCTAACGCCTGCAAGCCAGGCTTTGCACGCACTAAACACTTCAACAGCGTCGCCTCCGCTCCCCAAGGCCACCGGGACCGCACCCAATAGGATTGACGTGACGCGTGGGTGCAGAACAGGCCATCATTGCTTCCCATAAAGTAATGTAATCGTTGCATGCCATGGGGATAGGACTCTTAAGATGGCAGGGAAGGCGACGTGGATGGAACCGCATTGACAGAACCACCCTGCACAACCCGAGGGGTGCATGGTGTCTGCCCTCCCATGATGCCTCGTGGCTGTGGTTGTGCCTATAAATCCGCCCCGTACCTGGCGAGGGAAGAGTAATGCAGCCTTGAGGCTTCCCCTTGTTTCCTTTGCTTCGTCAGCAAAACCCCTCTTTCCTTCATGCCGTCCGAAGGAAGTGGTGCGGGCACAGGGAAGCGGACGGCAGAGGGGGCCCCCCGGGGTCGATGCGAGTTCGTCAGTGATGGGCCCTGGTCGACGAGTAAGTATCCCTCCGCCACCTTCTTCTCTCGTTCTTCTATCCATCGCCTGGAGCAGGATCTCATTCTCCTCCTTCCAGGGTTCCCGGGGCCAGAAAACTCAAATTTGGCGAGCTCCAGGAGGAGGTAGAGGCGCTGCATGCCCGGCTGACCACCGCCGAGGCCGCCTCTAAACCGATGCTAAAGTCAAGCCAGTCAAGGAGTACCTATGTCGATTGTCCATCGATAAGCGCAAGGCGGTTGGTGAAGAAATAGCTCACCTCTTAGCTACCAAATTCATTCGCGAGGTATACCACTCCGAGTGGTGTCGTGGTTTTGTCACGGCAGATGCCATGGGTAGGCTAATCGAGAGGGGCCGAAAGGTTGCCGGGGGACTCCGGGAACGGGGTTAGGCACAAACGGTGACTGACACGCGATGTACCCAGCTTCAGGGCCCTCCGTGGGAGGTAACCCCTACTCCTACTTGGTCTCGTTGAGACGATGGTGAAGGTTACAATGGAGCTCCTTGAGCTGTATGGATCGAGGTGGGAGCTAAGTGCTCCGGCTCATGAGGTTCCCCGTGGGAGGTGCTACGTGGGTGGTGCTATCATCGTTCTCTTCGCTGTTCTTCCGTTGTCCGTCCGTCCTCCTGCATGGGGGAGGCCTAGGGGGTTTTATAGACCAACCCCCCGGCTTACAATATGAATATAATGGTCGTGAGGGGACCCGGCCGGCAACCTCTTCGGCCGGCTGCGGGGGCCACCAGCTTTGGTCTTGTCGAGGGCGGGCCCCGAGCCCAGTCAGGTCGCGGCACGGTGTGCCACGGGCGGCGTCGTCTTGCGGCGGCCGACCGAAGTCAACGGCCGGCCGGCCGGCCTGTATCCATGCTGGAGTAGATGGCGGAGTGGTTGGGGGTAGGCTGCCACTGTTGGAGGCCTGGTCGCCGTCCAACAGCGGCGAGAGGCCACTGCGGCCATGCTGGCGCTGACTCCCGACGGGATAGGGGCCACTGTGGCCATGCGGGCGCCGACCCCCGATGGGACGTGGCCCACTGTCGCCACGCAGGGCCCGTCAGGGGCATCCGATGCTTGGCCGGGTGGGGGAAGGAGCCGGGAGGTGAGGCCCCAGCCGGCCAGCACACCGCGGCTGGTGAAGGAGTAGCCGGCGTGCTCGTGCCGGGGAGTTGGAGCTGGCAGGGCATTGCTGGGCTGGCTCCTCGAAGGCGGCCCGCCAATTTGTGCTATGGGAGGGCCCGAAGCATTAGGGGTGTTTGATGCTACCCGGGGGTCATCCCCCCGTCAGTAGTCCGCGAAGCCGGGGAGGCCCGCCGACGGGATGCGGCGGACCTTGCCGGCTTGAAGAATGCTCGAGCGCTGGAAGCGCCTGGGGAGCCGGGCGGTGCCGACACGTGGTGGCCTGGCTCCGCAGTCGTCCGGGGACACCCATGCCGCTAGTGTCGGCCCACCTAGCGGGGAAACCATGCTGCACGGAGGTCGTAGCGGGCAGCAGCTTGGCAGGCCAGGCAACGGTTTGGACCTGGCGACCAGGCGGGGCCCGCCACAACCGCGGCCCTGAACCGCCCGCGAAGATTCCGCGCACAGTGGGAGGACGTTTTGTATTTCGGGGCGCTATGATGTCCGCCCTGTGCGCATCGGGGATCGTGGGGGACGTGTGCGCGAAGGGTGCCCCCACTACCGTCGCCCGCGTGGGGTATAAATAGGGACGGGAGGCGAGGGGGAAGAGACCGTTTGCCCGCTTGCCTCCGTCGCTTCGCTCCTCCCCCCTACCCCCCTCGCCGAGAGAGAGTGAGAAGGGAAGAGAGTAGTTCGACAGGGACAACAAGCTTGCGCCGCCGCCCACTGCCGCAAAGCGGACAGCTCGTCGGTCGATCCCCGCACCGCGTCACACCCGCGCGCCGCCGCCATGGAGGTAGTAACAAAGGGCGCCTGGGACGGCAGTGATATCAATGCCACCTTCATCGAGTACCTCCGCGCGCGCCGCAAGCTCCCGGCGGCAGAGTTCTTGGAGGCCCGCCCGCCGGGGGCGGAGAACTCCCCAATGTCGTGATCGGGCGAGGTCATGGTCTTCGCCGACCACTTCCACCGCGGATTTGGGCTGCCGGCGAGCGCCTTCTTCCGGCAGTTCCTGATGCATTTCGGCCTGCAGCCACACCACCTCGCCCCCAACTCTGTCCTACAGTTGGTGGCGTTCGTCGTCCTCTGCGAGGGGTATCTAGGAGTCGAGCCCAGACTCGACTTTTGGTGCCGGCTCTTCTACTTCAAGCACCAGACGGTGAAGGATCCGGCGACCCAGAAGATGGAGATGACCGCCTGCGGGGGCGCCTCCGTCCAGGTTCGTCAGGGGACCGGCTTCCCCAAACTCCCGTTGCACGAGTCGGTGAAGCGATGGCAACGGGGGTTCTTCTATGTGAAGAACGTGAAGCCGGAGGAGGACTACATCAACCTCCCCAACTTCGCCAACCACCTGCTGGTTGCCATGCAGAACTGGGGGGCGACGCCGACCACGGCGCACGAGACAGCCGACCGGCTCAATGCCAGCCTCCGCGAGCTAACCGGGACGGAGGGGCTCACGGCCATAGGTTTGCTGGCAGCGATGATGGTGCGCCGGGTGCTGCCGCTGTAGCACCGGCCGCATCTTATTTGCCAGATGGGTGCTGTCACTGCAGCGCCGGCTCTCCACCAAGGGGCCGAGGCCAACTCACGTGGCGAGGAAGGTTAACGCCGTGTCAACGGCGAAGATGAAGGAGGGGGAGTGGCAGTGGGGGAGTGGCAGTGGGTAAGTGAACAGCCAGCTCCACCTCCCATTCTGTGGCCGCCGGGTTGTAATCCCCCCTTTGGTCTAACAGCGCCATCTGGGCTGCCTGCAGAAGTTCGCGCTCCTGCAGGACTACACGAGGGCGGCACCGGATTCGGTGGAGTCCGACCCGGAAGAGGTCGAGGACGACGTCGACGTGGATCTGGCGGCCACCGAGCGAGCCAGCGAGGTGGAGGCGGGCGACGATGAGGCGGAGGAGGAGGAGGACGACGAGGCCGAGCCACCGGGTGAGTCTTCGTTCCGGGCGCCGTTAAATGATTGGCGCGACGACGATGTTGAGCGGGAGCCGACCCTTTCTACAGAAGACCCGACGAAGTTGTTGGAGTGGGAGGTCACGGCGCCGCGGGGGCGCCGACCATGAGGCGCCAGCGACCCGGCCGTGGTGGAGAAGGTGAAGGGACCGGCTGCCCCCAAGCCAGCGCCCAAGCGCGCGGCCGCCGCGCAGCCGAGCGGTAGCCGCGCCGGAGGGAGCAAGAGGCAGTGGGGGAACCCGACCGGGCCCTCAAGGCGGGCGGTGTCGGTCGTGACCGGGTAAGTCTTGATCTTTTGTTGATTTGAATCCTGGTTTTGCCCCCTCACTCGTCTAATTCCCTGCCGCCATCAGGAAGGCGCGCTCGCTGGGTGGAGAGCCAGACGGCGGGACGACGAAAGCGACGCCGCCGTCGACGGCCGAGGAGATGGAGCGCCAGGCATGGCTCGACCTTGACAGGGTCGAGCGGGAACTGCGGGAGAAGGACCGCCGCCTGTGGGAGGAGGTGGTGGCAAAGGCGGGGGTGGCTAGCAGGGAGGCTGCTGGCCAAACGTGGGAGGCCTTCCCCCACGGCCCGGAGCAGACGTCGCCGGGCGGCCATGGTGCCGACCAGCCCGCGGGCGACAGCGGGGAGACCGCGGAGGACTTGGCGGAAAAGGAACGCCAAGCCTCCCAGCCGAGGGGGCGGTCGTGGCGAGCACGTCGTCGACGACCCCAGGAACGACGGCGGCGACGGGGACCGATACCATCGTCGTCTCCCACGAGGGAAGGCCCACAAAAGGGGGCCAGCCCCAGCGGCTATGGGCGACGGCCGGGAGCCTAGCCTCCGTGGAGCCGGCGAGCGCTCTTGGGACCGCGGTGGCCGCCGTCGTGGAGTCCTTCGTGGTCAGCTGCGCCCAGGCGATGGAGGACGCCCGGGCCGCCAGCGAGTGGTTGTTGAGCTTGGAGCGGGCGGTTACGGTAAGCGCTCTATCTCTTCTTTCTGTCTTTTCTTTTCTAGTGGGTGCGCCCCCACTGGCTGTAGCCCCCGAGACTCGAGCCGACTGGGCTGCAGGCGGGTCGAGCCTAAAGTGTTATCTTCCTCTTTGTTTTTTGCAGGCGGCCCATGACTGCTGGGCAAAGGCCTACAACACCCTGCTGGAGAGCCGCGACTGCAGACCTGCAAGGTATGTGTCCCTATGTCCTTGGCGGGGGGAGCCCCCGGGGGCCAAGCTGGTTGCCCTGGAGGCGGGCCGGTTCCCTTGTCATTCCTTCCTTCTAACGGTGACCAACTTCTCCGTGCAGCCGCCCACAACGGGGCGGTCGGCCTCCGGCAACAGGTGGTCCGGCTCCTCGGGGAGCAGGACACCGTGGCGGCGGAGTGTCGTACGTTCCGCGAGAGGGCAGAGGGGCTGAGGGCGGACCGGAAGAAGCTCGAGGAAGCCCATATCCGGGAACTGGCAGACCGGGAGGCGGTGCTCCGCCAGGAGGCGGAGGAGCGGGAGAAGGTGCTCCGTGACAGGCTGGAGGCCCAAGACGCCGAGCTGACGAAAGCGCTCAAGGAGAAGCACGCGGCTCAGGACGAGACTGAGCACTACCGCCAGGAAGCGGCGGAGCGGGAGGCGAACCTAGTGGAGCAGGGCCGCAAGGTGGACCAGATGCTACATCGTAAGTTCCGGGCCCTACTTTTCCTCTTTCTTTTTCTTTGTGCGTCCCCTTCTCCTTTCCTTGCCCTTTCTTACTTTTTGCCTTTTCTTAGGGCTCTTCCCCGGTACCAAAGAGAGCGCCGAGGTGGCCGTGGAGTCCGATCGTGAGGACCGGCAGGCCCGGGGAGAGGTCATCGAGCCAGGCGCCCCCGAGGTGCGCCTGGAGATGGTCATCCGCACCGTGACGCAGTTTCGGAAGGCTGGCAAGGCGCTGGTCCGGGCCCTCTGGCCCCGGGCTGTGGATCCGGGCTCCAATACCCGGCTTGCCCGATGGCTGGAAGCTGGGACTGCGCGGGTGAATGCCTGGAGGGCATCCGCGGCGCGCGCCGGCACGGAGATGGCACTCCACGTTGCTAGGTCGTGGTATCCTGGATTTGACCTGGGGTTGCTCAAGGCCCAGTGTGCCGGCACCGAAGCGGAGCTATCGGCGGTGGCGGACGAGTTGCAGAGGCGAGCGAGCGAGCTCGCGTCCTTCGCCGCGTGGGATGAGTACGTCCCGGAGCGTGGTGCAGACGGCGCGGCCATCCCAGAAGACTCATACGGCCTTGCCTTCGACGACCAGGAGGGGAGCGAGTGCGAGACGGTCGACGATGGGTCTGACACCGACGACTATGCTCCGTCCGAGCCGGCTGATGATGTGGGGACCTCCATCTCGGCCGCCCCGGGAGCGCCAGCCTCGAAGGCGCCAGCGCCGCCGGCATGAACACAGCCGGCCGTGGAGGTGCCGGCGCTGGAAGAGAGACGGCTCAAGATCGCTCCTTCTTGGGTCTTTCCTCCTTATACATTTTCTTCTGCATTTCATTTTTAGTGCCGGAGTTCCACCCACTTGGGGTGTATTTAAGACGTATTGTAATGAACCTGTAGCCATGGGCCTTTTATCATGTTTAATCGATGTTTCGTTATCAGAAATAGAAAGGAGTGCGTGTCGGCTCTACTTTCGCCTTTTGCCTGTTGACTTGTTCGTGTTCGCTAGGATTCCTTCCGGCTTCTGCCCTGCCTGCCGGTCAGCCGGGAGCCGGTCCGGGACAAGGACGGGGCTTCACCCTTAGGAAAAGAGTAGCGGGCTGTTAGAGTGAACCGGCTAGGACTAGGTCGAGCCAGCAGAGGCCGGCCACGGGAAGTGACGTTGCATGGTTGGGCTAGCCCGACTACCGCGCGTTGGCGGACCTTTGTGTGAGAAGCTCCTGCGTACCCCGCGGTCCCTTCAGCCGGATAGCCGGGGGCCGGTCTGTAGCTGGTTAGGGCAGGGAAGGCGAAGGGACGCTTGCTCACACTTATTCGTCCGCCTGGGAGGGGAGCTAGGCGAGCCCCTGGGACCGTGACCCGGGCCTGGGCGTTAGATGGTACGAAGAAACTTGGAGAAATCGAAAAGGGGTGTGCCTCAAGCGCCAGCTTGATGTCCCCATTGCATTCATGGGCCCGAAGGGGCAAAAGTGCAGGGTACATACGCTGGCTTTTTAGCAGTAAAAGGGGCGGAGGAGCGCCGCATTCTATGGGCCCTCCGTTTCTTCATCGGACGCGTCTCTCTTGCGCTTCTGCGGCTTCTGGGCGTCTATCAGGTAGTAGGCGTTGTTGTGCAACGCCCGACTGATGATGAATGGGCCTCCCCATGGGGAGGACAGCTTGTGCTGGCCGGCCGTTCGTTGAACCCGCCTGAGCACCAGGTCCCCCTCGCAGAAGGAGAGTGGCCGGATCCGCTTGCTATGGTAGTGCTGGAGCTTTTGTTGATAGATGGCCGTCTATCTCAAAGCTAGCCCGTGGGCTTTTTCGAGGTGGTCGACGCCCTCTTCCCTTGCCTCTCTTGCATCCTTCTTGGTGTACAGGGTGACCCAAGGCAAATCGAACTCGATGTCGGTGGGGATGATTGCCTCGGACCCGTAAACGAGAAAGAACGGGGTGAAGCCGGTCGACCGGTTGGGCGTGGTCCGGAGGCTCCACAGGATGGCCGACAGCTCCTCGACCCAGCAGCCGGCCGACCGGACCAGCGGTGTGACGAGCCGGGGCTTGATGCCGTCCAGGATCAGGCCGTTCGCCCTTTCGACCTGGCCGTTGGACTGGGGGTGGGCGACTGATGCCAGGTCGAGCCGGATGCCCTGTCATGAGCAGAAACGCGCCAGTGCGCCCTTGGCAAAGTTCGTGCCGCTGTCGGTGATGATGCTATGGGGGACGCCGTAGCGAACTGTGATGTCTTCGATGAACCGGACGGTAGTGGGGCCGTCCAGCTTCTTGATGGGTCGCGCCTCGATCCACTTCGTGAACTTGTCGATGGCGACCAACAGGTGTGTCATGCCACCTCGGGCGGTCTTGAAGGGCCCCACCATATCCAGCCCCCAGACAGGGAAAGGCCATGAGAGGGGGATGGTCTGGAGGGTGGTAGCCAGCAGGTGGCTCTGCGCGCGGAAGCGTTGGCTTCCCTCGCACTTGTCGACCAAGTCCTTGGCCACCTCCAGGACAGTCGGCCAGTAGAAACCGTGGCGGAACGCTTTGGCCACCAAGGACCTAGAGGCGGCATGATGCTCGCACTCGCCTTGGTGGATGTCGAGGAGCATCTCCAGCCCCTTCTCCAGCTCGACGCAGTGTTGGAAAACGCCGGTGGTGCTGCGGTGAAGGAGCTCGCGGTTTATGATGCCGTAGGCTGAGGCCCGGCGCTGGATTTGCCTTGCGGTGGCCTCGTCAGAGGGGAGCTCGCCATGCTCGAGGAACGCCAAGATGGGAAAAGACCACGATGGTGCCGAGACGGGAGCCAGCTCAGGCACGAGCGGGACGTCGGAGGCGGCAGCTCCCGGGGCCGGCACGCCAGCCCCCGGGACCAGCACGCTAGCCCCCGGGGTCGGCACGTCAGCCCCGGGGACCGGTTCGTCAGTCCCCGTGAGTGAAGTGGCGGCGGGAAGGTCCGTCGTCGTCATGAAGGTGTCGAGTGCCAACGGGGCCGGTTGGTTTGGAGGGGCGGGTGGCGCCGGGGCCGGCGAGGCGGCCGCGATGAAAGTGGCCGGCAGGGCAGCCGGCGCAACCGCAGTGCCGACAGCGCCACCGGTATGAAGATGGACTCCGACTTGGGAGACGGCTTGATCGATGGTTCCAGCAGCCGCTCGAGAGAGACGCTGGTAGGAATGGCCTGCCGGGTGGAGCCGATTTTGTCCAGCGTGTCGGCCGCCTCGTTGTCCGCCCGGGGGACCTAATGGAACTCACAGGCCTCGAAGGAGCCGCTGAGTTGCTGGACGAGGAAGCGGTAGCTGGCCATGTTGGCGTCTCTGGCGTCCCACTCGCCAGAAACCTGCTGGACCACGAGGTCGGAATTGCCGAAGCATAGTATACGCCGGATGCCAATCTCCTTGGCGAGACGGAGGCCATGGAAGAGGGCTTCATACTCGGCCACGTTGTTGGAGGCGGCGAAGTGGATCTAGAGGGTGTACTTGAGTTGATCAGCTTTCGAGGAGGAGGGGACAATGCCGGCACCCAAGACGGTCATCTTGGAGCAGTCGAAATCTATGCGCCAGTGTGTGGAGTCGGGTGGAGGCGGAACAAACTTGGTCTCGGCCCAGTCGACGAGGAAGTCGGCCATCACTTGGGAATTGGTGCCGATGCACGGCTCGTACCGGATCTCGTAGTCGGCCATGGCGATTGCTCATTTGGCTATCCGGCCGGTGGCACCCCGGTCAGCCATGATTTCCCCTAACGGCACTATGCTCACGAGAGTGACGATGTGCTCCTGGAAGTAATGCTTCAGCTTTTGGGTGGCTAAGTGGACGCCGTAGCACATCTTCTGGTAGTGGGGGTAGTTCTATTTGGAGGCGGAGAGGACTTCGCTGAGGTAGTAGACCGGACGCTGCATTGGCAGCGCCTTGCCCTCCTCATGTTGCTCCACCACCAGAACGATGCTTACAACGCGCGTAGTGGCCGCGATGTAGGCAAGCAGGGGCTCCTTCTCAGCCAGCGCGGCCAAAATGGGCGCGCTGGTGAGAGCCCGCTTGAGGTCGCGGAATGCCGCGTTCGCCTCGCCGGGCCAGTCGAACAGGGCCGGCTTCTTCGAGAGGTCTCGGCCCGGCTCGGACAAGGCCGAATTGTGCAGGAGTCCGTAGAGGGGCAGGGCCTTCTCGCCAAGCTGGCTGATGAACCGGCTAAGGGAGGCCAGGCAGCCGGTGAACTTCTGAACATCGCGGAGTCGGGCCAGCTTGGGCATGCGCTTGATCGCCCGGATCTTTTCGGGGTTGGCTTCAATGCCGCGCGCGGACACGAAGAAACCCAGAAGCTGGCCGGCAGGGACGCCGAAAACACACTTCTCCGGGTTGAGCTTGATCTTGTATTCGCGCAGATTGGCGAACGTCTCCCGGAGGTTGTCGAGGAGGCTGAAATGCTTCTTGGAGTTGACGACGATGTCGTCGACGTAGACATGGACGTTCCTGCCTATCTGAGGCAGGGGGCACTTCTCCATGCAGCGCTGGAAGGTGGCGCTTGCGTTCTTCAGGCCGAAGGACATGGTGATGTAGCAGTAGGCCCCGAAGGGCGTGATGAAAGAGGTCTTGAGCCGGTCCTCCGTGTCCAGCTTGATCTGGTGGTAGCTGGAGTAGGCGTCCAGGAAAGACAGCAGGTCATAGCCGGCCGTGGAGTCGATGACTTGATCGATCCGTGGTAGGGTGAACGGGTCCTTCGGTCATGCCTTGTTCAGGCTCGTGTAGTCGATACACATGTGCCAAGTGTTGTTCTTCTTTAGCACCAGGACTGGGTTGGCCAGCCAGTCCAAGTGGAAAACTTCCATGATGAAGCCGGATGCGCGTAGCCGGGCAATCTCTTCTCCGATGGTGCGCCGCTTCTCCTCAGAGAAACGGCGCAGGGGTTGCTTGACCGGCTTCGCATCCAGCCAGACGTGTAGTTTGTGCTCGGCGAACTTTCTCAGGACACCTGGCATGTCTTTGGGGGACCATGCAAAAATGTCCCGGTTCTCACAGAGGAAGTCGACGAGCTTGCTTTCCTATTTGCTGTCGAGGCACGAACCGATGGTCGCGCACTGGGTGGGGTTGGCCGGATCGAGCGGCACTTGCTTGGTGTCCCTGGACGGCTAAAAAAAGCCCTCGTCGACGGAATGGGATGGAAGAGCCGACACGGCCGGCTGGGCAGAGGCGAGAGCCACCAGCTGGTCGAGCTGCCGCTTCTCCTCCCCTATCTCCAGGGCCTCGGCCAGCCGACTACCATCACGCGCACACGCCGTGGACATCTGGTACTTGCCAGCAACGGTGATGATGCCTTTGGGACCCGGCATCTTGAGCTTGATATAGGCGTAGTGGGGAACCGCCATGAACTTGACGAGTGCGGGCCGGCCCAGCAAATCGTGGTAGGGGCTTGTTTCGGCCCTGGACGCACATGGCGAGCTCGCGGGGGCGACCATGTCGCCAGGTGCGGGCAGAGCCGATCAACATCAGGGGGAAATAGCGGACAGCTACGCGCTTGTTACCCTAGTGATGCCGAAGGTGGTGCTGTAGTCGACCAGCCAGTCCTCCGGCTTGGCGGTCCCGTGTACTTTGGGGTGTCACGGGGAAGCGTGAAGCCGGGCAGAAATGGCTCCTTGAGGAGCCGCGGGCCTGTAACGACCCGACCTGGAAGGTCAAGTCTCCGGTGTTTCCGTACCATCCCAAGATCATGCTGGTACACACACGGTACATCAATGTATATATCAAAGGTAAATCACACAGCATTATATTAATCGAAATCTCATATCGAGTTCTTTATTACGATAAAAATTACAATAAAGTGGCCAAAGGCCAACTCATGAGAATATCTAAATCTTGCGGAAGCGTCGAAGGTAGATGAGTCCATCCGACTCCAAGGGCATCTCACTGAGCATAGAACGTGTCCTCACTCCTGGTCGGAAAAATACTCTGCAACATGATACGTTGCAGCCGTGTAGGTCAGCATATGGAGTATGCCGGCAAAGTCACAAGAGAGGGGTGAAAATAATCAGCTAGTCTATATGCTTATATGGCAGGTGGGGTGGTAAGTTTTGCGTAAAGCCAATTTTTCCTACATCTAGAAAAAGGGCTAAGCAAAGCATTACTAAGTTGGTTGATTAATGAGATGGTTCCATCAACCAATTCTCATACCCAAAATTATTAAATTCCCACATCATCATATTATTTGTGTTGAGAGTTCCGGAAGTTCCAATCCCTTTGGCTCAAGTCGTCCATAACCGTGGACACGGCTAATCGATTAGGTTTAAGTACTCTGCAGAGTTTTTGCACACGTTCCCCACAAGATTTGGTCGCCTCCGTTTGATTTCTCGCACTTCAGGGTGTTTGAGAAACGGATGACCAAAACATGGTCTTCCAAAGGGTTTCCCTGCGACTCTGACGATGCCCATCCTTTCCTACCGTTCTTCTACCTCTCGTAGCACCGCCTGTCCAGGGTCACCACGATATCCAACCAAGCCAGAGCCCATAATGACTTGTGGCTGTGCAGGTAAGCCTTGGGTCTTGAAGCACCCATCCATCCCTTTGTGCCTGGGTGGACCTTTCCGCGTGAATACTGGCCACCTCCAGCATCACCTAGGCTAACCACTGGTTTCTCCAGGGCGCCGTTCAACCATCATCCACCCAGAGGTATGTTGAAAACTTGGAGTATTGAAATCTTGATCATTATGTAGGTCTTGAAATTATTAACTCTCTCAACTCTCATGAATCACACAACCAACCCCGTCTACTAATAGCATAGCAAAAGGTAAAACAACGTTTCCCGGGGCCAATGTTGTCAAAGGGGTTGAGAGGGGTATCTACCACATGATACTACTACTATGTAACCAAGTTTCCAACTAACCTATCTTGCATGCAACTGGGGAGATGGTAGAACTAATGCATATAAAACATGGGTAAAACATGATCAAAGTGACTTGCCTGATTGATGATCTTCGTACTTGAGTAACTCTAGGTAACAAGTTTCGCACTCCGGATAATCTAACGAAACAAACAATGCACTTAAATAAGCATACAACCAAAATAAGTACTCATAACATTCAGCAAAGAAGTACTAAACAAACAAGGCAAACAATGCACAAAAGTCTCTAGCAAGTAAAACACACAAAGTTTTGTTTTTTCCAAAGGGGATGATGAAAACACTACTACATAATAAAACTATTTTGAATTAGCAAAACAATTGTTGACAACAAGGAAAACAATAGAATATTTTATTAATAAACAGAATAATCAATTTAAGCTTGTTGGGAAAAGTTTAGTGAAGTTTATACAAGTTTTGATAAACACTATATGAATCAACTATAGTTATATTAACAAAAGAATGTAAAACTAAACTTATAATTTGTTAACAAAACATGTTCTTGACAGAAAAAAAATAATTTACTATTAAATCTGTCTTAGAAAACAGAAACAAAATATAGAAAACTTTGTTTGAAAACAAACTATTACTAGTTAGTTGTTTTAGTCAAATTAAGCCTAATTGAAAAGAAATTTTGATTCCTATGTTAAATAAAATTAAACTAGGCAAATTTATATTTTTATTAACAGTAAGTGAAAACACTAAATGTTTACTAACAGAACCTAATAAACAAATAAAACCAAATTCTAAATCAAACTAATCAAAATTAAGTTTATAAAACTATATTATAATAATAAGCAGATTCTGTTTTTTGGGTAAAACAGTAATCAAATATATCATGAAAATCCTCAAACTATACCTGAAGATAGTCCTAACTAATACCAAACAGTAGCAAAAAGATTCATATCAAAATCTATTTTCAAACTCTAGTTATTCAGATTTGAAGATTTTAAGCAAATTTGATTCAATTCAAATTTCATAGTTCAAATTTGAAATTTAAAAGTACAGGGTGAAACTACATGAAAATTGTGAGCTATTGCAAAAAGAATCAACTCAAAACTCTAAACAGATTAAAAGATATAAGCAAAACAAAATTGGAAAACATTCTGTTAATTAAAACAAAACAGAAAATGAAAAAAAGTTTGCGTCGGTCAGGGGGCTACGTGGCGCGATCCGATTGGCTAAGGGGGGCGTTCGGTAGGTGAATTAGAGCGGGCGACCGTTCGGTAGAAGAAAACGGTTCGGACTTAAGTTCGTTCTAATCTGGACCGTGGGATTTGGATCGGACGGTCGAGGGGGCTTACGGAGGGAGGTTGCCGGCGTCGGGGTACTCCGGCGAGTCCGGTAGCGGCGATTGCGACGGCGAGGTGTTCCGGTGGTCGGGGAGGACGGGGAAGTGGTCCTGGCGACGGGGACGGTCCTCCGGAGGCGATTGGTGGCGACGGCGTGGCGAATGATGGTCGGAGGTGGTGGCTACGATCGACGGCGACTTCCGGTGGTGGTGGAACTCCGACGAGCAATCGACGGCGTCTCGGCGAGAGAGAGAAGGGGGCTCGGGGGGGGAATGGATGCGGGGCCGTGGGGCTCTTATATAGGCGCTCGGGGGGGTGCGGGGAGGAGAGAGGGGAGAGATCCGGTGAGGGGGAGTAACGGCCGGCGTCGGATCCGGCGAGCGCGGGGAGTGAAGACGATGACCGTTCCGGGGCAACGGTCGGACGGGGTGGGACCCGGTGTCAGTGAGAGAGCGGGAGCATTACTGCGCTCGGTCGGCCGACCGGTAACGGTTTCGGCTTTTAAAGCCGGTGGGCCGGCCCGTTTAATACCGGAAACGGTTACCGTTTCTTTTTAATAATTTCCGGAGACATTCAAAAGCTTTTAAAGCATTCAAATCGTTTGTAAATATAGGGGTATTATATATCAAAATTAACAGAATAATAAATGCTATTTAATGAACATTTCTATTCTGTCATTTGAACACTTTGAAAAAAATATTATTTCAGAAATGTCCTAATTGTTTTTAAACCCTTTTTGCAAATATTTTCAAAATAACTCCTGGTTATTTTTGTTCAAATAATTCACCAATTAGACCCTGGTGTGGAGTGTCATGTTCCTCCTCTCTTATTTGAACTTTTAACCAAAAATTTTAAATAGAGGAAGCAACATAGGGAAAAGTAGAAGGGGACTTTCTGAAAACCAGAAGAGGCATTTCAACTAGTTCATACAATCAAGCAATGATGATAATAGATGCATAGCTATATTCATAACATTCCAAAATGGAATTTTGGGATGTTACAAACCTACCCACCTTAAGATGAATCTCGCCCTCGAGATTCGGGTTGGCTAGAAAATAGGTGCGGATGGTCTCTACGAAGATCTTCTTCGCGTTCCCAGGTGGCTTCTTCCTCAGTATGGTGACTCCACAAAACTTTGCAGAACTTGATAATCTTGCTGCGGGTAACTCTGTTGGATGTCTCGAGGATCTTGACAGGCTTCTCCTCATAAGTCAGATCACTTTCAAGCTGTATGGCCTCTAGGGGCACGGTGTCTCGCAAAGGGATGTCAACCATCTCAGCATGACATTTCTTCAGCTGGGAAACATGGAACACATCATGAACTTCGGATAATCCTTCCGGCAATTCCAGTTTGTATGCAACTTCACCTCTACGTTCAAGAATTTTGTAGGGGCCTATGAATCTGGGTGCTAATTTTCCTTTAACACCAAATCTCTTGGTTCCTCGAAGCGGGGACACACGAAGATATGCTCGGTCTCCCACTTCATACGTCACTTCCTTGCGCTTGTTGTCAGCATAGCTCTTCTGTCGAGATTGAGCTATTTTGAGTCTGTCACGTATCAACTTGACTTTCTCTTCAGAATCTCGGATAAGGTCGGGACCAAAAAGTTGTCGGTCTCCAACACCATCCCACGTCAGTGGTGTTCTACATCTTCTTCCGTATAAAGCTTCGAAAGGGGCCATCTTTAGACTGGTCTGATAACTGTTGTTGTATGAGAATTCTGCGTAAGGCAAGTTTTCGTCCCAACTAGATCCATAATCTAGCGCACAAGCTCTCAACATGTCTTCCAGAATCTGATTGACTCTCTCAGTCTGGCCATCTGTCTGCGGATGAAAAGCTGTACTAAACTCCAGTCTCGTACCCAAAGTCTCATGTAACTGATGCCAAAACTTTGAAGTGAATTGTGTTCCTCTATCTGACACTATACTCCTCGGAACTCCATGCAGACATACGATCCTGGTCATGTATATCTTGGCTAGCTTAGCACTGGTATAGGTGGTCTTTACTGGAATGAAGTGTGCTACCTTGGTCAAGCGATCTACCACTACCCAGATGGAATCATAACCTGAACGGGTCCTGGGCAATCCTGTGATGAAATCCATACCAAGTTTTTCCCATTTCCACTCGGGTATCGGCAAAGGTTGGAGTAACCCTGCTGGTTTCTGATGTTCTGCCTTTACTCGCTGACAAACATCACATATCGCAACATGCTCTGCAATATCTTTCTTCATACCTGTCCACCAATAACTTTCCTTTAAATCCAGATACATCTTGGTATTGCCTGGGTGTATCGAGTAAGGTGAATCGTGGGCTTCCTGAAGTATCAACTTCCTGAGCTCTGGTTCATTGGGCACATAGATTCGGTTCTCAAACCACAAAGTTCCGTGTTCATCCTCACGAAAACCTTTAGCTTTACCATCTTTCATTCTCTGTTTAATCTCAGCTATCTCCTTGTCCGATTTCTGGGCTTCTCGAATTCTTTCGGTCAAGGTGGACTGAATTTCCAGTGTAGCAACATATCCTCTTGGAACTATCTCTAGCTTGAGCTCTCTGAGATCATCGACTAACTCTTGAGGTAATCCTCCAGCTGTGAGTGTGTTCACATAAGTTTTCCGACTCAAGGCATCGGCTACAACATTAGCCTTACCTGGATGGTAGTGTAATCTCATGTCATAGTCCTTGATTAACTCTAACCATCTCCTCTGTCTGAGGTTCAACTCTTTCTGCGTGAAGATATACTTCAGGCTCTTATGGTCGGTGTAAACATCACAACTATTTCCGATAAGGAAATGTCTCCAAGTCTTGAGTGCGTGCACTACGGCTGCTAGCTCCAAGTCATGCGTGGCATAATTCAACTCATGAGGTCGTAGCTGTCTGGAAGCATAGGCTACAACTTTTCCATCCTGCATAAGTACTCCTCCAAGTCCTTGACGTGAAGCATCACAATAAACCTGGAAATCCTTCCGAATATCGGGCAAGATCAACACTGGGGCTGTGACCAAACGTTCCTTCAACTCCCGGAAACTGGCTTCACATTCCACAGTCCAAACATACTTGGATTCTTTCTTCAACAACTCTGTCATGGGCTTGGCAACCTTGGAGAAATTTTCAATGAACCTCCGGTAATATCCAGCAAGTCCAAGGAAACTGCGGATCTCCTTAACTGAGGTGGGTGACTTCCACTCGGTGACGGCTTCAACCTTAGCGGGGTCTACGGCTATTCCTTCTCCGGAAATAACATGTCCAAGGAATCCGACTTCCGTCAACCAAAATTCACATTTGCTGAACTTGGCATATAACTGATGCTCTCTTAGCTTTTCCAGAACTAAACGCAAATGTTGCTTATGCTCTTCCTCGTTCTTGGAGAATATCAGAATGTCATCGATGAACACCACAACAAACTTGTCTAGGTATTCCATGAATACTTTGTTCATCAAATTCATGAAGTAGGCAGGAGCATTAGTCAATCCAAAAGACATGACCGTATACTCATACAAGCCATACCTCGTGGTGAAAGCTGTTTTGGGTATATCCTGTTCACGAATTTTCAACTGGTGATACCCTGATCGAAGATCGATCTTGGAGAATACTTTGGCTCCTACGAGCTGATCAAACAAATCATTAATCATCGGTAGAGGGTACTTGTTCTTGATAGTCACCTCGTTCAAGGCACGATAGTCCACTACCATTCTCAAAGATTTATCCTTCTTCTCCACCAAAAGAACTGGGGCTCCCCAAGGTGAAGAACTTGGGCGAATATAACCTTTGTCCAATAACTCCTTAATTTGCTTCTTGATTTCCAACAGATCATTTGCGGGCATCCGATAGGGTCTCTTGGAAATTGGGGCTGTCCCTGGCTGTAGCTCTATTAAGAACTCAATCTCCCTATCTGGTGGCATTCCTGGTAATTCTTCCGGAAATACATCTGGAAATTCTTTTACCACAGGTACTTCCTCCTGAACAACTCCTGTGAGAGAATTTAACCGAGCACTCATACGTGTGCGTCGGGATACATACTTAATCCTCTTGTTCTCCGGGGTGGTGAGTGAAACAGACTTGCTAGGGCAATCAAGATTTCCTTCATACTTGGTCATCCAATCCATGCCTAGGATTACATCCAATCCGTGTGACTCTAAGACGATGAGGTCGGTGGAAAAAACATGGTTCCCTATATTGAGTTTCAAGGCATGGCATCCTATCCCTGCCATCATCATACCTCCTGGAGAACTAACCTGAATTGGCTGACTAAGGGTTTTGGTGGGCAAACCATACTTATCCACAACTACCCTTGATATGAATGAATGAGTTGCACCCGAATCAAAAAGTACTGTAACAGGACGTGAATGCAATAAAAACTTACCAACCACAGTCTCGGGCTGATCATAGACTTCTTCCACGTTGATGTGATTCACGTGAGCACGGGGAAACGGATTGGGCTTCTTGGCTGTGGAGTTGCCGTTGTTAGTGCCGTTTCCAGTGCCTTGCTTACTCTGGGGACACTCAGTAGCATAGTGCCCTGTCTTCTGGCACTTGAAACAGGTAATGTGACTCAGATCCTTCTGAGCAGGAACTTGACGGTGCTGGTTGTTGTTCCCATTCCCATTGTCACTCTTGAAGTTACCATGGTTGAGACGGTTATTCCCATTTCCTCCATGATGGTGACCTCCATGGTTGTGCACAGTATGAGTGTGCTTTCCAAACTTACCATTTCCTGATCCGGTATTCCCGGAGTACGGGGAGTAACGAGGCTTCTGATGAGCTCCAGAGTTGAACTTCCCCTGAGTGTACTTCCGCTTGCGGTTCTCAATCTGCTGCTGTTTACCTTCCAGAATAAGTGCCTTATCCACCAGCTCTTGGTAGTTGTTGAAATTAGCCACTACCAGCTGTATGCTCAACTCATCATTGAGTCCTTCCAGAAACTTTTCTTGCTTGGCCGCATCATCGGCCACATCTCCTGGGGCATAACGTGACAATGTGTTGAAGTCGTCCACATATTGGGCCACGGAACGATTACCCTGGCGCAAGTTGCGAAACTCGCGCTTCTTTAAACTCATGGCTCCAGCTGAAACATGAGCGGTGCGGAAAGCAAGCTTGAACTGCTCCCAAGTCACATCTGCAATAGGATAAGTGGTGGTATAATTCTCCCACCATGATGCTGCTGGTCCTTCCAGTTGATGTGCGGCAAATCGCACTTTCTCAGCGTCAGTGCATCCAGCGGTGACAAGTTCTCTCTCCATCTTGCGGAGCCAGTCATCTGCCACAATGGGCTCAGTGCTGCTGGAGAAAGTTGGAGGGTTCAACCTCAGAAAACGGGTGAGATTGTCAGTCTGGGGTGGATGGTGGTTGTTGTTGTTGTTCTGGTTGTTGGTCTGATTCTGAATCAATAGTTGCATCAGTGCATTCTGTTGCTGAAGGAGTTGGGTGAGTTCCGGTGGAAAAGTGAAATCGGTCTCACGTCGTGGAGGCATCTTGCTGTTTTCAGAGGGATGAGAATTAGAATAGAACAAGGGTCTGGAAGAAATTCACTACCCATATGCAATGCAACAAACATATCACACGAAACACTCATTCATTTATTCAATCAATGTCAAACATCGGAAAATACAAATCTCAGACAACTAAACATCGACCTACGCTTTAACGACTAAAATAAAGATACATTGGAGGGCATAACTAATGTTCTCCTCAAAAGTGCATAGTCGTAGGTCCTCCGGTGGTGCTTTCCTCATAGTCTTCATCGTCGCTGATGAAGGGTGCCATGTCTCCTTCGGGGTGAAGGTTTTCTCCCATGTCTAGATGCTCCTCCAGAGTGGCGATGCGTGCATTCTGCTCATCAATCCTCTCTAAGAAGTCCTTCACTTCATGCTCGTGTTCATAGTTGGCCTCTCGCAGATCAGCTTCAAGGTCCAGCTCACGATTCATCAGATTCTTGATAGTCTTCGTGTCAGCACGAACTCGAAGCTCCAGAGTCCTGATGTGAGTCTCCAAGGTCTGGATATAGGAGATATTGGTGTCTGCAGTGGGATTGGTGATGATGTTGCCATGGGCATCTCTGCGGCAAACCATGCTGAGTCCTGGTGAAATGGTTCCACCTCTGTATTCCTCCTGGATACGTCCAAGGGCACGATGAATGGCCATGTCTCTTCCAAGTATCCAACTGGGTGCCACGAACTTGAGATCTATGGGTTCCTTCCGATTCCCAAAGGTCTTCCCTGGAATATGCACCTCGATCCTGTAGCGTCCATCTTGGGGAAATGACATGATAGGAATCCCGGTGATGCTCGGCAAAGCAATCCTTATGTCCTTGACGATCCTCATCAGCTCCTTACCAAAGGGCATCGTTGCGTCAGGCTGGCAAAACTCTGTGATCAACACTGGGATGAAGGTGGCCATCTATAAATTTTGAAATAATCGGAGAGGAGTCAGAAACGAATAGATGAGAGTATAAGATATTTAAAGACAAAGAGAAACAATCCTAAGGCTTTCCAATCCTAGAGGTTACGTCCTACGGTCAGCGTGTGCTCTGATACCATTTCTGTAACGACCCGACCTGGAAGGTCAAGTCTCCGGTGTTTCCGTACCATCCCAAGATCATGCTGGTACACACACGGTACATCAATGTATATATCAAAGGTAAATCACACAGCATTATATTAATCGAAATCTCATATCGAGTTCTTTATTACGATAAAAATTACAATAAAGTGGCCAAAGGCCAACTCATGAGAATATCTAAATCTTGCGGAAGCGTCGAAGGTAGATGAGTCCATCCGACTCCAAGGGCATCTCACTGAGCATAGAACGTGTCCTCACTCCAGGTCGGGTCGTTACAGGGCCAAAGCAGGCCGGGCCAATCGAGCCCTCCTACTCGAGGACAGCCGACTACGCCAGCCGGTCGAGGCGGAGCCGGGCGTCGTTGTCACTATGGGGAACGCGCGGCCCGAGCCGGGCCGCGAGCTCAGGTCGGACGGCCGGCAGGATGGACCGCGCCGGTTCCTGCCGTGGAGGCAGGGTGTGTTCATGGCTGCGCCGGCTTCCGCCAGCCGGCGCTTCGTCGAGCCGGCGGCTGCCAACCGGGCGGTTGCTGCGCCGGCTATTCACAGCCGGCTGTTCGTTCCCACGCGACGGGGGACACTGAGCGTTGCTCCCCCGGGCGTTCTGGCCGGAGGGACGAGGGGTGCTCGCGTGCAGAGCCTGCCGAAGGTCAACAGCACCAGAGCCCTCGCCCTCGGAACTCTGAGACGGCCCCTCCGGGAGTGAGGGCGACCTGCTTCGCGTTGGCAATGTTGATGTGGTCCTTAATGTGCCGCCCCTCGCCCTCCAAGGTTGCCAGGTCCTCGTAGGCAACCATGGTGGCACGTAGGTTGGCGACGGGGTTGTCGTAGACGGGGAGGCGGCCGCCTAGGATCTCGGCGACCACGCGGCCGCGTTCCCGCACGGCGCCACGCCGGCTGGGCTCGGGGCCATCCGGGGTGAGGCCATACGCGGATTTGTACTCCCGCTATGCGGCCTCCATCCGGCGTTGCTCGGCAGCGAGGGCGCTGGCATCTTCGAACAGCTGGCGGCGGGCCGCCTCCAACTCGGCTCTGGCGGCGGCCGGGTCCACCGGCATGGTGATGGGGGTGCCGAGACCTCGGAGGATGGCGGCAAGAGGATCGGAGGTGCCGACGCGGGCGGCAGCCGCGCTGGCCTCGGCCGCTCGCACACGGCCCGCAGTGGTGGAGGAAGCGGTGACCATTACTCCCGCGCGGGCGTGGGAGCTGATCACGTCGCCGTTGGCGAGAGCGCCTACGGACGCAGGGGGGTCAGCGCAGTCGAGCACCCCGCTAGGGTATTCGTCGGCCGGTGCCTCAATGGCAAGGCTGAGTTTGCTGAACAGCCCGACGAGCACGTCGTCATCGAGCGTGAGGCCGCAGCCAGGGCATTCGCCAGAGAGGCCGACCGCGCCGCGCGTAGGACCTGCCGGAGCAAGCCCCACGAGCATGCAGTTCCGTCCAGACGCGGGGCGGCTGGGGGAGGTGAAGGGCCCCGCCCGGAGCATAACTTCGGCCGGCGCCGCGGAAGGCACCACGGTGGGCGCCAACTGTCGTGGTTTTGTCACGGCAGATGCCATGGGTACGCTAATCGAGAGGGGCCGAAAGGACGCTGGGGGACTCCGGGAATGGGATTAGGCACAAACGGTGACTAACACACGATGTACCCAGGTTCCGGGCCCTCCGTGGGAGGTAAAACCCCTACTCCTGCTTGGTCTCGTTGAGACGATGGTGAAGGTTACCATGGAGCTCCTTGAGCTTTAAGGATCGAGGTGGGAGCTAACTGCTCCGGCTCGTGAGGTTCCCCGTGGGAGGTGCTACATGGGTGGTGCTATCGTCATTCTCTTCGCGGTTATTCTATTGTCCATCCGTCCCCCTGCATGGGTGAGGCCCGGGGGGTTTTATAATTGTCGTGAGGGGACCTGGCCGGCTGCGGGGGCCACCAGCTTTGGTCTTGTCGAGGGCGGGCCCCGAGCCCGGTCACGTCGCGGCACGGGGTGCCACGGGCGGCGTCGTCTTGCGGCGGCCGACCGAAGTCAGCGGTCGGCCGGCTGTCCTGTAGCCATGCTGGAATAGATGGCGGAGTGGTTGGGGGAAGGCTGCCACTGTTGGAGGCGTGGTCACCGTCCAACAGCGGCGAGAGGCCACTGCGGCCACGCGGGCGCTAACTCCCGATGGGATAGGGGCCACTGTGGCCATGCGGGCGCCAACCCCTGATGGGACGGGGCCCACTGTCGCCACGCAGGGCCCATCAGGGGCATCCGATGCCGGGCCGGCTGGGGGAAGGAGCCGGGCGGCGAGGCCCTAGCCGGCAGCACACCGCGGCTGGTGAAGGAGTAGCCGGCGCGCCCGTGCCGGGGGGTTGGAGTCGGCGGGGCGTTGCTGGGCTGGCTCCTCGAAGGCGGCCCGGCCATTTGCCCTATGTGCGGGCCCGAAGCATTTGGGGTGTTTGAGGCTACCCGGGGGTCATTCCCCCGTCAAGGGGCTCGCGAATGTCGTTCTCGTGCCTAAGAAGGACAAATCACTTCGGATGTGTATTGACTTCAAGCATCTCAATCGGGTAAAGCCCGAAAGATCATTTTCCTTTACCACGGATAGATCAAACAGTGGATTCTACTGCCAGATGTGAATGCCTGTCATTCCTGGATGCGTACTCTGGGTACCACCAGATCTAAATGTATGGTCCTGTTGAAATAAAAGCGGCCTTCATCACCCTGTTCGGGTCTTTCTGCTACATCACGATGCCATTCGGTTTGAAAAATACAATCGCTACTTTCCAGCGAATAATCCAGAAATGCTTGCAAAAGCAAATCAGTCTGAATGTAGAAGCTTATATTGATGATATCGTTGTCAAATATAGGAATGGTTCCGACCTCCTGGCTGACCTTGCTAAACTCTTCACGAACCTCTGGCGCTTCGGGGTAAAGCTGAACCCTGCCAAGTGCACCTTCGGAGTACCAGTAGGGAAATTACTCGGCTTCCTCATTTCTGAACGTCGAATCGAGGCCAATCCATATAAAATTGGCACCATAGTCCGAATGAAGCAACATGAATGCTTGCATAACGTGAAATGGTTGAGAGGTTGTCTTGTGGCCCTAAGCTGATTCATCTCAAGACTCGGTGGTAAAGCAATACCTCTCTACCGACTGATGAAGAAGTCTGATAAGTTCTAGTGGACTATCGAAGTGCAAGCCGCGTTTGAAAAACTCAAGGCATTTCTTTACACCAAGCCAGTGTTAGCTGTTCTGAGCAGCTAGGAACCTCTACTCCTGTACATTAGAGCTAGTAACCAAGTGGTGAGCACCGCTCTTGTAGTGGAATGCGAAGAGTCAGGAAAAACATTCGAAGTCCAAAGGCTCGTTTATTACATCTCAGAAGTATTGACCTCTTCCAAGCAGAGATACCCGTGGTAAGAGAATAATATCCCCGAAGTAGTTTTGGTGGTTGATGACAGTGTGTTTGCGGACTAACCGTGTGCATTAAGCTTTCCGAGATTATCAGCTGGCAAGAGATGGTTATGTTCCCCTCAAGTAGTAAATCAGAAGACGAAGTCTTTTCCTTTCAAGGTTAGGTTGGTAGACCTGAGTCGTAGGAAAATCCGTACTATTTATAGGGGATCCGCATCCAAAAAGTTTGGGAGGAATCATCACATACACTTTGCACCTCGTCCTTTTCCCGGCACGATGGAACTTTCTCTGTCCCCAAGGCTCCACGATGTCTCCTGAGAGGAAGTACCACTCAAGCGATACTACTACCCTGAAGGTTCGCTCGAACGACGCTTACTTCTTTAAGAGGAAGTTCCGAGCGGCACTACCACCCTGAACTACTGCTTAACTTTTTTAAGAGGAAGTTCCGCATGGTACCACCGCCCTGAACTACCGCTTAACTTTTCTTAAGTGGAAGTTCCTGGCGATACTACCACCTCGAGGAACTTTGGAGCCTCTTTCGCATCCTTTTTATTCCAGACTTCTGGGATCTCTGAGCGGAAGTACCGCTCCCTCGAGAGCAGTACTCCTGCCCAAAGCGGAAGTACCGCTCCCTCCGGAGTGGTACTGTCGCTCAGTTGTTCCAGTACGCGTATAAGAGGAAGTACCGCCCCCTAGGACGGTACTACCGCTTATGCTCGTGTCTTGGCAAAAAACGGCCACTCCCCCCCCCGACCTATATAAGTGAGTCTTCTTCCTCCTTGAGACTCACCTCTTCCCACAAAAAGCTCCTTTGTTGCTCCTAAGCTTATTCTTGCTCCTTCTCCCTCCCTAGCCATCAAATCTTCTAGATGCTCTAGGAACTTGATCTACACATCCAACAAGAGATATTTGATTCCCCCATCAATACCTTGCGGATCTTGTTACTCTTGGGTGTTTGAACACCTTAGACGGAAGAGGTCACTTCGAAGCCATAGTCCATTGTGGTGAAGCTTCTTGGTGTCATTGGGAGCCTCCATTTAAGTTGTGGAGATTGCCCCAACCTTGTTTGTAAAGGTCCGGTTGCCGCCTTCAAGGGCACCACAAGTGGAATCAGTGCACCTTGCATTGTGTGAGGGCATGAAGAGAATATGGTGGCCCTAGTGGCTTCTTGGGGAGCATTGTGCCTCCAGAGTGCTCCAATGGAGACGTACTTCCCTTTACCGGGAAGAAACTTTGGTAACACTTCCTCTTCTCCATCGGTTCCACTTGTGGTTACTTCTTACCTTTACTTTGTGTAAGCTACTTATATTGTTTATCTTGCTTGCTTATCTTTTATTGTGTTTAGCATCATATAGGCTGCTCACCTAGTTGCATATTTAGCCAACCTATTTGTTGCTAAGCCTAAATTGTCAGAGAAAAGTTAAAATTTGGTAGTTGCCTATTCAACCCCCCCCCCTCTAGTCAACTATATCAATCCTTTCAATTGGTATCAGAGCCTCATCTCTTTATTAAGGGTTTCACCACCCGAAGTGTATGGCTGGCGAAGATGAGCGGTTGAGAGATCTTCTCGCGGCTGTGGGAGTGAACACGGTCTCTCACGAGGATTTGAATGATGCCATATCCTTCGACAAATCTTGCATGATGACCGTGGTCAAATCCATGTTCAAAGAATTCATTGATCCTCTTAAACTTTACACCGATGCGGTGCAAGTGGTTAATCCCACTAACTGAACATCGTATGTCAACTCCGGTAAGGACGGGGCTAATGTTGATAAGTATAATCGTTCTCAAGGAATTAATGGGTCGGGGAGATTTGCGTCGGTTCCCCCTCCCTTGGTCTATGGAGGACCGGTGCACCCACCTCAGATAGTTAATCTTGGTCCTCCTCCTAAACCTGTTAAGAATGATTTCGCAAATTGGATTTTTCGTATGAAGTCTCATTTGGATCACAACTCAATTCAACTCATGCGAGTCATTGAAGAAGGATATTAACCTCGTGATCCATGCAACCTCACTCCAAGAGAAGAAGTGGATAAACAACTAAATTCCCCCGCATTGTTCATTCTCCAACCTACTGTTCCTATTGAAGACTTACCTCACCTGTGTACCTTCACTATTGCTAAAGAGTGTTGGGAACACATTGTCTCCGTGTACAAGGGCTGCTTGAGCATTCAACGGACAAGCTATGAAATTATCCATGATCTGTCAGATGAGTTTGTTATGCTAGAAGATGAGGAACAGTGTGAGCTCTATAGGAGGGTGACTGCTCTTGTCGTTGCCCTCAAAGATCATGGGAGAAAGGATGTGGATGACACCTGGGTCAAGTGTAATTTCCTGAAGGCCATCGTGCCCTACAATAAGGCCATGTCCGCAATCATCCGTGAAAGACCAGACATTCACACCTTCTCCTTTGGGAATATGTTGGATAAATTTATTGCAATGAGCATCTTGAACACGACCACAGACAATGGCTTTGCTCACGTGCAACGATCAAAGAAATCAACTCCCAGCCTTGCTTTGATGGCCAAGGTCAGTAAAGAGGAAGAAGAAGAAGGAGAAGAGAGTTGCCCCGAGGACACAAAATATTCTTACCATGAGCACATGGCTCTTGCATCCATGCAATTTTGGGAAAACAAGAGAAACACAAGGTCCAACTTCTCCAAGAACAACTCAAACGGGTCAAAGGACAAAAAATGTGTGTGGACCTGCTACAACTACGACAATGTGAGTCACTTTTTGGTGGATTGTCCATATGGGAAGAGGGAATACAAGGGTGGCAAGCTCATCCACAAAGATAAGGCCAAGTCCTTCCCCAACAAGACCAACTTCACCAAGAAGGCTCCTCACAAAGTGTTGGTGGATTAAGAAGAGTATGCCTCAGATGATGATGTTCATGAAGAAGACACAAGTGGTGAAGGAATGGCAATGGCATTTGTGGCAATTGCATCCACGACCCCAACAAAGGTGTCTCTATTTGATGCCCTCAATGAGAACCAGATCGCTAGGTGCCTCATGGCAAAAGATTTCACCAAGCTAACCTCCAACGCCAAAACCTCAAATATTAAGACTTCTATTTCTTCCACTCCGTCTTTGTTAGATTGTGTGGATGGACATGAGGAGGCGAAAGAGGGTAAAAATGAGTTTGAAAAGTTCTTGTGTATACTCGAGGGAGAATCCAAGAAGCACTTCGTTGCTCTATTGGAATAACTTGGTGAGGCCAATGACACTATTGAGTCTCAATAATGATATCTTGAGGAGTTGAGAGGCCATAGTCATGATTATGCCGATGAGATAGTGGATCTTTCGATTGCTCCTAAGGAAGAGAGAGGTCTTCGTATGACTCTTGAGGAGTCACAAAACGATGACCTTGCTAAAGTACGTAATGATTATGATCATGCTATTTTTCTTAACCGTGTGCTCAAGTCTGAAAAGGTTGCAATAGGGGTTGGCCATGATTGACTCAAGGATGAGCTTGACACACTTGACAATGCTCACAAGGTATTGAAGTGTTCTCATGCTTCTCTTAAGGAGTCACGTGACCAACTCCAAGCAAAACTTACTAAAGAAATTTCCATGTGTCCTCCTTTCCTTCTAATTGATAATGTATCTCCTACTAACCCGTGTTGTGAGCATGCAAATCTTGTGAAGGAAAATGTGCAGCTGAAAGAGCAGCTTGAAAAAGGTCTGGTGACGTGTATCCAAGGCGAGAAAACTCTCAATGACCTTTTGTGTAATCAAAAGGAAGTTGTTGCAAAGGAAGGGGTTGGGTTTGCACCCAAAAGCAAGAAGAAGTAGAAGAAAAAGGTGAAAACCAAGGAAGTTCCACCGCTCAAGTAAAAAATTTAAGTACAGGAGATGGTCCTCATGAGAAGAAGAAAGACAAGGTTGTGATTGGTAATGCCAAGAAGGGCAAGACTGCCCACCCCAACAAGACCGGCGATTTTAACCCCTCTTATGTTTTATGCGGTGCTAGTGACGGAAATGTTAATGCCAAATATGTTGGTTCTTATTATGAGTACATTTAGTGGTGTATTTGGGTTCCTAAGACCCTTGTTGCTAACATGAAAGGACCCACTAAAGAATGGGTATGTAAAACCAAACATTGATCTCTTGTAGGGGTTTGCTTCCGAAGGAGTGTCATGGTTGCTCGATAGTGGAGCAACAAATCATATGACCGGAAGGAAGGACTTGGCGGTGGTCGTTCATCCTGATCCATCTGTGGCAACTCAAGTCTCATTTCGTGATGATGCAATTTCAAAGGCATTGGGTCTTGGCAAGGTGATAATCTCTCCAGAACTCTTCATAGAGAATCTTATGCTTGTTGAGACACGTGCATACAATTTACTTTATGTTCATAAACTCGCACTCATGGTTTTTTTAACCTTCTTTGATGTTGACTCTGTGGCTCTTTTGTGGAGTAAGACTCGTAATGTAGGTTTTGTTGGGCATGTAGAGAATAGTCTCTATGTGGTTAACTTCCCAGAGCGACCCACTATGACCACGAGTTGCCTAATCGTTAAAGTTCATGTGGGATGGCTCTGGCATTACTGGCTAGCCCATGTCAATATGAGATCTTTCCAAAGTCTCCTCAAAGGGGATCACATACTTGGACTAACAAATGTGAGTTTTGCCAAAGATTGTGCTTGCAGTGCTTGTATTGAAGGAAAGCTACATGAGACAGCTCACTGCCCCATGACTATCATTTACTCGAAGAGGTCATTGGAGCTCCTCCACGTCGATCTCTTTGGTCTTCCATCTTTCGATAGCCTTGGGGGGAGAAAGTATTTTATTTGGTGATCATGGATGACTACTCAAGATACACTTGGGTATATTTCTTCAAGAGGAAGAGTGAAACTCAACAAACTGTCATCGACTTTGCAAATGAAGCTCAACGACAACATGAGGAAAAGATTCCGATGATAAGAAGTGACAATGGCACCAAGTTAAAGAACTACACCTTGAATGAGTTACCTAGTGATGAGGGGATCAAGAACCAATACTCCGCATGTTATACCCCTCAACAAAATGGTGTTGCCAAGAGAAAGAACCGGACGTTGATGGACGCGACAAGGACCATGATGGCAGAATTCAAATCTCTGTACAATTTCTGGGCCGAAGCCATCAACACTGCTGGTCATGCATCCAATCGGCTCTATCTTCGAAAAGGCTTGACCAAGACTCCTTATGAAATTCTTACTGGTAACAAGCCCAATCTCAAGTACTACAGGGTGTTCGGGCGTAAGTGTTTCATTCTCAAGAAAGGTGTTCATTTGTCTAAATTTGAACCTAGACCTCAAGAGGGCATATTTGTTGGTTATGGGGGCTGAGGGTATGTATCAGTGCTACAAACTCTCGCGCTTACCGTGTCCTCAATAAGTCAAATGGACTCATTGAGGAAATGTGTAACATAGAGTTTGATGAAAATAATGGCTCCCAAGTGGAGCAAAGTGGTATTTGTGATGTAGGTGATGAAATTCCTCCCCAAGCCATAAGAATAATGCGTGTGGGACATTTCCTACCCGTTGAAGAACCCCTTGTGGCCGAAGGAGATGGACAATGTTACACTCAAGTGGAACCATCACCGACATAAGACCCACATGCTTCCGAAGAAAAAATGAAGGCCCTCAACCACATGGACAAGATCAAGGGCAATATCAATCTACTAACAATTGTGTCATGCCAAGTGATGCCCAAGATCAATTCCACGACCCTAATCAAGATGAAGATCAAGATCTCATTCAAGATCAAGAGCAAGTTCATGACTCCTCTGAAGATCGATGATGCTCCTCCAGATGTTGACTCTCAACCCTATAGGGAGGAGTCCTTAGAGAGACGAGCTGCTAAGAATGCTGCCAAGCTTGAAATACAACAACATTTGTTGGAGAACGTCTACAGCAGCCTAAATAGAGGGGTAACCACTCAAAGACAATTAATTTTTTTGTAAACGTCACGCATTTGTTTCTTGCATTGAGCCACTCAAGGTACAAGATGCGCTCGAGGACATGGAGTGGCTTGAAGCCATGCACGATGAACTCAACAACTTTGAGCACAACCAAGTGTGGTGTTTGGTGCCAAGACCAAAGGAGAACCACAATTTTATTGGAACTAAATGGATCTTCAAAAACAAGCAAGATGCGAATGGTGTCGTTGTTCGCAACAAGGCAAGATAGGTGGCAGAAGGCTACTTCCAAGTCGAGGGTATCGACTACGGTGAAACCTTTTCTCATGTTGCTCGCCTTGAATTTATTCGCATGTTGCTTGCATATGCTTCTCAATATAACTTTAAATTATATCAAATGGATGTTAAAAGTGCATTTCTTCATGGACCTCTTAAGGAGTTGATATATGTTAAGCAACCCCGGGGGTTCGAGGATCCCAAGTTCCCCAATCATGTATACATTCTCGATAAGGCTCCATATGGCCTTAAACAAGCCCCACGTGCGTGGTATGAGCACCTTACCGAGATGTTGCTAGACCGTGGGTTTGAAATTGGGAAAATCGATCCCATTCTTTTCACAAAGAGGGTCAACGGGAACTTGTTCATACGCCAACTATATGTTGATGATATTATATTTAGTTCTCCTAAGAAATCTTTCAATGAAGAGTTTGCCACTCTAATGAAAAATAAGTTTAAGATGTGTATGATGGGAGAGTTGAAGTTCTTCCTTGGATTCGAAGTCAAGCAACAAAGTCAAGGTACCTTCATGTATCAAGCTAAATACACTCAAGACATGCTCAAGAGGTTCATGTTGGATGAGCTCAATCCTCCCAAGGCCAACACTCCTATGCCACTCAAATGCCAACTTGATAGTGATCCCAATGGTAAAGCTGTGGGTTTAAAGGTATATCACTCCATGATTGGATCCTTGCTTTTATCTTTGTGCATCTAGACCAGATATCGTGTTGAGTGTCAGAATTGGTGCACGATTTCAATCTGCACCTAAGGAGAGTCACCATGTGGCTGTCAAGCGAATCTTTCGCTATTTGGCTCATACCCCAAACTTTGGCTTACAGTATACCAAGGGTGCTTCATTTGATATCATTGGATGTACTGACTCGGGTTGGGTGGGACACCATGTGGAAAGTAAGTCCACTTCTAGAGGCTGCTAATTTCTTGGTCGGTCTTTGGTAAGTTGGTCTTCAAAGAAACAAAACTATGTTTCTCTCTCGTCGACTGAGGCCAAGTATGTAGCTGATGCTAGTTGTTGTGCACAAATTCTTTAGATGAGGCAAACTTTAGAGGATTATTGTGTCAATTGTGACAAAGTGCATCTTTACTGTGACAATGAAAGTGTCATTATGATCTCCAACAACCCGGTTCAACATTGCAAGACACAACACATTGATATTAGTCATCACTTTGTCCAGGATCACGTCAACCGAGGAGATATCAATCTTATCCATCTCAACACTAATGAGCAACTTGAAGATATTTTCACAAAGCCATAGGATGAAGAAAGATTTCACGAGTGAAGACATGAGCTAAATATCATTAATTCGAGCAATGTGGTTTGACTTAGTGCACACCCCACCACACTCATAAGTATGACTTGTTTAGATATAGTCATGGACTTAGGGGGAGTCTAGTTCTCTCAATGAACTATCCCTCATCCTATTATGCATAAACTCATCAAAGTCTTTTAGATCTGCCATTTTTTATGGTTACTATGCTTCGAAGACAAGTTTTGGTCATGGGACCAAGGTTTAAATCTTCATTGTGCCATACCAATTGACTCAAACATAGGTGGCTTCGGCCACCGCCGCCTCCTCCTAGTGAGGCATTTGCTTTTTTAGAGAATATTGGTTTGAATGTGTTGATCCAAGTCTTTGTAAATTCGTGTTTGGTTTCTCGTAAAGACTTGGGGTAACTCCTTTCATGTATCTTAGTAGAAGGTTTTGATGCTCTTCATCGCCTCAGATTTGTTGTTTTTGCTCTTTTTGCTAGGAGTCATTTTTGGTTATAAGCGGTACTACCGCTCTGGTGGACGGTACTACCTCTCAAGCGGAAGTACCGCCCGTGCCAGCGGTACTACCACTTCGGGGGCTCCCTGACGGTTCAAGTAGCGGGCAGGCGGAATTCTAATGCCTCCCCATTCCCATTAACTGTCTCGTCTCCTCCCGTGGCTACTGAAGCTCTCCTAGAGGCCAGCTCCGGATCTCCCATTCCGTCTCGTTCTTCGCATTTTCGTCTGGTGGGATTGATCCCCGTCTCTCCCTCGTGCCATGGACCCCAATATTTCCCTCGTCCTTCCTCGTTTGACCTAGGTTTTCTCATATATTGCATCTAGGGCAATGCGTGTGGTGTCTCGTGTTTTTCTCACTATTTCTTGGCCTGAGTAGGACGTGAATGATCACTATATATATATATATATATATATATATATATATGATGGTTAGGGACTTGGTGTGTGCTGGATTTGTAGTCACTCCCCTACCACAGGATCTTCCCATCGCCAGGGCGGTATTACCGCTCGGGCATGACCGGTACTACCGCTTCAAGCAGAAGTACGGCTCCTGCCCAAGTGGTACTACTGTTGTTCACTACATCTCCCCATCCCCGTTTACTTTACTCATTGTAATCTTTTTTCTTGGCTTTTCTGGGTTATTTACATTTCGTGTATCTCTTCCCATTTCTTCTTTGTGAGTTCAAGTGATGATGGTGCTCGTCACGTGAATCCGAGCTGTGGTGGTTCCAAGCAGTACCGCATGTCTGACGAGGCAGGCTCAAGTGCTCAACCCCAGCGGTAGTCAACGAAGAAAGTTGCCACCAAGAAACAAGCTATCAAGGAACCTCAGGATATGACTGGCACCGAGTTCTATGAGTTTCGTCATCTCAGTCCTTACAGCCGTCCTCAGGACCCTGCGTTTGCTCGTTGTTCTTCCTGGAACAAGGCTCAGTCTCTCATCTATGTTGGAATCCTAAAGGCCAAGACGAACCTCTATGTGACTCATGTCAAATCCATCGACACGGAGCATATGGTCATCAAAACTTACTTTGAATACATTGCTGAAGTTCGTGCTATTTGCCAACAATGGGGTCTGGTTCCCTTTATTGCATTCAACGAGGATTTTGACTCTTAGATTGTGGCTCCATTTTATGCCACTATTCACTTTCCAACTGACGTGGAAAGGAGCATGGCATGGATCATAGGTGGCACAGTTATGTGTTCCAACTAGAAGACCTTTATAAACTCTTTGGGATATCTGGATTCAGGAGGGAATGAGACATTGGGTCTTCGACCGCACACTGAAGCCAAACTGATTCGCAAGACCAAGCTCGTGCGCTACCAGAAGATTGTGAAGACTGCCAAGGCTACCCGTACTAAACTCATTCCATTCTTGGACATTATGCACCATATCTTTCGCAACTCTCTATTTCCTCATGTGGGGAACTTTGATCAGGTTCACTCTTATTTCGTGCATCTTCTTCTTATGTGCATCAAGGAAAAAGGCAGATATTCAACTTTGGATGTTTCCCACATCATTTGGAGGGAGCTTTGCTCAACTAATCTTGACCGGAAGGTGCCTATCTGCGGTCCCTATCTCTTTAAGCTCATTGAGGATACTTCGTCTCGGAAGTTCCCTAGTGAGTGGTATGTCTCCATCGTATCTAAATTTCCAAAGACTTTTTCCCATGTTTTGGACTCTAATTTGCAACATTTGAATGGAACTAGCCCGGATTGACGTTGTTTTCAGAAGAATTGCCTTTGTGTTATTTTTGTGCAGAAATAAAAATTCTTGGATTGACCTAAAAATCTACAAAGAATAATTTTGGAATTAATAAAAAATACTGGTGAAAGAATCAACCAAAGGCTGGGCCACCCATTGGTAACAAGCCATGGGGCACGACTGCCCCTGGCCGCGCCCAAGAGGCTTGTGGGCCCCCTTGAGCTCCACCGACCACAATTCCAACTTATTATATTCCTATTCGGGAAGAAAAAATCAGAGAGAAGAGTTCAACGCATTTCACGATACCGAGCCGCCGCCACCTTCTGCTCTTCCTCGGGAGGCCAGATCTGGAGTCTGTTTTGGGCTGCTGAGAGGGGAAATCGACACCATCTTCATCACCAATGATCCTTCATCACCAATTTCATGATGCTCTCCACCGTTCATGAGTAATTCCATCATAGGCTTGTTGGACGGTTATGGGTTGGATGTTATTTGCCATGTAATCGAGTTAGTTTTGCTAGGGTTTGATCCCTAGTATACCCTATGTTCCGAGATTAATGTTGCTATGACTTTGCTATGCTTAATGCTTGTCACAAGGGCCCGAGTGCGATTATTTCAGATCTGAAACTATTGTGTTTTCATGAATATATATGTGTTCCTGATCCTATCTTGCAAGTTGTAGATACCTATTATGAGTTATGATATGCATCCCCAGGGTGACAATAACTAGGATTCTTTTCGGTGATTACCGTAGTTGGAGGAGTTCATGTATTCACTAAGTGCTAGTGCTTTGGTATGGTTCTCTATTAAAAGGAGGCCTTAATATCCCTTAGTTTCCATTAGGACCCCGCTGCCATGGGACGGTAGGACAAAAGATGCCATGCAAGATCTTTTCCATAAGCACATATTACTATGTATGGAATACACTACTACACTACATTGATGAATTGGAGCTACTTCTATGTCACCCTATGTTATAATGGTTGCATGAGGAATGCCATCTGACACAATTATCCATCAATGATCCATTGCCTACGAGCTTTTCACATATTGATCTTTGCTAACAATAGTAGAAAACAAGCCATTAGTCCCGGTTGGGACGGGACTTTAGTCCCGGTTCCCCAACTGGGACTAAAGTATAGAGACTAAAGGTTCTAAGGCTTTAGTCCTGGTTGGCTATGAACCGGGACTAAAACCTGGCCACGTGGGCGGCACAGCGCGCCAGGGCATGGGGTCCTTTGGTCCCGGTTGGTAACACCAACCGGGACTAAAGGTTTAGCTGTTAAGGCTGCATTGTTTATTTTTCCTTTTCATTTTGTGTTTTCCATTTAATTTTTTCCTCTAACTCGATATGATCACTTGAATACATTCACTTTAATCAAATATATGTCATATAACTCATCATTATCTTACTCATCTAACAACTCATGATCATCTTAATCATACCAAGTTAAAATCTCATGAAACAAAAAAAGATCATAATACTAATCATCCTAATGGATCATGCAAGTTAATATAAACCAAAAAATCTTCTCTCTCATAGGACCTAGTCCTCCCTCCTAGGTAAAATGACATAATATAGAATAACACCTATGTCTCCATGACGAAGCAAAGAGATCCAATGGTCTCCAACTTGTGGCTTGCGACCCTTCTTTATTTGTCTCCATGCTTCAATTTGGAGCCGTCTTGGTGGTTAGCGCTCAGTCGAGTATGCAAAAGAGAAATCTGCCTAGAAGGGCCTTTTAATTGTCATATTAAATTCCGCTTGCGTCAACGGAGACACAACTTCATTTCGCAGTTTCTCTTGAAGAACATAATAATAGCCTACTTAGCAATGTAATCAATACTATTTACGCAAGATTACTAGTGTACTTAATTAGCAACTCTAACCAAGATATTTCGGCGAATGTCATCCGCCCTCAACCTATGCACTAGTACTTGTACAACGTATAATTTGGGCCTGTTCCCAAATTATACGGGAAGAACTCCCCACCGGCTAGGACAACAATAAGAAAGATGATAAGGTCATCCTTCTCCTGCCAAGTTCGATGTGATCCATAAGTGTAGTGTGTCGTGTCAATTATGTTTTGTGTTTCACTCAATCAAACAAAATAAGCTGTAAATTATAAATTAACAAATTTAGTATGGATGAACACCAACTATTTTAAAATATAGAATGCAAATTAATTGACAAATATGCATGGTTGGAAACTCACATGGAGGTAAAACAGGAAGCATATCGACATCCACCCGAATGTTGATGTTATCATCAATATGATCTTCAGGACGAAGATCGAAGGTTATTTCTATATCCTCCTAAAACCCATATGCCTTGCAAAGAGTTTCCCAATTTGAGCACCCTAATTCTATGTTATTAAGTGCATTCATTATTTTCACCAGAAATGTGTGACCATGTTCAGTACACAGGTTGATTGTCCTCGTCTCGAACCTCTCGTGCTCTTCGAAATCGAGCCTCTCCAAGAAATACCGTCTTGCGTGACAGGGGATGAACTAGTCGAATTGTATAAATAACAAATTACGCGTTGAACGAAAGAAACATAAGTCATGCATAATTATGAAAAAATAGTTGTCATCATTGCGTACCATAGAAATATCGAAGTCCTCGTAAACCTTCATGGTGAAGAACCTGCCATCTCGCAGCCCAGGCTGGCGCAAAGATCCTTATCTTCATCGTAGAGTTCACACATTTGGATCCTATCGTCATCATCGAACGACGACATTTCCTATGTTCATGATTCAACAATTGATTTATTACTTTCGGTCTGTCAAATATAAAACAATTAGAATGCATTCAATAAGATGAATCGGACATATGCAAATCAATACAAGGCAACTCAACAATATGATCACATAATATCACTAATATACCATTGAATAATATTATGTCGGGACCCCGATCCTAAGTCATATGATTCCATACTGTAACAAGCCACATCACTTTGCGGCCTCACGCACGGTACTCCACGGCTGCCACCTTACCTTGGCCGGGACTGTTCGCGTCTTTTGGCTCACGTATGTGAACATGTCGCTGGCAATCACACAACAAAGAACCCGGGCCGATATATCTAGTCATAGAACCCAAGCGGCACATCCGTACGGAAACATGCATACATAACCCAGCAATGCAGGTGTCGATCTCAAGCGTGTGTAGACGAGTCGTAGCAAGTTACAAGGACTCCATTACGTCGCGAGACACGAATGTCATCACTGCACATAGACGAGTCGTAACAGGCTACACGGACTCCATTACACTGCGAGACATTTCCCCGAAGGGACAGACACAGCAGCAAAGAAGGATACATGTCGGTCAATCAATGTGTCCGGAGCAGTAGCAAGCTACCATGGCTCGGTGGAAGCACAAAGAGGCAGTTTCCCGTAAAGAGTACTACTAAAGGCACACAACTAGGTGTCGGATCCCATACATACCGTTCCACGTCACACGTACGCACGACATGCTCGATATGCATATATACAACCATGGCATCACAACATAACCATACAATAACATGACTTTTATTTAAGAGGCTCAGATGAGCCCTGCATAATATGTTCATACAGATAGGGGTCACATGACCCGGCACTCAAGTCATACAAACATAGTATTACAAACCAGCGGAAACTAAAGTTATCTGAGTATAGACGGCAAAACATAAAATAGGCACATGGCCTGACTATCTACAGCCCACCACACGGGCAAGATCGTAGCTGGGACACCAGCTATTCGGTATCGTAAACGTCTAGATAGAACCCACATGATGGGTCCTGATTTTCTTCTGCAACATTAGTTAAGCAAGGATGAGTACAATCGTACTCAGAAGGTCTTTAAAACAGACCTAGTCTAATTATGCTCATGTATCAAGAAAGGGGTGGGGGAGTTTATGCAAAAAGCCAGCTTTGACTCATGGCTAACCTACACTACTCACTTTTGAACTCTTTGTTACAATTTTATTTATCGCACACGAGTCCACTAACTCCATGTCAATACACCACCATGTACTCATCTTCCCCTTCCAGAAGAGTGCCATCCATGATACTCACACTTGTCTTGAGATTTTTAGAGGTATCCATTCGATTATCTATGAACAACATAAGTTCTCCAAGTAGTCCATATCCGCGGACGCGGCTATTCGAATAGTTTCATAACCCTGTAGGGGTGTACTTCTTCACACACGCTCTCGCCACTTATCGCTGTGAGCCATAAACCATGCACCTCGGCAACCTTCAAGCGGATGCCCAGCGAGGGAGTCAGCCATGGCCGTCAATCACATAAGACCTCTAGTCCAGGCTACCGCCTATTTGAGACTGACCCGCACGGAAGTCCGGCCGAAGTTTCCGCTATTGTCCCAAACGATGTGCGCAGGGTTCCCATGCCCACCATTCGGGTGACCCTTGGTACACCATGCCACTGCCTACCGTGTCGTAACCCACCCCGAGGGTCAGCGCTACGCACGGCCTCCAGCATGCTATAAACACCAGAAACTACTTGGCATACCTGGACCAAAGAATAAGCGACTGATAAGTGGAGAGGGTATATTAAGTATCCCAACGTGTGGTAGTATCTTGTCTTGGATCACAAACACGGAACCCAGTTCCTAAGAACGGTCCCAATGAGACAACCCACTATGTACTCCTACATAGCCTCTCATCGCTACCTTTTACCAAAACGGATTCGTTATGAGCTCATCACATCAGAACATCACAGTTTCACTCTGGTTCATCACATAGATGAATCAGACCTGACACAACTCTAAGCATAGCAAGCATAGCATGAAGGTAAGCTAAGCACATCACGGCACAAGCATCTACCAGGTATGCTAGGTTGCATGGTTTAGCTATTTACTATGACAAGATCAGGTCATGCATAAGAATAGGACCATCTACCGTGAAAGACTGGCATTTGATCGTTTGTCCTAATGCAATAAATGAGAGCAAGAGCGAGAGAATGGGATGTTATCGGAATGATCAATGGGGTTGCTTGCCTTGCTGGGTTGCGGAAGAGTTCTCTCCTTCGTCAGGGTACGGAGTAGTATCCTCCGGATTAGGGCCTACCGCAACGCAGACAAACATTCAATACAAGCAGATGCGACAATATGATGCATGAACATGGCATAATGATGTGCATGGATGAGCTAATGTAACTACTGGTCATGTCAATTTGAAATGTATTTGAATATAGGTTCAAAGTTCTTCTCATTTCAAACTCCATATATTGACCTAATGCTAAAATGTCCGTGTTCACCTATTTAGGTTGCTCTATCATGCATGAGAGTAGAAACATTGGATTCATTGGATTTTTCTGATAAATTTTCATATATAAATTATTTTCATCTGAGTTACAGATTAATTTAGATGATTTTTCAAAGTTTTAAATAATTTCTGGAATAAATTTTAAATAGGAAATTGACTTATTGCATCAGCATGACATCATGATGACGTCAGCTAGTCAGCTGACTCGGCGAGAGTCAAACCTGACATGTGGGACCTTTCTGTCATAGATTCAGCCTTTAATTAGATTGTTTTAACTAAATATTCTGACTAATTAAACTAGTAGGGCCCACTGTCTATGTCACATTAGTTTAATTAAATGATTTAATTTAATTCGTGATTAACTTAACTAATCTGGGCAGGGGCCCCACCTGTCATTGACTCACAGAGTCAGGCCAGGGCCCATCTGGGTCAAACTCGCTGGAGTTTGGTCAACAGCTCGTCGCCGGCGACCAACAGAAACGGCGGCGGCTTCGGGTTTCTCCTACAGGCGACCAAATGGCGCGCTCAGACCATCGGAGTGAAGCCCGTGCACGACTGCATCCAACCGAAGCCACTAGAGGTCGCGGGGTCGCCGGAGCTCGCCGGAAACGAGCTCGTGGCGGCGGCCGGAACTCGGGCTCAGACCAGAACATGATACAAGGCACGGGACGACCGAGCGATGGGTTCTACAAGCTCCTGGGAACTCCAGGAGTTCATTCATGCACATGCACGTTAGCTTAGGGGACTGCACGCACGGCGACGATCGACCACGGTGGCGAGGAGGATTCGGTTCCGACGGCTAGGCTAGCTCCAGCGCGAGGAAGAGAGGGGAAACGCAAGGGAAGGGAAGAGGAGCTCACTGCGGATCCAGGGAACTAGTCAGGGGCCTCTGGGACGCAACGACGGTGACGAATCGACGTCCGACGACGGCAGCTTCGGTAGGGGATCTGGAGAGAGAGAGATAGAGGAGAAGGGTGGGGATGAATGAGCTCGGGGAGGAGGCGCTCGCGACTTCCAGACGCAAGGGAGGCAGGAAGGGAGCCTGCTCGGTGGCAAAAAGGAGGTGGAGGCCGGCGACGGCTCGGTCGCCACCTCGACGCCTACTGGCGCGAGGTGGAAGATGACGCTTCCACCCCTCTGGGCTGGGCTGGGCCTTCCACTCGACCAGGTAAGCCTCTCCCTTTTATTTTTATTTTCTGTTTTCTATTTTCTAACATTTGTTTGATTTTCTTTGCAGGTCCAAATACCCCTTCAATAATTCTAAAACTTTTTATAACTTCAAGTTTGAATATTTCAAACTTGTATCAAAAGTTTCAGATTATTTTGAAAGCAGTGATAATGATAATGTTTTTATTTGTCATTTTCAGAGACATAATTCATTAATTTAAAATATTTCCAATGTTCAAATAATTGAAATGGTCCCCAGTATATCCATGCCTTTAATTATCAGACATAGGGAACATTTTTATGGGCATTTTGGATTTGTTGAAATTTCATTTATCTGGAATTTCTTTAATTCATAAAATGCTTAGGGTTTCTTTCTTTCTCCCCATTACATATTGATGCAATGATGATGATGATGATGCAAACACAATGCTAGCCTAGACACTTGCTAGGGTTGTGACAACTCACCCCCACTCAAAAGAATCTCGTCCCAAGATTTTGAAGTCGTCGGAAAGCGCGCGGGGTACTCTAGTCGAAGACGATCCTTTCTTTCCCATGTCGCTTCCTTTTCGGAATGATGCGACCACTAAACTTTATGAAACTTGATGTTCCGACGCCGAGTGGTACGCTCAGCCTGGTCGACAATACGAACGGGGTATTCTCGGTATGAAAGGTTATCTTGGAGATCAAGCGTTTCGTGGTCCACTTCTCGGACAGGGTCCGAAAAGCAACGCCTGATTTGAGAGACGTGGAAGACATCATGAACTTTGGAAAGATGCGGTGGAATTTCCAATTGGTAGGCAACCTCTCCTTGTTTAGCAAGAATGCGAAAACGTCCAATGTAACGAGGAGCCAACTTGCCTTTGATACCGAATCGATGGGTACCCTTCAGAGGTGTAACCCGAAGGTAAGCCTTCTTGTCAACTCCATAAGTCACAGACTTATGATGGCGATCATATTGACTCTTTTGACGGGATTGGGCTGTTTTCAACTTTTCACGAATAATGCAAACTTGCTCCTCTGCATCCTGGATCATGTCCGGACCAAAGAGTTGCCTCTCTCCGGTTGCTGACCAGTTAAGAGGTGTTCGGCATTTTCGTCGATAGAGAACTTCAAAAGGGGCTTTGCCCTTGCTTGATTGATAACTATTGTTATAAGCAAATTCGGCAAATGGAAGGCATTTCTCCCAATTCATACCGAAAGATATAACACAAGCTCGTAGCATATCTTCAAGAATTTGATTGACTCGCTCAACTTGACCAATTGATTGAGGGTGGAAAGCAGTGCTAAAGGATAGATGAGATATCCCTTAGCGTTTCCACCAAACGGCCCTGAAAGAACACAACATCTTCTTCATCCTTGGAGAAATCATTAGCGTTTCCGTTAACGATATTCTCCTTAATCTGAGATATCCCTTTGTCATATCTCTGAACAACTACTACTTGATCCTTAAGAGTAGGTTTCGCCACCAAGTTGGATAGGAGTCCTTGAGGAACAATGTGAATATTTAACTTCCTGAATTCCTCATGGAGAAGCGGTTGACCTTGTTGTAACATCAAATTGTTACAATAAGACTTACGACTTAGTGCATCAGCCATGACATTGGATTTTCCCGGGGTGTAAGTTATCCCTAAGTCATAATATGTAATCAACTCTATCCACCGTCTTTGCCTGAGATTCAAATCTGGCTGGGTGAAAATATATTTCAGACTTTGGTGATCAGTGTATATCTCGCAACGATTACCCAGAAGGTAATGTGGCCATGTTTTCAGTGCATGGACTACAGCTGCAAGCTCAAGATCATGTGTGGGATAATTATCCTCATGTGGACGCAACTGTCGAGATGCTTATGCAATCACATGATGATCTTGCATGAGAATGCAACCTAATCCTTGTCGCGAGGCATCGCAATTGATAACAAAGTCCTTAGAGAAGTCTGGTGGCACCAGAACGGAAGCAGAGGTCGGTCGTCTTTTCAACTCCTGAAAACTGTGCTCACATTGTGGGGTCCACTCGAACTTTTTATCTTTGTTGAGGAGTTCAGTCAGAGGTTTCGCAACCTTGGAGAAGTTCTCAATAAAACGGCGACAATAGCTCGCTAAGCTAAGGAAACTCCTTACTTGCTTAACCGATTCATGTTGAGTCCAATCAAGGACGGCCTGAACTCTCTCGGGATTGATAGGAGTACCTTTGCCAGAGATCACCTGACCCAGATAGGTCACTTCCGGGAACCAGAATTCACACTTGGAGAATTTGGCATATAGGCGGTGCTCTCGAAGTTTCATCAATACCAGCCTTAGATGCTCGGCATGTTCTTGTTCATTCTTCGACTAATGAGTATGTCATCGAGATAAACCACGACGAATTTATCCAAATACTCCATGAAGATCGAATTCATCAGTCGAGAGAAGGTGGCTGGGGCATTGGTTAAACCGAAGGACATGACGGTGTACTCGTATTGGCCATAACGAGTGACAAAAGCCGTTTTAGAAATGTCCCCATTTCTAATTCTGATTTAATTGTATCCCAACCTCAAATCCATTTTGGAAAAGACAGGAGATCCAGCGAGCTGATCATACAAATCGTTGATCCTGGGGAGCGGATACTTGTTCTTGATAGTGACCAAATTCACTGGTTGGTAATCCACAACCATCCGATCCGATCCATCCTTCTTCTTAACAAAAAGGACGGGGCAAGCCCAAGGAGAAGAACTAGGATGAATGAAACCTTTCTTCAAAGCTTCATCGAGTTAGGTTTTTAGCTCGGCTAGTTCTAAGGGTGCCATCTTATAGGGCCTTCTGGCTATTGGGACAGTCCCTGGAATAAGTTCTATTACAAACTCGACATCTCTGACGGGTGGAATTCCTGGCAGTTCTTCTGGAAAGACATCCGTAAAATCACGGACTACCGGAATATCTTCTAGCTCTGGGAGAGGGCTAGCATTTAAGGAATAGAGTTGGTGCTTGGTTGTTCGAGTAGAGACATTAACTATCTCACCCGAGGAATGTGTAAGTTGAACATTCCTTGAATGAGTATCAATCTTGGCATAGTGGGCTTTCATCCAATCCATACCTAGAATGATATTGATGTCCGAAGACTTAAGAGCTATCAAGGATGCTAGGAATACCAGTCTATCCACCAGAATTTCATTGTCATGGCTCACTCTAGAAGTTTGCCATTTTGATCCAGGAGTCTGAACTACTAAAGGAGTGGGCATGTCACAGAAAGACATGTTATGCAACTGTGCATAACTTTCTGAGATGAATGAATGAGATGCCCCAGTATCAAATAGAACAAATGCTGGATGGCTATTAACAAGAAGCGTACCTAGAATGACATCAGGGTCTTCAAGAGCTTCTTCAGCAGACACATAATTAACTCGCCCACGGGCAGGAGCTGGCTTCACATAGAAACCTTTCCCTAGTTTTCCGTGTCCAGCGGGCTTCGCATTGTTCTGGGGACATTCACGAGAATAATGTCCCGGTTCTCCACAATTGTAGCATACCACTGTAGCACGTGGGGCAACATTTGCTTGCGGTCCTCCAAATGGTCTGGGTGGAGGGTTGGACTGAACTGGACAAGGTGCCTGGAAGGATGGCCTCGCAGTGTAACTTGCTGGCATAGCTGCATTGGGTACCCATATTTGGCGCTTGTTGGGTCCTGAACCCGATGCAGGGTTGAAGTCACGGTTATGCCTCCTCGTGGCCTCGTACAGGTTACCCCCATGACCTGGGAGCTGAACCTGCGGATCTAGGAACACTCTAGCCTGGGATCCCTGGAAACCATAAGGACACGGGTGTGGCCTTGGTCCCCTTGTCGGTGGCAACAACGGTCCTCGAATAGGGGTGATGCCTCGAACATCAGGCCAGTCTACGTGTGTTGGCAAATGAGTCCGCGATGGAGTCAGCATCTCCAAATCTCCATAACCTGTCTGCACGACAGGTGCCAACTGCGTCAAAGCTATCCAAAGACGGGCACGGGTAGCATAGAGCTCCATGCGTAGGGCACGTGCATCACGGTCCCTATTCTCCAACATCTGAGTGGTCACCTGCAGTCTAGGATCTTCATGAGAATGATCAGAATAGGCTGCACTGAGATATCCATCCTCTCCTCCCATGGAAGCAGGAACATAGCAGAACTCCGTGTTCTGAAGAAGACCATGGTGAAACCTCATAATAGTCAACATAGTGTAGGCGGCTTCCTGAACTGCCATATCTATGGTAACTCCCAATCCATGAGTCCAGTGAAGCGGCTCTGCAGCTCCAGGATATGAATGGTATATCCTAACAGTACACGGATACTGACTCTGGTTGAAATCTCAGTACTGCTCCTCCACGGTATACTCCGGGTACCAACGATATCTCGCCTCCATCATCACTCTAACCAACATGGCCGTGTGACCCGGAAGATCGATGCACCTAGTCAGCCGGACCACCTGACGGAAAGGACGAGATGGCATCTAAAACAGAGAATGATGCAAAGACATTAGAGATCCTAGCAGAAATCGAACAGCATAACGGCTATAATTGCTCAAATTTTTTTTTGAGACAAATGAAAAGAGATTGGAAAGGTATAACCACTCGACTATCTAGACTCAAATCTCTTCTCCATCTGTTTGTCACACCAACAACACTAGAGTAACTGCACTTACTCACAAGCAAGCTAGGTATTGGTCCATGGCTAGTAACTCGTCATCCTAAGCATAGATAAGGGTCCTAGTTCCTATCCCCGTAGAAAAGATGAGAATGACCCAGCATAGAATAACTTGGGAAGAGGAGCAAAAAGAGCCTTATCTATAGTGTTTCTAGACTCAACTTCGACCGGTTTGGCTTGGTAGTCCTACAGTCCGTCAGGCTCTGATACCAACGCTGTCGGGACCCTGATCCTAACTCATATGATTCCATACTGTAACAAGCCACATCACTTTGCGGCCTCAGGCACGGTACTCCACGGCTGCCACCTTACCTTGGCCGAGACCATTTGCGTCTTTTGGCTCACGTATGTGAACATGTCGCTGGCAATCACACAACAAAGAACCCGGGCCGACATATCTAGTCATAGAACCTAAGCGGCACATCCGTACAGAAACAGGCATACATAACCCAGCAATGCAGGTGTCGGACTCAAGCGTGTGTAGACGAGTCGTAGCAAGTTACAAGGACTCCATTACGTCGCGAGACACGAATGTCATCACTGCACGTAGACGAGTCGTAACAGGCTACACGGACTCCATTGCACTGCGAGACATTTCCCTGAAGGGACAGACACAGCAGCAAAGAAGGATACATGTCGGTCAATCAATGTGTCCGGAGCAGTAGCAAGCTACCATGGCTCGGTGGAAGCACAAAGAGGCAGTTTCCCGTAAAGAGTACTACAAAAGGCACACAACTAGGTGTCGGATCCCGTACATACCGTTGCACATCACACGTACGCACGACATGCCCGATATGCATAGATACAACCATGGCATCACAACATAACCATACAATAACATGACTTTTATTTAAGAGGCTCAGACGAGCCCTGCATAATATGTTCATACAGATAGGGGTCACATGACCCGACACTCAAGTCATACAAACATAGTATTACAAACCAGCGGAAACTAAAGCTGTCTGAGTACAAACGGCAAAATATAAAAGAGGCACATGGCCTGACTATCTACAGCCCACCACACGGGCAATATCGTACCTGGGACACCAGCTATTCGGTATTGTCAACGTCTAGATAGAACCCACCTGATGGGTCCTGATTTTCTTCTGCAACATTAATTAAGCAAGGATGAGTACAATCATACTCAGCAAGTCTATAAAACAGACCTAGTCTAATTATGCTCATGTATCAACAAACGGGTGGGGGAGTTTATGCAGAAAGCCAGTTTTGACTCATGGCTAACCTACACTACTCAGTTTTGAACTCTTTGTTACAATTTTATTTATCGCACACGAGTCCACTAACTCCATCTCAATACACCACCATGGACTCATTTTCCCCTTCCGGAAGAGTGCCATCCACGGTACTCACACTTGTCTTGAGATTTTTAGAGGTATCCATTTGATTATCTATGAACAACATAAGTTCTCCAAGTAGTCCATATCCGCGGAAGCGGCTATTCGAATAGTTTCATAACCCTGCAGGGGTGTACTTCTTCACACACGCTCTTGCCACTTATTGCTATGTCCCATAAACCATGCACCTCGTTAACCTTCAAGCGGATGCCCAGCGAGGGAGTCGGCCACGACCGTCTATCACATGAGACCTCTAGTCAAGCTACCGCTTATTTGAGACTAACCCGCACGGAAGTCCGGCCGAAGTTTCCGCTACGGTCCCAAACGATGTGCGCAGGGTTCCCAAGCCCACCATTCGGGTGACCCTTGGTACACCGTGCCACTGCCTACCGCGTCGTAACCCACCCCGAGGGTCAGCGCTACGCACGGCCTCCAGCATACTATAAACACCAGAAACTACTTGCAATACCTGGACCAAAGAATAAGCGACTGATAAGTCGAGAGGGTCAATTAAGTATCCCAACGTGTGGTAGTATCTTGTCTTGGGTCACAAACACGGAACCCAGTTCCTAAGAACGGTCCCAATGAGACAACCAACTATGTACTCCTACATAGCCTCTCATCGCTACCTTCTACCCAAACGGATTCGTTATGAGCTCATCACATCAGAACATCACAGTTTCACTCTGGTTCATCACCCAGATGAATCAGACCTGTCACAACTCTAAGCATAGCAAGCATAGCATGAAGGTAAGCTAAGCACATCACGGCACAAGCATCTACCAGGTATGCTAGGTTGCATGGTTTAGCTATTTACCGTGACAAGATTAGGTCATGCATATGAATAGGATCATCTACCGTGAAAGACTGGCATGTGATCGTTTGTCCGACTGCAAGAAATGAGAGCAGGAGCGAGAGAAGGGGATGCTATCGGAATGATCAATGGGGTTGCTTGCCTTGCTGGGTTGCGGAAGAGTTCTCTCCTTTGTCAGGGTACGGAGTAGTATCCTCCGGATGAGGGCCTACCGCAACGCAGACAAACATTCAATACAAGCAGATGCGACAATATGATGCATGAACATGGCATAATGATGTGCATGGATGAGCACATGTAACTACTAGTCATGTCAATTTGAAATGTATTTCAATATAGGTCAAAGTTGTTATCATTTCAAACTCCATATATTGACCTAATGCTAAAATGTCCATGTTCACCTATTTATGTTGCTCTATCACGCATGACAGTAGCACGATTGGATTCATTAGATTTTTCTAATAAATTTTCATATATAAATTATTTTCATCTAAGTTACGGATTAATTTATATGATTTTTCAAAGTTTTAAATAATTTCTGGAATAAATTTTAAATAGGAAATTGACTTATTGCATCAGCATGACATCATGATGATGTCAGCTGGTCAGCTGACTCGGCCTGAGTCAAACCTGACATGTGGGACCCTTCTGTCATAGACTCAGCACTTAATTAGATTGTTTTAACTACATAATCTGACTAACTAAACTAGTAGGGCCCACTATCAGTGCCACATTAGTTTAATTAAACGATTTAAATTAAGTCGTGATTAACTTAACTAATCTGGGCAGGGGCTCCACCTGTCATTGACTCACAGAGTCAGGCCAGGGCCCACCTGGGTCAAACTCGCAGGAGTTTGGTCGACGGCTCATCGCCGGCGACCAACAGAAGCGGCGACGACTTCGGGTTTCTCCTACAGGCGACCAAATGGCGTGCAGAGACCATCGGAGTGAAGCCCGTGCACGGCCGCATCCAACCGAAGCCACTGGAGGTCGCGGGGTCGCTGGAGCTCGCGGGAAACGAGCTCGTGGCAGCAGCCGGAGCTTGGGCTCAGACCAGAACACGATACAGGGCACGGGACGACCGGGCGATGGGTTCTATAAGCTCCTGGGAACTCCAGGAGTTCATTCATGCACAAGCGCGTGAGCTTAGGGGAATGCACGCATGGCGACGACCAACCACGACGGCGAGGAGGATTCGGGTCCGACGGCTAGGCTAGCTACGGCATGAGGAAGAGAGGGAAAACGCAGGGGGAGGGAAGACGAGCTCACTGCGGATCCAGGGAGCTGGTCAGCGGCCTCGGGGACGCAGCGACGGTGACGAATCCTCCTCGACCAGGTAAGCCTCTCCCTTTTATTTTTATTTTCTGTTTTCTGTTTTCTAACATTTGTTTGATTTTCTTTGCAGGTCCAAATACCCCTTCAATAATTCTAAAACTTTTTATAACTTCAAGTTTGAATATTTCAAACTTGTATCAAAAGTTTCAGATTATTTTGAAAGCAGTGATAATGATAATGTTTTTATTTTTATTTTCAGAGACATAATTCATTAATTTAAAATATTTCCAATGTTCAATTAACTGAAATGGTCCCTGGTATATCCATGCCTTTAATTATCAGACATAGGGAACATTTTTTATGGGCATTTTGGATTTGTTGAAATTTCATTTATCTGGAATTTCTTTAATTCATAAAATGCTTAGGGTTTCTTTCTTTCTCCCCATTTCATATTGATGCACTGATGATGATGATGATGCAAACACAATGCTAGCCTAGACACTTGCTAGGGTTGTGACATATTATCACTAATACATCATTGAATGGTATCACTAATACATCATCGAATAATATAACTAATACATCATCGAATAGTATCCACTAATACATATATAGTTGGCATCTTCCAGCACAAGCGGTGGACACCCAAAGAGAAGGAACCATGATAGGATCATAGCTCGGGTGAGATCCCGGAAGAACCTGCCAGGTACTGGAGAACCTGGCATCGAACGCAGCCATGTAGCGTCGAACGTGCTCGTCCTCCTCCCTAACATGGCGACGTATCACCTCCACGGGGGCCAGCTCCCTTTGCACTGCCAGTGGTCCACACGACCGCCACCAAATAACCTCCGGGTTGACGACGGGACCCTCATTCCTCACCAAGCTCCGTGCCCCAGAAGGCAGCACCTCCCAGTGCCGGCCCGGTGGAGCCTAGTGCCGGACATGGCGCATATAGAGAAGGTGGTTGCCGCCAAGTCGATGACGAGGATGCGGGATGGGCATCGTCGACTCGACGGCTACACTATGCAATCGATTTGATGGTTAGGAAAGACGCTTTATATGCAATATGTCAATTAGCAAATCAGCAACATCTAAACATTTAAAAGATACATTTAAAAATACATACATTTAAACTAATACAATGTATAAACTCCCCCAACGATCGGTAAATTCTTTAGTACCTACGATAATACGTACAATGCTATAAACTCCTAGGGGCAAATTTAAACTAATAAAATGTATCATTTATTTTAATTGCGTCAAAGTGACATATTATTCTAGTATTATCAATTTTTTCTAACATACACATACACGTCAATATATCTGACATACAAATACTATACACATACACGTACTAATTTTTTTCTAACATACACATACTAATTTTCCTAGGACTCCTAATTTTATACATATCAATTTGATACACATACAAATACAGAATGCAAATTTTATACACATACAAATATATACACATGCATAGAAATACACATACACATACACATACACATACACATATATATACATCAATTTGGAGGGCGGAGGGCGGATTGGGCTTACGACGTGGAGGAGGAGAGTGGCACTGGCAGTGCTGACGGCGAGGGCATGAAGGAGTGGCACCGACGGAGAATGGCGATGGTGTGGAGGAGTGTCTACGGCAGCGGAATCGGTGGAGTTGACGGCGACGGCGTGGAGGAGCGGCGCTGGCGGAGCAGGGTGACAATGTGGAGGAAGAGAGCGGCGGCGGCGCATGGACGGACGACGCCGTCGATCGTGGTTGCACGCGGAGCAGCCTCTGGCAGTGTCGTCAAGCGGGTGAAGAAGAAGAAGTGATTTGGAGAGCAGGAAGGATGGCTTAAATAGGAACGAGCCCTTTAGTACTAGTTGGTGGAACCAACCGGGACTAAAGACCCTTTAGTCCCGGTTGGTATCACCAACCGGGACTAAAGGGTCCTTTTTGGCTGCCTAAATTCGCGTGCAAAGGGACCTTTAGTATCGTAGTCACTAAAGGGGAGTATTCGGGGCCTAAATTCGTGCGGGAAGGGACTAATGACCCATAGGTATAGGGTATCTATCGTAGTCCTCTCAATAAGTAAGAGTGTCGAACCGAACGCGGAGAAGATGGAAATGACAAGCGGTTTCCAGTAAGGTATTCTTTGCAAGCACTGAAATTATCGATGACAGATAGTTTTCTGATAAGATAATTCGTAACGCGTAACAAGTAAAAAGTGTAGCAAAGGCGCAGCAAGGTAGCCCAATCCTTTTTGTAGCAAAGGACAGGCCTGGACAAACTCTTATATAAAGCAAAGTGCTCCCGAGAACACATGGAAATTTCTGTCAAGCAAATTCTCATCACGGTCGTTTGATTTGCGTTCGTTACTTTGATAATTTGATATGTGGGTGGACTAGTTCTTGGGTGCTGACCTGACTTGGACAAACCTCCCACTTATGATTAACCCTTCTCGCAAGCATCCGCAATAACGAAAGAAGAATTAAGGTAAACCTAACCATAGCATGAAACATATGGATCCAAATCAGCCCCTTACGAAGCAACGCACAAACTAGGGTTTAAGCTTCTATCACTCTAGCAACCCAGCATCTACTTATTACTTCCCAATGCCCTTTCCCTAGGCCCAAATAATGAAGTGTTTTTTGGGGAACGTTGCATGGGAAACAAAAAAAATTCGTACACACACGCTAGATCTATCCATGGTGATGAGCATGTACGAGAGGGACAGTGGATCTACATAACCTTGTAGATCGCTAAGAGGGAAGCATTAAGAAACGCGGTTGATGTAGTCGAAAGTCTTCTGGATCTAAATCGCCGAGCATCCCGCGATCCAATCACAATCCATCCCACAATCCCATCATGATCCGTCCGACGACCAAATCACGAATCGTCTCGCAGTCTTGATCATGGTCCTTCCAATCTAACGCCGAACGAAAGGCACCTCCACGTTCAGCACACGTACAGCTCGATGACGATCTCCGCCTTCCTGATCCAGCAAGAGGGAGCAGAGAGGTAGACGAGTTCTCCGGCAACGCGGCGTTGCGGTGATGGCGGTGGAGCTATTGCAGCAGGGCTTTGCCTCAGCACCACTAAAACGATCTAGAGGAGAAACTACAATCTAGAGGAGAGGGTAGCACGTGGCTACTAGGGTTAGCTTTTGCCCTATAAATCCTTTAGTATATATAGGAGGGAGGGAGGGGACGAGGCAGCCTCAAACCCTCAGGGTTTGGTCAAAATTGGAGGTGGAGGAGTCCTACTATAATCCTATTAAGAGTAGGATTCCTCCTTTCCACTTGGAAACTATTTCCACCTCTCCACCTTTGGATTTTTTTCCTTCTCAAACCACTCTAGCCACATGGGCCCTTAGAGGAGGCTTTGACCAGCCCACTAGGGGCTGATTTAACTCCTCCCACAGCCCATGTAGCATCTTGGGTCGAGACACCCCTCCCGTTGTTTCCCGGTACCCTCCGAGCACTCCCGGTACACTGCCGATGAGCCCGAAACTTTTCCAACGACCAAATCAGGACTTCCTATATATCAAAATTTACCACCGGACCATTTTAGAGTTCCTAGTTACTTCCAGGATCTCATCCGGGACTCTGAATAACCTTCTATCACCACCATACATAACTCTATGCTACCGAAACGTCACAAAACCTTAAGTGTGCAGACCCAGCGAGTTCAAGAACTATGTAGACATGACCCAGACACCTCTACGGCCAATAATGAATAGTGGGACCTGGATGCCCATATTGGTTCCTACATATTCTATGAAGATCTTTATCGGCCGAACCTCTATGTCAAGGATTCAGTTAATCCCCTATGATGTTCCCTTTGTTCTTCGGTACGTTACTTGCCCGACATTCGATCGTCGGCATCTCCATACCTACTTCAATATCGTTGCCGGCATGTCTTTTTAATTGTTCTGTAATACAAGATCCCGTGGCTGACACTTAGTCACATTGCTTATAAGGCTTATTGTGATGTTGTATTGCCGAGTGAGCCCCGAGATACCTCTTCGTCACACGGAGTAACAAATCGCAGTCTTGATCCATGCTAACCCAACATACACCCTTGGAGATACCTATAGAGCACCTTTACAGTCACCCTGGTACATTGCGACGTTTGATACACACAAGGTACTCGTCCGGTGTTAGGCAGTTGTATGATCTCATGGTCATAGCAACACATACTTGACATTGAGAAAACTGTAGCACTAAATTGACACGATCATATGCTACATTTATAGTTTGGGTCTTGTCCATCACATCATTCTCCTAAGGATGTGATCCCATTATCAAATGACATCTCATGTCTATGGCCAGCAAACGTTGACCATCTTTGATCAATGAGCCAGTCTACTAGAGGCATAGTAGGGACATGGTGTTGTCTACCTATCCACACATGTATCTGAGTTTCTAATCAAAAACATTCTAGCATGGATAATAAAAGATTATCATGAACAAGGAAATATGATAATAACTAATTTATTATTGTCTCTAGGGGATATTTCCAACAATCTCCCACTTGCACTAGAGTCAATAATCTAGTTCACATCACCATGTGATTCACATTGTTATGAATCTAACACCCAATGAGTTCTGGGGCTCGATCATGCTTTGCATGAGAGAGAGGTCTTTTAGTCAACGGGTCTATGACATTCAGATCTGTGTGTACTTTGCAAATATCTATATCTTACTGTAGACACTACTACCACACTCCACTTGGAGCTATTCCAAATAGCTACTCCACTATATAGATCCGGATTGCTACTAAGAGTCATCTGAATTCGTGTTAAAGCTTGCATCGACGTATCTCTTTACGAAAAACTCTTTATCACCTCCATGATCGAGAAACTTCTCCCTAGTCAGTTACTAAGGATAATTTTGACCGCTGTCAAGTGATCCACTCCTAGATCACTCTTGTACCCCTTGACGGACTCATGGCAAGGCACACATAGGTGCAGTACACATCATGGCATACTATACAGAACCTATGGATAAGGCACAGGGGACGACCTTCGCCCTTTCTCTTTCTTATGCCGCGGTCGAGCTTTGAGTCTCACTCAAATTCACACCTTACAAAACAGGCAAGAACTCTTTCTTTGACCGATCCATTTTGAACCCTTTCAAAATCTTGTCTAGGTATGTAATCATTGAAAGTCTCATCAAGCATCTTGATCTATCTCTATCGATTATTTATGCCCAACAATTAGGTAGCTTTATCCAGGTCTTCCTTTGAAAAACTCTTTTCAACATCATTTCCGATCAACAAATGTCAACCACATATACTTATCAGAAATTCTATAGTGCTCCCACTCACTTCCTTGTAAATACAAGTTTCTCGTAAACTTTGTATAAACCAAAAAAATTGATCACCTCATCAAAGCCAATATTCCAATTCCGAGAGGCTTGCTCTAGCCCATATAAGGGTTGTTGGATCTTGCACACCTTTTAGCATCCTTAGGACTGGCAAAACCTTCTGGTTGCATCTCATACAACCTTTCCTCAAGGAAGGAAACAATGTTTTGATATGCATATGCCATATTTCATAATCGAAAAACACAACAACTGCTAACATAATTCCAACAGACTTTAGCATTGCTACGAGTGAGAAAGTCTCATCATAGTCAACTCCTGGAACTTGTCGGAAACTTCTTTGAGACAAGTCATGCTTTATAAATGGTGACATTCACCATCAGCGTTTGTCTTCATCTTAAAGGTTCATTTGTACTCAACGACCTGTTGTCCAATGAGCAAGTCTATCAAAGTATGTAATTGACTTTCATACATGGATCTTTTCTCAGATTTCATGGCCTCTAACCATTTGTCGTAATCCGGGCCCATCACATGACCTCTCAGACAGGGTTGCCGTACCACTTCAGGATAAGTACACATCCTTGTCGACCTACGAGGTTCAATAGTAACTTGATCTGATGGTTTATGATCATCATTATTAACTCCTATTCAACTCATGTAGGCCCAACAGAAACATCTTTCTGTGTTGCGCTACTCTATGGATGAAACAAAGGCTCGACAACCTCATCAAGTTCTATCTTCCTCCCACTCAATTCTTTCGAGAAAATCTCTTTGTCGAGAAAGGACCCATTTTAGCAACAAACACTTTGTGCTCAGATCTGAGATAGAAGGTATACCCAACTATTCTTAGGGTATTCTGTGAAGATGCATTTTTCCACTTTGGGTTCGAGCTTATCAGACATAAGTGTCGCATTCCCAAACTCTAAGAAATGACAGCTTAGGGTTCTTCCAAACCATATGGTCTCATCTCAACGAATTTAGATGGTGCCCCTTTTAAAGTGAATGTAGTCATCTCTAATGAATAACCCAAAAATGATACTAGCAAATCGATAAGAGACATCATAGTTTGGACCATATCCAATAGAGAACGACTACGATGTTCGGACACACCATCACACTACGGTGTTCCAGGTGGCGTGAGTTGTGAAACAGCTTCCACTTTGTCTTAAGTTGAATACCAAACTCGTAACTCATATATTCATCTCCACGATCATACGGTAGACATGTTATCTTCTTGTCACGATGATCTCAAACTTCACTCTGATTTTGCTTGAACTTTTCAAACGATTCAGACTTGTGTTTCATTAAGTAAATATACACTATATCTACTCAAATCATCAGTGAAGGTAAGAAAATATCGATATCCACCACACGCTACAACACTCATTGGATCGCATACATCAACATGTATTATTTCCAATAAGTTACTAGCCCGCTACATCATACTAATACGGGGTCTTTAGTCATCTTGCCCAAGAGGCATGGTCCACATGTCTCAACCGATTCGAATCCAAATGAGTCCAAAGATCCATCAGCATAGAGTTTCTTCATGCGATTTATACCAATATGACATTTAGCAGCAGCATCACAGGTATGTGGTACTATCATTATTAACTTTGCATCTTTTGTCATCAATGTTATGAACATGTGTATTACTTCAATCAAGATTCAACAAACCATTCTCATTGGGTCCTTGACCATTGAAGGTATTATTCAAGTAAACCAAATAACCATTGTTCTCTCACGTAAATGAATAACCGTATTACAATAAACAAGATCTAATCATATTCATGCTTAACGCAAACACCAAATAACATTTATTAAGGTTTGTCACTAATTCCGAAGGTAGTGAGAGCATGCAATGTTGATCACATCAACCTTGGAAACATTTCCAACACACATCATCACTTCACACTTAGCTAGTCTCCGTTTATTCCGTAGGTTTTATTTCGTGTTACTAACACTTAGCAACCGAACCGATATCCAATACCCAGGTGCTACTAGGAGTACTAGCAAGGTACACATAAATATCACGTATATCAAATACACTTTTGTCGATGTTGCCAGTCTTCTTACCTACAGAATATCTAGTGTTGTTCCGCTTCAGCAACCACTCTCCTCAAAATAGAAGCACTTAGTGTCGGATTTGGGTTCAACTTTGGGTTGCTTCACTGGAGCAGCAACTGACTTCCCATCCATGAATTTTCCCTCCTTGCCCTTGCCCTTCTCGAAACTAGTGGTTTTACTAACCATCAACACTTGATGCTCCTTTTTGATTTCTACCTTCGCGGTGTCAAATATCGCGAACAGCTCAGGGATCATTATTTCTATCACTGGCATTTTATAGTTCATCACGAAGATCTAGTAGCTTAGTGACAGTGACTTGGAAAACTATATCAATCACTTTCTTATCTGTAAGATCAACTCCCACTCGATTCAAGTGATTGTAGCACCCAGACAATCTGAGCACATGCTCAACGATTGAGCTATTCTCCTTCATCCCGCAGGCAAAGAATCTTGTTGGAGGTCTCATATCTCACAACATGGGCATGAGCCTGAGATCCCAATTTCAGGTCTTAGAACATATCATATATTCCATGACGTTCAAAATATTTTGGAGCCTCAGTTCTAAGCCATAATGCATGACACACTAAACTATCAAGTAGTCATCAGAACATGGTTGTCAAATGTTCACAACATCCACAAACGACGCTAGAGGGGTGGCGCATTGAGCGGTGCATTAAGGACATAAACCTTCTGTGTAGCAATGAGGACAATTCTCTGGACACAAACCCAGTCCACAATATTTCTACCATCATCTTTCAACTCTATTTCTCTAAGAACATATAAAAATTCAAGGGAGCTACAGTGTGAGCTAGTAATCTACAACATAATTTGCAAAGACACTACTAACTATGTTCATGATAATGAGTTCAATTAATCATATTACTTAAGAAATCCTAGTCAAATGGACATCCCTCCGGTCATTCGAGTGATACATTATCCAAATTCACCAACTCAAGTTCGATCATCACATGAGTTGAGGTGGTTTCAATGGTGAACATCATCATGTTGATCATATCTACTATATGAATCATGTTCGACCTTTCGGTCTCTTGTGTTCCGAGTCCATGTTTGTACATGTTAGGATCGTCAAGTTTAACCCGAGTGTTCTGCATGTGCAACACTAGCTTGCACCCATTCTATGTGAACGTAGAGTCTATCAGACCCGATCATCACGTGGTGTCTCAAAACGAGGAACTTTCGCAACAGTGCACACTCGGGGAGAACACAATTGATCTTGAACTTTTAATGAGGGGTCACCTTATAATGCTATCGTCATCCTAAGCAAGACAAGGTGCTTAAACGGATTAACATCACATGCAAATCATAAGTGACATGATATGGCCATGAACTTGTGCTTTTGATCTCTATCTTGAAAGCACTGGCATGATCTCCATCGTCACCGGCATGACACCATGATCTCCATCAACATGTCGCCATCGGGGTTGTCATGCCCACCATGCTTCTACTACTATTGCTACCGCTCAGCGATGAAGTAAAGCATTACATAGCGCTTAATGATTGACACGCAGGTCATACAATAATTAAAGACAACCCTATGGCTCCTACCGGTTGCCGTACTCATCGACATGCAAGTCGTGATATTCTATACAATACATGATCATCTCATACATCACATATATCTTATCATGTAATTGGCCATATCACATCACAACATACCCTACAAAAACAAGTTAGACGTCCTCTAATTGTTGTTGCAATTTATACGTGGCTGCTATGGGTATGTGGCAATAACAATTCTCACCTATGCAAAAATCACAACGGTGATACATAAGTAGCTTTTCAACTTCTCACGGACCGCCATTATGGAATCCGATCCAACTAATGTAGGAGAAACAGACACCCGCCAGCCAAATTTGTGCAACGAAGTTACACGTCAGTCGATGGAACTGATCTTTCGTAAGCGTACGAGTAAGGTTGGTCCAAGACGCTTGATCCCACAATACCGCTGAACCAAAACACGACCAAGGGAGGAAGCAATCTAAGCATCAAGGCCCACAAACTCCTTTGTGTTCTACTCGAGATCTCATCTACAAATAGACCTAGCTCATGATGCCACTGTTGGGAATGTAGCATGGGAAAAAAAATTCCTACGCGCACGCAAGATCTATCCATGGTGATGCACATCTACGAGAGAGAGAGTGGATCTACATACCCTTGTATATCGCTAAGCGGGAAGCGTTAAGAAACACGGTTGATGTAGTCGAACGTCTCTGCGATCCAAATCACCGAGAGTCCCGCCATCCCATCACGATCCATCTCGTGATCCAATCACAATCCGTCCCGCAATCCCAACACAATCCATCCCGCGATCAAATCACGAATCGTCTCGCAATCTTGATCACGGTCCTTCCGATCTAATACCGAACGGACGGCACCTCCGCGTTCAGCAAATGTACAGCTCGATGACAATCTCCGCCTTCTTGATCCAATAAGAGGGAGCGGAGAGGTAGACGAGTGCTCTGGCAGCACGACGGCGTTGCAGCGATGGTTGTGGAGCTATTGCAGCAGGACTTCGCCTAAGCACCGCTTAAACGATCTAGAGGAGAAGCTACGATCTAGAGGAGAAGGTAGCACATGGCTATTAGGGTTAGCTTTTCCCTCTAAATCCTCTAGTATATATAGCAGGGATTGAAGGAGGAGGCAGCTTGAAACCCTCAAGGTTGGGTCGAAATTGGAGGTGGAGGAGTCCTACTCCACTCCTATTAGGAGTAGGATTCCTCCTTTCCACTTGGAAACTCTTTCCACCTCTCCACCTTTGGATTTTTTTCCTTCTCAAACCACTCCAGCCGCATGGGCCCTTAGAGGAGGCTTCAGCCAGCCCACCAGGGGCTGGTTTACATCCTCAAACAGCCCATGTAGCTTCTTGGGTCGAGACACCCCTCCCGATGGTCCCTGCTACCTTCCCGGCACTCCCGGTACACTACCGGTCAGCCCAAAACTTTTCCGACGACCAAAACAGGACTTTGTATATATCAATCTTTACCTCCAGACCATTCCGGAGCTCCTCATGATGACCGGGATCTCATCTGGGACTCCGAACAACCTTGGGTCACCACCATACATAACTCTATACTACCGAAATGTCAGCGAACCTTAAGTGTGCAAATCCTGCGGGTTCAAGAACTATGTAGACATGACCGAGACAGCTCTACGGTCAATAACCAATAGCGGGACCTGGATGCCCATATTGGGTCCTACATATTCTATGAAGATCTTTATAAGTTGAACCTCTATGTCAAGGATTCAGTTAATCCCGTATGCTATTCCTTTTGTTCTTCGGTATGTTACTCGCCTGAGATCCGATCGTCGGCATCTCCATACCTAATTCAATCTCGTTGCCGGCAAGTCTCTTTACTCATTCCGTAATACAAGATCCCATGGCTAACACTTAGTCACATTGCTTGCAAGGCTTATTGTGATGTTGTATTACCAAGTGGGCCCTGAGATACCTCTCCGTCACACGGAGTAATAAATCCTAGTCTTGATCCATGCCATCCCAACAAAAACCCTTGGAGATACGTGTAGAGCACCTTTATAGTCACCCAGTTACGTTGTGACGTTTGATACACACAAGGTACTCCTCCAATGTTGGTGAGTTGCATGATCTCATGGTCATAGCAACAGGTACTTGACATGCAGAAAACTGTAGCAATAAACTGACATGATCATATGCTACATTTACAGTATGGGTCTTGTCCATCACATCATTCTCCTAATGATGTGATCCCATTATAAAATGACATCTCATGTCTATGGCCAGGAAACCTTGACCATCTTCGATCAACGAGGCAGTCTACTATCGGATACTAGGGACATGGTGTTGTCTATGTATCCACACATGCATCTGAGTTTCTGATCAATAAAATTCTAGCATGGATAACAAACGATTATCATGAACAAGGAAATATGATAATAACTAATTTATTATTGTCTTTAGGGCATATTTCCAATAGTGTTATGTAGTCGACACTCACATAACGCCACTAGAGGAGAGACAACATACATCTCATCAAAATATCAAACGAATACCAAATTCACATGATTACTTATAACAAGACTTATCCTGTGTCCTCAGGAACAAACCTAACTACTGACGAAACATGTTCATGTTCAAGATCAGAGGAGTATTAATTATCATAAAGGATCTAAACATGTGATCTTCCACCAAGTAAACCCACTAGCATGAACTAGAAGGAGTAATCAACACTAGAAGCAAACCAAAGGTACCAATCTGAGGTGTTGAGACAAAGATCGGATACAAGAGATGAACTAGGGTTTGTAGAGGAGATGGTGATGGTGAAGATTCTGATGGAGATTGACCCACTCTCTATGAGAGGGTCATTGGTGATGACGATGGCTTTGATTTCCCGCTCCGAGAGGGATGTTTCCTCGGCAGGACCGCCCTGCCGGAGCCCTAGATTAGTTCTGCCCAAGTTCCGCCTCGAGACGGCGACTCTTCGTCCTGAGCGTCGGAGGAGCCAGATGGACCCCACAAGCCGGCTAGGCACGACTAGGGGGGTGGCCGCGCCTAGAAGGCTTGTGGCCTGCTGGTGGCCCCCCTCTAGTTAGTTCTTGTGCCAGTATTTTTTTAATTCGAAAAATATTCTCCGTAAATTTTCAAGACTTTTGGACTTGTGTAGAATAGGTATCTCAGATTTGCTCCTTTTCTAGCCCAGAATTCCAACTATCGGCATTCTCCCTCTTCATGTAAACCTTATAAAATAAGAGAGAAAACACATAAGTATTTTACCATAACGTGTGATAACAACCCATAATGCAATAAATATCAATATAAAAGCATGATGCAAAATGGATGTATCAACTCCCCGAAGCTTAGACCTCGCTTTCCTTCAAGGGAAAGCCGAGATCGATGAATATGTCCACAAGTTCAGAGATAGAGGTGTCAATAAAAATAAAATAGGGACATGAAGGCATCATGATCAATTCTAGAAAGATAATACTCATTGTATCAGATTCTTTATACTAGAGTAACAATTCATTCACAAGATAAAGTATGAACCAAGAACTCTACTGACAACCAACAAACTACGATCTCAGTCATTGAAGCAATTGCCAGTTTATCATAACATCTGAAAGAGTCAATATAAGAGCTCGTAAAGCGAATTCACATGCTCGATCATCTTTTTGTCTTTCACAATTGCTAGAAATCACGTGGTACCCACAAGGTCAAAGATTCAATCGAACACAGAGAAAGATAGGGGCAAATAATTTTTGCCTCCCAACTATTCAACTCAAGGGTAATGGCAACAATAATAACTCATGATTGCCCACATCCAAGTGGATATATAAGTCTAGATCATTCCCCAACACATAATGCTTGCAAAGAGAGAAATGGAATATAGGAAGTGGTGCATAACACCATGACTCTTGCATAAAGGTAAGTACTAGAAAGTAAAAGTAACAGATAAGCCCTTTACAGCGGGAAGCAGTGGTTGTCATGCGGTTTTTATTTTTGGATGCACAAACTCTTAATGCAGAGAAACACCACGTTGTATTGCCCTTTGTGATAGCAACCTGTATTATATAGTTTGTCTCTTTTATTTTTTCACTATCAGAAGTTCGTACAACGCTTATTTCCCTTACAATAAAAGATCACACATATTTGGGAACAATTTTTATTGCTTTATTGAGTTGATGACAACTTACTTGAAGGATCTTATTCAATCCATAGGTAGTTATGGTGGACTCTCATGACAAAAATGGATTGAGATGTTTGGATGCACAAATAGTATCTCTACTTGGTGCAGAGGTTTTGGCTAATACGAGGTGGAAGCAAGCACTACATGTTGAAGGATCAAAAACCATATCGCTTCTTTTCGATGGTAAGCAAACATAACCCATTATGTTGTCTTGCTTGTCGAACATCAACTTCTTGACATGTAATATTTTAATGAGTGGTCACAAACATAAAATATGTCCAAGATAATATATTTATATGTGAATATATCTTTCTTTATCACTTACTTTCAATTGCGCCAATGACCAATTACTATGTTTCTTAACTCCCAACAAATTTCAATCACTATACTTTTTATATGTGAAGTCATCACTCCCCATAATATCACTATGTATTCTCTTTTATTTTTTATATTATACTTTATTAATTACTTTCAAGTGCATAGTGATCTAGAAAATCCCTCATCATAGAAACTACATTTTATTATATAACTCTCGGACTTGCCTACATAAGGGGAGCAAAAGCAAAAAGTAAAAGTGGTAGATCATACTAAAAACTTTTATTCTACTAGATACAGACAAAAACAAAAAGGATCGAACTATTAAAGATAAAAAGGAAAAAGGAAAAAGGTGTGATGTGATATGATACCAGGGCACCTCCCCCAAGCTTGGCACAAGACAAGAGGATTGCCCATACCCATGTGCCAAGGTGTCCTTCTTCCGGGGTGACGATGGTGGAGTTCTTCGTGAGGTTGGAGGCTTGTTCCATTTCCTCTTAAGCATGATATTTAGTTACCTCAATCATCTACTTCCTACTCGAGCTTCAATATCCTTTGATATTATTATTCTTTACTCTCCTGCAGAAAACGAGAAGGGATAAATAGAACTTTGGGTTTTCCCCTTGTGTTTGGGAGCCTTGATTTCCTGAACTCCACGTGCATGTCTCCCAGTTGAGGCATAGGAGTCTCCTATTCATCCGAGCTTTCTTCTTGGTTCTTGTCTTCTTGTTCCTCCTCTGAGAATAATCCATAAGGATCTAGGTCCCCATAAAGCTTGGTATTGGCAAGATAATGCGATATGTAACTCTCCCCATTAGACTCTTGAGACGATATCTTGCTCTAAATCTGCTATAGAAACGGCTCAAAACAAAAACAGAATGTATTGTCGTGATACGAAAGTCAAAACCTTCGGGATATTATATAATGATTTTTTGCCGACCCGAAGGGGTGTTCCACAGGAAAATAGAGTCCGGGGGGCGCACTGGGTGGTGACAAGCCCCCTAGGCGCAGCCAGGCGTGGTCATGCCTAGCAGGCTTGTTGCCTCCCCGTGCGACCTTCGGACTACTTTTTATTTTCCTATTTTTTAAAATATTGCAAAACTGAGTAAAATAGCTATTGGAAAATTTTTGGAGTCAGTTTACTTACCGTACCACGTACCTATTCCTTTTCAGAGTCTGAAACGTTCTGGTAAGTCTCCCTAATATGCTCTTCGGGAGATATGGTATTGATAACATTGGTTTCAACATTAATGGGAGTACCTAAAATATAGTGTTTGATTCTTTGGCCGTTTACCACCTTCGGATTTGTGCTTCGGCGTTGTTGATCTTGATGGCACTGGAACGATATACCTCCTCGACGATGTATGGTCCTTCCAACATAGAGAGAAGTTTTCCTTCAAAAAATCTTAACCAAGAAATCTATAGCAAGACATGATCACCTACATTAAATTAACGCTTTTGTATCCTTTTATCATGCCATCTCTTAACCTTTTCTCACCAGCAAGTTTGAACCCATAGTTGAGCTCTTTGATTACCCAATAAGCCTTATTCTCTAGCTCTAGAGGTAAGTGACATGCTTTACCATAAAATATTTTATACGAAGACATACCCATAGGATTCTTGTAAGTAGTTCTATAAGCCCATAATGCATCCTCGAGTTTGTTAGACCAATTCTTCCTAGATCTATTAACTGTCTTTTGCAAGATCAATTTAATTTGTCTATTGCTTAATTCTACTTGACCACTAGACTAAGGATGATAGGATATGCAATTCTATGATTAACATCATACTTAGCAAGCAATTTATGGAAAGCACCATGAATAAAATGTGAACCACCATCAGTCATTAAGTATCTGGGGACTCCAAATCTAGGGAAAATAACTTCTTTAAGCATCTTAATAGAGGTGTTATGATCAGCAGTACTAGTTGGGATAGCTTCTACTCACTTAGAAATATAATCAACAACAACTAAAATATGAGTATACCCGTTGGACGTTGGAAAAGGTCCCATATAATCAAAACCCCAAAAGTCAAATGGTTCAATAACAAGAGAGTAATTCATAGGCATTTTCTGACGTCTACTAATATTGCCAATTCTTTTAGCAGATGAACCCACCTAATAAGTCTAGGTTTAGCATCTTTCTTTTTCATGAGATATTTAATAGAAGCATGATTAGTGTGAATAGGTACTTTAGAATCAACAATATAAGGTCTAAATTTATCACAAGCGAACACAACTGCTAAATAATCATTTTCAGTGCTAGCATAGTTTCCTTGAGCGTTGTCTATAGTTTTGCTAGCATAATGAATAACATTTAATTTCTTATAAATTCTTTTGGCCTAGAACATCACCTGCAACATAGTCACTAGCATCACACATAATTTCGAAAGGTAGGTTTCAATTACGTGATTGCACAATAGGTGCAGAAATCAAAGCATTCTTGAGAATTTCAAAAGCTTCCACACAATCATTATCAAAAACGAATGGAACATCTTTTTGCAAAAGATTAGTGAGAGGCCTCGTAGAGAAATATTCAATAAATATCCTATAGAAACCAGCATGACCAAGATAACTTCTTATACCTCGGATATCCGTAGGACATGGCATTTTTTCAATAGCATCAACTTCAGCCTTGTCAACTTAAATACCTCTTTTGGAAATTTTATTTCCCATGACAATGCCTTCATTCACCACAAAGTGGCACTTCTCCCAATTCAAGACAAGATTAGTTTCTTCACATCTCTGCAAAACTCGATCAAGGTTGCTCAAACAATCATCAAATGAAGTTCCGTAAACGGTAAAATCATCCATGAAAACCGCAACAATCCTTTCACAGAAACCAGAGAATATAGCAGTCATGCATCTTTCAAAGGTAGAAAGTGCATTGCATAAACCAATAGGCATATGTCTATAAGCAAAGGTACCAAAAGGGGAGGTAATGTGTCGGGACCCTGATCCTAAGCCATAAGAATCCATCCTGTAACACATCACATCACTTTGCGTCATCACGCACGGTTATCTCCATGGCTGCCACCTTACCTGGGCCAGGACCGTTTGCGTCTTTTGACTCATGTATGTGAATGTGTCGCTAGCATTCAAATGTCAAAGAACCTGGGCCGATATGAATAGGCATAGAAACCAAGTGGCACATCCGTACAGGGACAAGCATACGTAACCCAGCAATACAAGTGTCAATCTCTAGTGTGTGTAGACGAGTCATAGCAAGCTACAAGGACTCCATTACGCCGTGGCACATAATTGTCATCATGCACGTAGACGAGTCATAGTAGGCTACAGGTACTCCATTATATTGCGAGACATTTCCCCGAAGGGACAGACACAACAGCAAAGAAGAATACACACCGGTCAATCAATGTGTCTAGAGCAGTAGCAAGCTACTAAGGCCCGGTGGAAGAAAAAAGAGGCTCCGTGGAAGCAAAAAGAGGCATTTCCCTATAAAGAGTACCTGTAGGAGCCAACATAGTGTAATATTACAAACATAACTCTATGACTCAAGTATTCATTAATGACTCATAGGAGCCAACATAGTGTGATATTATAAACAGGGGTCAGATGACCCAACACCCAAGTCATACAAGTACCAAGCAGAAGCAAAAGATGTCTGGGTACAGATATCTACTAAAAGTGGTTGGAGTAGCCTGAAAAGCGACAACGACCCTACCATAGGAACCAAACCTCTATTTGGGATTCCCAAGCTAATCGGGTCAACATCAAACTTCTCATCATAAGTGTCGGGGATATACCCCGCGGTATGACCCGGCCTGGCGTCTCACAGGAGACACTTTAAAGACATGCATCTTATAAATGACCCGGCTGACGGACCGTAGATGACCAAGGCCCAAGACCCGGGGGGTGAGTCGGTGCGAGGCGGCTCACGAGATAAGACCCGGTGGGTGAGCCGGCACCAGGCAGCTCACGAGATAAGACCCGGTGGGTGAGCTGGCGTCAGGCGATTCACAAGAGAAGGCCCGAAGAGAGAAGGATTCCATTAAAGGAAACAAGACCCGGAGTAGGATTCGTGCGAGACGAGTCCTAATCCTACTCCTAGTAGGACTCTATTTGTAAACCTACCCTCTTCACTTATATAAAGAGGGGTAGAGCACCCCTAGAGGGATGGATTCTCAGGAGACACAACTCTACAAGTTTAGACAACACAAGATGAGAGATAGAGAGATTAGAGGCTCTCGTGATTAGAGGTAGAGATTAGCACCTTCGTAACCGAGAGATCTTCATCATCATCAATACCAGACAAGCAGGACGTAGGATTTTACCTCGACTTGAGGGGCCGAACCTGGGTAAAACTCCGTGTCTTCTCGATTCCGACCAATCCTTTCAAGCCGCCACATAGTTGCATCTCGGCCTGAACCTAAGTCCGTGACCCGGACATCTGCCGTGACAAAACCACGACAGTTGGCGCCCACCATGGGCCAGCGCATGGTGATGGTGTGTTCTTGGAGGAAATTTTTGAGGGATATAGAAGTTCGCGAGATGAAGAAGAGTCGGAAAAAAGGATTTACATCGATTCCAAAGTTTATCAGACATAGTTGGAAAATAAAGGAGAAGGATTCAGCAGCAAAGTTACTTTTCGAAATTCATCGCGTGAGATGGAAAAATTATGCAACGAGACGAGTCAGATCAAAGTTGAAAAATAGACCTTGGTGGCCATCCAAACACTGTAATGAGATTGAGATCAAGGCAGATCAGGATTGTGTCGGGTATGCAACCTTCTTCTACATGTCAAAAACGTGCCCAAGGTCGATTAGTCCGGAGAACAGGGACACAAGAAGATTTTCAGTGGATGTTGCGGCTAGTGCATCACGGCCGCTGCTGGTGCTATTCCCAGGCGGCCCTAAAACGGGCGTACACACGGACTCGACAAGCGTTTTTTCCATGGTAGTTAGCTTACGAGGCAGTTTTGTTCTAGCCAAAGTCCGCCTTTGTTGCACCTTGCTCCGGCTGTACCCGCGTCCACTGCGCCTCGCCTCGCTCTAACCAGTCGGACTCTGCTGGCTCGTGCCTACCTCTAGGGCGCCATGGATGGCCCGTCCGCTCCGCCTCCAAGCCATGGCTCGCCGCTTCCCCGCCCTCGCGTCGTGGCCGTCGTTGCTCTCGCGTTGCCTGCGCGCTGAGCCGGCTGCCGCAGTGGCTGCTATCGCCGCTGCCGCTGCCGCCACCTCTAAGCCACCCCCGCCGGTGTCTCCTATGAGCCACCCCCGCCGGCGTCGCCTTGAGCCGCCCCCGCCCGAATGCTGCTGTGTTCCGCTGCTACCGCCAGCTGCTGTTGCGACCCGCCGGCCACCTGCAGGCTCTCCCGCGGCCAGCTCCGCTTTCGCTTGCCTCCACGGCCGTCTCGCAAACGCCCTTGCCGGCTCCCCTCCAGAGCTGCTCAGGCCGTGCTCTGGTGGCTCGCTGCCCCGCGCACCCCGTCGCGCTCCGCCGGCTCGCCTCCGCGGCCCTGTTCCTCCGACTCCCAGCCGGCCGTGTCTCCTGCTGTGGATCCGCCGAGTCAGCTCCGACTCCTCGCAAGGCCACCCGACACCGAGATGGAATCGGCTTCAAAGCCGCCGCGCTGTCCCCGCCGTCCGGTCCCCGCTGTGCCGACCCACCATAGCCACCATCACCCTGCCGCACTTACTGCATTTGCACCAGCTGGCCTACCCTCTGCCCCGCCTCCGCGTGCTGCCGGCTCTGCCACGCTTCGCTGCACCAGGCCTTGCCCCGTAGCTCCTTCCTCTGACGTGCTAGTGCGTCCCTGCCGCCGCTGCCTCGACTCCCCGGTCTATCTTGCCGGTCACGCCTCGATTGCGCACCTCCGCCAGCAGAACACGCTCGAAGGGATGTTGCAGTACCAGCGCGAGCAAGAAGAAAATAAACTGCTATTAGTATAAAGCATGGGGATCGAGGATGGATGGATATAATACTTCACAAGGAATTGCAATGCTGCTGCTTCGGCGAAAACTATCGTTTCTTTGCCCAAACATACAGATCAACACAGGCGTTTTTTTGAGTCTGATACTCTGAATCTACATCCGTATTTATTTGAGAAAGTGTTTTCATTCATCTGAGAAAAATATCAGGTGTTCTCTTTCCATCTTTATTTGCCGGCACATACTTAATTCTTTTAAGAACAAATTACTCTCGCTGCGATATGTCTTATGCAGGGTAATTATTCACTAAAAGAGCGTTTGTCGAGCCACAGATGTAGAGCTCACGCAAACATCATATTGCGTCGGTATCACGCACGATCACCCGCTGGTACGAGCCGCCCAAAGACTACAGCAAGCCGCCGTAGCCACGTCATGGTTTTCATCAATAACACCGCGACGACTCACAATCCATGATGATCGTCTCTCATCAACTGCACCAGCTCACAAACGCCGTGGCGTCTTTTACAAACATCACCCGGAGGGTCCGTTTCGAGCTGCCCTGTTCTGACCCTGGTGCAATCACGTTTCGAGTCGCCACCTCCACTGCGATTCGAGAGTGGCTCATCGATGTTGAAATTACGGGATGACTCAGCTCATCGTCGAGATGAAACAGGTGTTATCCACCCAATCTATTTTACTTATACTTTTTTGATTCTGTCGAAGAACAATTACTTCGTCTTTATAATATTTTTTGACGCAGGACAATTAGTCATTGCCAAAAAGGCACTATACTGTGGTGAGGGAAGCGTGCCAAAGGTGGTGGTGCGTATTGTGTTACTCAAGGGACTCCCTCGCCATTGCACCAGCTTACAATGCCATGGCCGTCCTTTGCCACTACGCCGGTTTTCAACGCTGTGGCCGACTCTCGCCACCACGCCGGATTACAACACCGTGGCCGTCTCTCACCACTGCGCCAGTTTACAACGCCGTGACCAACTCTCGCCACATGCACCGTTTCTCAATACCATGGCCGTCTCTCATCCGTCTGCACCGGCTTACAACGACCACGGATGACCCAACCGTCCGTGCCGATTTATAACACCCATGGCCGACTCATCCGTCGGCTCTGGCTTACAATACTGCGGCCGTCTTTTACAACAGAACCGGCTTACAATGCCGTGGTTGTTTTCTACGTCTACATCAACATATCGGTGCAGTGCTCGTCCATACGAGCCGCCCAGCGGACAAGCGCATGAGCTGCCGCCACTATAGTTTTGTTCACTTCAAGCAAACAGCCAGAACGAATCATCGACCGGATCATTGAAGTAATTAATACGGGATTATCTATAACCCGCCATGGCCAACCTCAACTTTCAATGGAGATTCTCAAGCCGCCTCTTTGAGTCAACATGAGACTCGGGGGCTACAGACATGGCAAGGCACAATTGGTCGTTTTCAATGAGAAGCCTGGGTCTTTTGCCAAAATGAAATTTTCTGGCTCAACAAGTTTAAGTCGACGTTGTTTTGTCGAAGGGGGCTTCTTACCGACGGGTTCGCTTATCTCACCCTAACAACCGGCGTTTACGCCAAAAATAGTTGTGGAAGGAGGCTTCTTGCCCTCGGGTATAGCTTCCATAAACCCTTCACACAGCCGGCTAGTACAATTACTAGTCGCGGCTGTCGAATGGAGGCTTCTTGCTGTAAGGTATACCTTACATAAACCCATCAGCAGTTGGCCCTATACAACATTGGCTGATTGGAGGAGGCTTCATGCCCTCGGGTATAGCTTACATCACCCTCCAATAGCAGGCTTTTTGAGCTGTGGTTGTCAGTAGAGGCTTCTTACCATTGGTATAGCTTACATAAACCTATTGTCAACCGGTGTTGGAATACAATGGATAAGTATTTGCTGTTAAAAGGAGGCTTCTTACCATCATGGTACAGCTTGCATCACCCCTCATGCAGCCGGCTGTAGGCCGCTTCAAAATTCATGAACAGTCGCCATTGTCAATAGAGGCTTCCTACCGTCAGGTATAGATTACATATATCCTAAGACAACCGGCTCTTAAAAGAATATTTTTGCAAGGGCGACTCATGTTACCATGAAAAGTTGCTGGCTTTAAGCCGCTTCTGGCTCTTCATTTGCCGCGGTTGTCAATGAAAGTTTCTTACATTGGAGTACAACTCATATTTCCCTACGACAACCGGTCATCAACAAAAGCTCATAAGACTCGGAGTCATGTTACTCCGGTTGACATCTCACAGGTTGATTATTCAAGGGGGGCTCCCACCCCCAGATAAACATGCCGGCTTATAAAAGTCGGATCAGAGCAAGATTATGAGGAAGGAGCAATGTTATGAAAGGTATTATCTCTTAATATGAGCTGCCATTAAATATTTGGCAAGAGCAAATGGATCTTTTAATAGCCAACATGGCTGGATCTTTATAGTTATCATAAACAGTGTTAAATGATTGGGGTTTTTAAGCCAGCTCGGGGAAATTCAGTATTTTTCAAGAGCCACCCTATCAGATATAATGTCGTGTCATCTAAATTGAGCGGCTCTCGGATTTCTTCAAATTGTGCTCTGTAGTAATCTACAACACTCATGGATTTCTCAGAACTTGTATTTTTCCGGGTTGCACTACAATCACGAGTAGGAATTTCATATGAAAGACAAAGGTATTATTCCAAGACATTCATTCCGGGTTATATTACAACCACGGTGAAAGATTCATTCAACAAATTGTGGTGAAGTCCTATTACTCTCACATAAGTCCCGAGTCGGCGCAGGCAGACGACCCGGCACTTGGGGGCTACACTATTCAAATCAAGTTTATATTAATTATGCAAGTCCCATGTCGCTGCAAGCATGCACCACGGCACTCGGGGGCTAATGCAAGCCGTATTTCAAATTATTACATTGTCAGCAAGACCCTATTATCTCAAAGAGATGACCCGGCCCTTCTATATTTTCTCAAGGATATTAGCCAGCCTTTCTATATTTTTATAAGTCCCAGCCCAGTAAATTCTTCCTGACCCGGCACTTGGGGACTACACCACTCAGATCAAACTTCCTAAGAAATCCCAAGTCGCCGCAGGCGTGCGACCCGACACTTGGGAGCTACAATATTCAGCCGTTTAAACAGATCATAAGGTTAGAATTGAAGACCCGCACATCACATTCTGATGAGCCGGCCCTTGCGGGCTACACCCGCCGAATCTCTCTGATGAGCCGGCCCATGGGGGCTACACCCGCCGAATCATTATAAGGTATAAAAGCAATTATAAGTCCCAGGTTGCTGCAGGTAGGACAACCCATCACTTGGGGGCTACACAGTCCATAATGTTATTTGCAAAGCACCAAGTTATCATGGATAATCTTGGACCTTGGGGGCTACAGGTAATATGGACATATCAAAAATTTTTGAGGACAATTGTCAAAGATTTTAATTATGGAGTTGAGCTATTAGACCCGGTGTCTTCAACTTTTATGACACGGTATTATCAAAATATCATAACCTGCAAGATTTTATAAGCCGCCTTGCTTCACAACAATGGAAGTCCGGATTTACATCAGATGGATTTTTATCTCAATATTTTTCTCAAGTCAGCTGGATTCTACATATTCGTCCCGGAAGTCACCAATGATAATGACCCGGCATCCTCAATAATTATGACCCGGCGGATATCACCCGCCAAAGAGCATTGGAAAGCCAACTCAATGACATATGAGTATTCTATTCTCAATATTTTTCAAAGGACATTGACAAGCAAGATGATTATCAAGATGACTCATTCATATGCAAAAAACACCCAGATTTCTGAGGATTTATTTTATAAGCCGGCCGAAGGCAAGACGGCCACTTAACATATTTTTTACTCTTATTTCAGGAGCTTAGCATGAATAAATTCAAGCTAACCTGGGGGCTAATGTCGGGGATATACCCCGCGGTATGACCCGGCCTGGCGACTCACAGGAGACCCGTTAAGGACATGACATCTTATAAATCACCCGGCTGGCGGAGCGTAGATGACCAAGGCCCAAGACCCGAGGGGTGAGCCGGCGCGAGGCGGCTCACGAGATAAGACCCGTTGGGTGAGCCGGCGCCAGGCGGCTCACGAGATAAGACCCGGTGGGTGAGCCGGCGCCATGCGATTCACAAGAGAAGGCCCACAAGAGAAGTCCCGAAGCGAGAATGATTCCATTAAAGGAAACAAGACCCGGAGTAGGATTCGTGAGAGACGAGTCCTAATCCTACTCCTAGTAGGACACTATTTGTAAACCTACCCTCTCCACTTATATAAGGAGGGGTAGAGCACCCCTAGAGGGACGAATTCTCAAGAGACACAAGTCTACAAGTTTAGACAACACAAGATTAGAGATAGAGAGATTAGAGGCTCTCATGATTAGAGGTAGCGATTAGCACCTTTGTAATCAAGAGATCTTCATCATCATCAACACCAGACAAGTAGGACGTAGGCTTTTACCTCAACTTTAGGGGCCGAACCTGGGGAAAACTCCATGTCTTCTCGATTCCGACCAACCCCTTGAAGCCACCACGTAGTTGCGTCTCGCCCTAAACCTAAGTCCGTGACCCGGACATCTGCCGTGACAAAACCACGACAATAAGAATCACTAATGAGACTGATGTCTCATCTGCAAAAACATAAAGTAACCAAACTTGACTACAAAGGTACTCAACAAGACTTACATCAGAACTAACTACATATGCATCAGTATCAATGAAGGCGGTTGTGTAGTTTATTGTAGCAAGCCAGCTTTGACTCTTGGCTAACCTATAGTACGACTACAAGTACTTTCTTTTGAGGTGGGATAGCGCACACGAGTCCACATATTCACTATATCAATACACCACTATGGATACACTCCCGTCTCCCTACGAGAAAGCCATCCATAGCACTCACGCTTATCTTGCGCATTTTAGAGTATCCACTTCAAGTTGTCTATGAACCACATAAGTTCGCCAAGTAGTCCATATCCGAGGACGTGGCTATTCGAACAGATTCATAACCCAGCAGGGTATAGTTCTTCACACATGCTCTCGCAACTAATCACCATATGCACGTCATGCATCTCGGCAACCTTCAAACGGAAGCACTGACGTGGGCGTCGGCCATGATCGTTAACCACACAAGAACCTAGTCCAGGATTACTACCTATTTGAGACTGAACCCGCACGTAAGTCCGGTCGAAGTTTCCTCTATGGCCTGGAACAATGTGCCCGGGGTTCCCAAGCCCACTATTCAGGTGCCTCTTGGTAGACCATGCCATTGTGCATCTACCGCATCACAGCCCACCCCCTCGGGCAGCGCTATGCATGGCCACAAACACTTTACCTACAAACACCAAAAACTAGTTGCAACTCCTGGACAGAGCTCTAGGCGATTAATAAGCCGAGAGGGGTCGAGTTACCGGAGCCCAATGTGTGGTAGTATCTTGTGTTGGATAACATACACAGAACTCCATTCTTAAGGACGGTCCAAATGAGAATACTCTCCATGTACTCCTACATGGCCTCTCGTCGCTACCTTTACAAAATTGTGTTCACACACTTAGCTCTCACACAGTAGGACATGTTCACCACCATTACCAATCATCGGGGATCAGACCCAACAAGACTCTAAGCATAGCAGGCACAATAAGAAAGCATGGATGAGTAAGCACAACAAGGATCAAGAAGTTGCTAGACATGGTAAGTGGTTTCAACTATTTACTGTGGAAAATACAGGTCATGCAAAGGAATGGGTTCAACTACCGATGACATTTAACACTTGAATCGTTATTGTCCTAATGTAGTAAGAGAGAACAAGAGTGAGAGAATGGGTTCATATCAGCATGCTCAAGGGGGGTTTGCTTGCCTGACACTTCTGAGGATAACAACGAGTCTTCATCCATGACAACAGTCTCAACGTTGGACTCATCGTCTACCGGGAAGGAACAACACTAGCAAACAGAGAAAAACCAACATTCAACTTATGCAATGCACAATCATGATGTATGATATGACAAGTTAAGGTACTGAATTGACCTACAGTAGGATTAGCCAAGTTAATTGATGTGGAATTCAAACAAGTTTGAATTCCAACTCCAAATGATATTTCAAATATTGACTTAATCATTAAATGTCCTACCTGGTCATGTTAAATTGTTTAAACATGTTGATCATGGCTTAAACAGACATGTTGGATTTTTCTGATCATTTTTCGTATATAAATTATTTTCATCTGAGCTACGGTTGAATTTCTATGATTTTTGGAAGTTTTAAACATTTTGTGATATTTCTTGAATTATTTTATTACCAAAAAATCAATTAATGCGTCAACAATATGTCAGCATTGCGTCAGCGGGTCAACAACCCTGGGTCCAGGTCAAACAGAACGACTAAGATCCACACGTCAGTGTCACAGGGTTAATCCCCACGATGACGAGAGGCTTCACCCACCCTGAGGCCCACTGTCAGCGGTTGGGGGGCCTAAGTAAGCAGGGGATTAGGCCCTAATGCCCGGCCACATCGGAGCTCACTGGAGTTGGGCCGACAGCGAGCAAAACAATGGCGGGGCTCACCGGAGTTGCGCTAACGGTGGCGGTCTGGCGTGCTGAGGGCACCGGGAGGGAGCCCGCGCACGCGCACATCCAGCAAGGGCAACAGGGGGCTCGGGGTCACCAGAGTTGAGGTCTGTTATGAGCTCAGCGACGGCCGGAGCTCGGGCAGCAAGGGGGCGACGACTACGGCGAGAGATAGGCCACGGGGTTAGGGGGATTCGACGTAGGAGCTCACATCGGGTCGTTTGAGGTAGACGGCTAGCTCAGGGACGGTTTGGAGATGGCGAATGGCTGCGGCGATCTCTGGCGGCCGAGGCTTCAAGAAGAGCTCAGTGTGGCGATTGAAGACGTCTGGCGTCACGTGACTCAGCAAGGAGCGGCAGCACATCAGGGCAGAGCTTCTGGGCTGCTCGGGGCGATAAGGAGCGGTGAGGCTAGGCTAGCGACGGAGAGCTCGAGCGGTGGCCATGGCGGAGCAGAGAGCGAGGGTGAGAGTGAGGACGGGGGATGGGGAGAGGGGCCGATCCAGATGACGCTCTGGGGTCTATCCCCTCGACAGCGCGATGAGGAGTAGGCTAGGCAGGCAGGAGGCGTGAAACCCTGTCCCCGTTGCCATGTCCTCTTCTCCTCTGCCTACTGGTAGAGGTAGACAATTACTGGAAGATGGGCCAACTGGGCCAGCCTGTTGCTGGGCCTCACGTGAGATCTCTCTCTCTCTATCTCTCTCTTATATTTCTATTTGTTTCTAATTTCTGATAGATGTTTTATTTTTGTGTAGGCACAAATATGTGGCACAAAAGTACTAAAATATCTTGTAGAGCTTAGTTTGAATATTTCAAACCTCCACAAAAAGTTTCAGCAATTTTGAATAGCTATAATAATTATAGTGCATTATTTGTCCTTTTCGGAAACTTTGTTGAATTATTAAAAATGCCAAAAGTGGTTGGGTAAAATAAAATGCATCTTTGATTATTGTTACCAATATTTATCAGGAAAGATGAACATTTCTTAAGGCCATTTGGGTTCATTGAAAATCACAAAGATTGGATTTGGTTTATTTTAGGTGAGGTGCTAGGGTTTGTGATAATCCCCATTTCATATTGATGCAAATTTAAAAATGATGCTCACACTAGCTAGTAAAATGCAAAGGGGGTTACTAGGGATGTGACATAAAGGTAGTCTTCTGTTGGTCCTCTTTTGACACAGGTATTTGAGAGAAACCAGAATACCCATCTAGAAAAGAGAAATGCGTGTGTTTAGATAATATTTCTAGCATTTGATCAATGAATGGAAGAGGGTAATGATCTTTTCTAGTAGCTTTATTCAATTTCCTAAAATCAATTACCATTCTATAACCTGTAACAATTCTCTGCGGGATCAATTCATTTTTTATCGTTAGGAACTACGGTAATACCTCCTTTCTTAGGGACACAATGAATGGGACTAACCCATCTACTATCATCAATAGGATAAATGATAAGTGCCTCCAGAAGCTTTAATATTCTATTTCTTACCACTTCCTTCATTTTAGGATTCAACTGTCATTGGTGATCAACCACTGGTTTAGCATCAGGCTCCATTTTAATTTTGTGCTGACATAGAGTGGGACTAATGCCCTTAAGATCATCAAGAGTATATCCAATATCAGCACGGTGCTTCCTTGGAGTTTTCACTAATCTCTGTTCTTTATGCTCTGAAAGGTTAGCACTAATCATAACAGGATATATCTTCTTTTCATCCTTACTAGGCAGTTCTTTATCTTGGGGTTGTCTACGAAATTTAGAGAAATTAAACTCATGAGACGCATCCCCAAACCTTACGGTAACTGTTTCGTTCACACAATCTATCCTGGCATTAATGGTATTCAAGAAGGGTCTACCAAATATAATGAGACAATATTATCTTGTGGGGAACCAAGAAAAAGAAAATCAGTAGGATATTTGATTTTCCCACACAAGACTTCAACATCTCTAATAATACCAACTGGTGATATAGTATCTCTATTAGCAAGTTTAATTGTAACAACAATTTCCTTTAACTCAGCTGGTGCAATATCATTCATAATCTCTTTATATAAGGAAAAGTGAATTGCACTCACACTAACACTCATATGACATTTGCCATGATAGCAATGGTCTCCTATGTTAACAGAAACAATAGGCATGCTGATGACGGGTCTATGTTCATCTTTACCATCAGGTTTAGCAATCCTAGCAGCTTCATCACAAAATTGAATAACATGCCCATCAATATTATCAACAAATAGATCCTTAAGCGTAGCAATACTAGGTTCAACTTTGATTTCCTCAGGGGGTGTAGGTGTTCTAGCACAGCTCTTACGAACCACAGTCGAAGCTTTAGTATGATCCTTTATTCTAACAGGGAAAGGTGGATTCTCAATATAAGCAGTGGGAATAATAGGTTCAAAATAATAAGTAGTAGTTTTCTCATTAACTTTAATAGTTTCAACTACTTTCACTTCAATGGGAGGATGATATTTAAACCACTTCTCCTTAGGCAAATCAACATGAGCAGCAAAAGATTCACAAAAGGAAGCTACTATCTCAGAGTCAAGCCCATATTTAGTGCTAAATTCACGAAAAGCATCGGTGTCGATGAAAGATTTAACTCAATCAAACTTAAGGTTCATGCCTCACTCCTTAACTTCGTCGAAATCCCAATCTTCAGAGTTGCGTTTAATTCTGTCCAAGAAATCCCATTTGAAGTCAATATCTTTCTTCATATAGGAACCAACACAAGAAGTATCGAGCATGGATTGATCATTACGAGAAAGCCGAGCAAAAAAATTCTGAATAATAATTTCTCTTGGGAGCTCATGATTGGGGCATGAATATAACATTGACTTAAGCCTCCCCCAAGCTTGAGCGATTATTTATCCTTCACGAGGCCAAAAATTATATATATAATTCCGATCACGATGAACTAGATGCATAAGGTAGAACTTCTGATGAAATTCCATCTTTAATCGGTTGTAGCTCCTTGATCCAATATCATCACATAGACTATACCATGTCATTGTATTTTCCTTCAAAGATAAAGGAAAAGCCTTCTTCTTAACATGATCCTCGGGAAGACCTTCAAGCTTAAATAATCAACAAACTTCATCCACATAGATTAGATGTAAAGCATGATGTAGTGTTCCATCTCCTGTGTAAGGATTAGCCAACTATTTCTCTATCATTCCCGAAGGAATTTCATAATAGATATTTTCAGTAGGTTCAGTAGGTTGAGGGACAACTCTTTGTGTTTCCGATCAAAGGATTACTTTCCATAGTGACAAGTGGCAGTAAATTTCAGCACGCTATATAGTTTTTTCCTTACCAAAGGCGTTTCACTCCTCGACAACGGCGCCAAAAAAGAGTCTTGATGACCCATAAATATAGGGGATCTATCATAGTCCTTTATATAAGTAAAAGTGTCAAACCCAACGAGGAGCAGAAGGAAATGACAAGCGGTATCCACTAAGGTATTCTATGCAAGCACCGAAATTATCAGTGACAGACAGTTTGGTGATAAGATAATTCGTAACGAGTAACAAGTAACAAGTGTAGAAAAGGTGCAGCAAGGTATCACAATATTTTTTGTAGCAAAGGACAGGTCTGGACAAACTCTTATATAAAGCAAAGCGCTCCCGAGGTCACATGGGAATTTCTGTCAAGCCAGTTTTCATCATGCTCATTTGATTCGTGTTCGTTACTTTGATAATTTGATATGTGGGTGCACCGGTTCTTGGGTGCTACCCTTACATGGAAAAACCTCCCACTTATGATTAACCCCTATCGCAAGCATCCGCAACTATGAAAGAAGAATTAAGGTAAACCTAACCATAGCATGAAACATATGGATCCAAATCAACCCCTTATGAAGCAATGCATAAACTAGGGTTTAAGCTTCTGTCACTCTAGCAACCCATCATCTACTTATTACTTCCCAATGCCTTCCCTAGGCCCAAATAATGGTGAAGTATTATGTAGTCGACGTTGACATAACACCACTAGAGGAGATACAACATACATCCCATCAAAATATCGAACGAATATCAAATTCACATGATTACTTATAACAAGACTTATCCCATGTCCTCGGGAGAAAATGTAAGTACTCACGAAAGATGTTCCTGTTCAAGATCAGAGGAGTATTAATTATAATGAAGGATCTGACCATATGATCTTCCACCAAGTAAACCAACTAGCATCAACTACAAGGAGTAATCAACACTACTAGCAGCCCATAGGTACCAATCTGAGGTGTTGAGACAAAGATTGGATACAACAGATGAACTAGGGTTTGGAGAGGAGATGGTGCTAGTCAAGATGTTGATGGATATTGATCCCTCTCGATGAGAGGGTTGTTGGTGATGATGATAGCTTCGATTTCCCCCTCCAGGAGGCAAGTTTCCCCGACAGGACCGCCCTACCGGAGCTCTAGATTGGTTCTACCCAAGTTCCGCCTCGAGACGGCGGCTCTTTGTCCCGAAAGTTCTCTCCAGATTTTTTCCAGGTCAAAACGCTTCATATAGGAGACGATGGGTGTCGGAGGAGCCACAGAGGGCCCACAAGTCTGCGAGGCGTGGCCAGGTGGGTGGCCGCGCCTAGCAGGCTTGTGGCCTGCTGGTGGCCCCCCTCTGGTTAATTCTTGCACCAGTATTTTTAATTAAATCCAAAAATATTCTCCATAATTTTTCAGGACTTTTGGAGTTGTGTAGAACAAGTATCTCAGATTTTCTCCTTTTCCATTCCAGAATTCCAGGTGTCGGCATTCTTCTTCTACACGTCAACCTTATAAAATAAGAGAGGAAAGACATAAGTATTGTATGATAACGTGTTATAACAGCCCTTAATGCAACTAATATCAATATGAAAGCATCATGAAAAATGGACGTATCAGGGACCTTTAGTTGCGGTTGGTACACCCAACCGGGACTAAAGCTCTATTTACTCTTTTTTTATATTTGAAATAAACGCTTTTATATTTGCAATAACTATTAGAATATTCATAGTTTTTTAATTAATCTTTCTGCTTTGTGTCAAAACAATTACAAACTTTCTATTAGTGCTAGTAGTTTTCAAATTTAAATAGTTTAAATTTGAATTCTTTGGAATTTTTTGTGAATAACTAGTGTGTGAATAACCTTAGTTTAAAAATATATTTTTGAGTGAATATTGTTGTTTTTGTTTAATATTAGTATGTTTTATCATTATTTTAAATTTTGGATTTTTTAAGATATTTTAAATAGGTGTTTGAATCAAAACTAGATTTTCTTTTACTTTTTTTAGTTGTATAACTTCATTTGTTTTAATCAAAAATCACTATTAATGAGCTATAAAAAGGTTGAAACTTGTCACGGTATCATCATTTCACCCACATAGCATGTGGTAAAAAGTTGAGAGGGTTACGGTAATAACTAGATGCACTTCGTGTGCAAACTGGACCATCTCCTTCGAAGTATGAGGGTTACGAACAAAAACTCATATGTTACAAAGACATTTCATGTTTTTTAACTTATTTCAACTCCAGACTTTTTGTGCATTCTAAGCCACATACTCAAATTTCAACCCTTTCTAAGTTCATTTGCTATTTCTCATCCATTTAATGAATTCTTTTGAGCTAAAGGACCCTGAAATTTAAAAGCAACACAAACGAATTGTGAAACGGTTGAAACTTGGCATGGGATCATCATTTCACCAACATAGCAAGTGGTAAAAAGTTGATTGGGTTATGGCAAAAAATGGATGCACTTTGTGCACAAACTAGACCATCTCCTTCGAAGTATGAGGTTGTCAGACAAAAACTCATATGTTACAAAGGGATTTCAATTTTTTAAACATATTTCAACTCCGGAATTTTTGGGCATTCAATACGAACCATTCCAAGCCACATCCTCAAATTTCAACCATTTCTAACGTCATTTGCTATTTTTCATTCATTTAATAAATTGTTTTGAGCTAAATGACCCTCAAATTAAAAAGCACCACAAATAAACTCTCAAAAGGATGAAACTTGGCATTGTATCATCATTACATGCACATAGCAAGTGGTAAAAAGTTGAGAGGGTCATGGTAAAAACTAGATGCACTTCGTGTACAAACTGGACCATCTCCATCGAAGTATGAGGGCTTCAGATGGAAATTTATATGTGACAAAGGGATTTCAGTTTTGTTAAAATATTTCAACTCCAGTCTTTTTGTGCATTCAATATGAACCATTCCAAGCACATTCTCAAATTTCAACCCTTTCTAACTTCATTTGCTAGTTTTCATACATTTAATGAACTGTTTTGAGCAAAATGACCCAGAAATTAAAAAGCACCACAAATGAACTCTGAAAATGTTGAAACTTGGCAAGTGGTAAAAAGTTGAGAGGGTTACAACAAAAACTGGATGCACTTCGTGTACAAACTGAACCATCCCAAGAGAAGAAAAGTGATGACGGTGCAGCGTGCCTTTTCCACGCAAACTTATTATTGATTTTGGTCCAAGCGTGCCTTTTCGACGCAGTATCCCTGTATGCCATGATTGAGGAACAACAATCAGCTTAATGGCAGGAATAAAGTCAACACAAAACTCAATAATTTCCTCTGTTTCATGGCCCTTGGAGAAGCTTCCTTCTAGCCTAGCACGGTTACGGACATATTTCTTTAAGACTCCCATGAACCTCTCAAAGGGGAAGATATTGTGTAGAAATACAGGACACAGAATGGCAATCTCTTCGACTAGGTGAACTACGACGTGCGTCATAATATTAAAGAATGATGGTGGGAGCACCAACTCGAAAGTGACAAGACATTGGACCAAATCATTCTATAAGCTTGGTAGGATTTCTGGATCGATTACCTTCCGAGAAATTGCATTGAGGAATGAACATAGCTTCACAATGGCTAATTGAACATTTTCTGGTAGAAGCCCCCTCAACGCAACCAGAAGCAATTGTTTCATGATCACGTGGTAGTCATGAGACTTTAGGTTCTGAAATTCTTCCTCTCCATATTTATTTTTCCTTTTATATTTCATGAGAAGCCAGATGGGACCTTCATACTAACCTGGCATTCAAACAAGATTTCCTTCTCTGCGTTGGTAAGAGCATAGCTGGCATGACCTTCATACTGCTTTGCATCCAGACCGTTGTTTTCCTGCACACGTTGCTGGCCCTCCCGTGACTTTGGTGTATCTTTAGTCTTCCCATCCACGCCCAGGAATACTAATAGGTTCACACAAAGATTCTTCATCACGTGCATCACGTTGATTGCAGAGCAAAGCTCTAGGACTTTCCAATATTCTAGCTCCCAAAATAAAGATTTCTTATTACAAATGCGTTCATGTCCCTCAGTGTCAATCGGAGCAGATTTTCCGCTAGGACCCTTTCCAAATATTACTTGTAAATCCTTGACCATATCAAGTATGTCATCACCAGTACCGAAGACGGACTTCTTTCGGTTATCTGTCTCAACTTTGAAATGCTTGCCTTTCTTTCTTAAGGCATGCTTGCTGGAAGAAATCGACGATGTCCCAGGTACACATTCTTCTTGCATTTGTCCAAATATATACTTTTGGTATCATCTACACAGTTTGTGCATGCATGGTATCCCTTGTTTGTCTGTCCTGTAAGGTTACTAAGAGCAGGCCAATCATTGATGGTTACAAAGAGCAATGCTCACAGGTCAAATTCCTGCTTTTTGTGCTCATCCCACACACGTACACATTTTTTTATTCCACAACTATAAAAGTTCATCAACAAATGGCCTTAGGTACACATCAATATCATTGCCGGATTGCTTACGGCCTTGGACGAGCACTGACATCATAAGGAACTTCCGCTTCATGCACAACCAAGGAGGAAGGTTATAGATACATAGAGTCATAGGATATGTGCTATGCTGGCCGCTCTGCTCCCCAAATAGATTAATGCCATGTGCACTTAAACCAAAACATAAGTTCCTTGGGTCATCTACAAAGTCCGGCCACTCTCTCTCTCGATTTTTCCCACTGCAAACAATCAACGGGTACTCCCAAGTTCTCGTCTTTTCTACGGTCTTGTTTATACCATCGCAAAGACTTGGCATGCTCTTTGGTTTGGAAAAAACGTTTCAACTGTGGTATTATAGGAGCATATAACATCACATTGGCAGGAATTCTCTTCCGGGGGCGATCGACCTGAACATCATAAACAGGGTCATCGCGATTGATCTAATATCGCAATGCATTGCATACCGGGCATGAATCCAAATTCTCATACTCAACATGGTAGAGGATGCAGTCATTAGGGCATGCATGTATCTTTTTCTCCTCCAATCCTAGAGGGCAGACAACCTTCTTTGCTTTGTATGTACTGTCGGGAAATTCGTTGTCCTTTGGAAGCTTATTCTTCATTATTTTCAACAACTTCTCAAATTCCTTGTTAGCTACACGATTCTTTGCCTTCCATTCCAACAATTCGGGTGTGGTACCGAGCTTTGTGTTGTCAGCTTTGCAATTTCGGTACAACGCTTTTTTGTGATCATCTAACATGCGCTGCAACTTCAACTTCTCCTTTTCATTTTTGCAATTTCTTTTTGCATCAGTAATGGCCGGACCAAGATCATCAGCACGCTCACCTGATGCCTCCGGTTCTTCTTCTTCATTCTCTTCCCCCATTGTACTACCATCATATTCAGGACACCCAGGATAGTTGTCGTCATCCTCTTCTTCTTCATTCTCTTCCATTAGAACCCCTCTTTATTTGTGCTTGGTCCAACAATTATAGCCGGCCATGAAACCAGACGTAAATAGGTGGACGTGAATTTGTTTTGAGCTAGAGTTAGTCTTATCATTCTTACACACACCAAATGGACAACACATAAAACCATCCCGCTTGTTTGCCTTAGCCATGAATAAAAAACTTTGCACGCCATTAATGATCTGGGGAGAGCATCGGTCAACATACATCCATTGCCGGTTCATCTTCATTACACAACACCGAGAAGACCAAATTAATAAAAGTTCAAAACTAAAGTTGATACACACTTATACTCATAAAACAACTTAAAGCTATCTACCTAAAACATTTTAAATGAAACAACAAATGCAATCAAAATCGCAACTAAGGTAAAAATTGATACAACAACATAATGATACCAAGCCTCTTTATTAATGGCATATTTTCTAATCTTTCTACTTTTCAATTGCATTGCATCCATCTTGATCTTATGATCATCGATGACATCGGCAACATACAACTCCAATTTTTTCTTCTCTTCTTAAACTCTTTTCAATTTACCTTTCAAATCCTCCCTTTCTTTTTCAACTGAATTTAACTTCTCGATAATAGGGTCGGTTGGCATTTACGGTTCAACTACCTCCTAGATAAAAATATCTATGTCAACTTGATGGGCATAGTTGTCATTAACACAAAATACAACAATTTTTTACAAAACAGAATATACCACATCTGAATCGTAAACAAGACGAGGGCTGACAGGCACGGATATCATAACCATGGAACTATATATACCAACAATCATACAAGTAAGAAAACTATGCAAGTAACTATCTAAATCATACAAATACAATTTTATTTATAAAAATGAGAAGAACACAAGAAGAGGCTCACCAAGGTGGTGCCGGCGATGGGACGGTGCGGTTGATCGATGGTGGTTACGACGGGGACGGGAAGGCACACTAAGTAAACCACACCTACACATATGCAAACTAAGGATTTAATTTGAGCTCAAATTGCATATAAATCAAAGAAAACTATCACATGATTACACCCAAACTAAAATCCAGAAATGACTATACTTATAAAAGCATTGCACGAGCTGATCTAACATTGCACGAACTGTTACAATCACTACAAAATTGCTATTGTCACTTATGCCATCGTTACCTCTACTTCCATACTATTTTGCTACTAAATACTTTGCTGCAGATATTAAGTCATTCAGGTGTGGTTGAATTGGCAACTCAGATGCTAATACTCAAGAATATTCTTTGGCTCCCATTTTGTCGAATCAATAAATTTGAGTTTAATACTCTACTCTCAAAAACTGTTGCGATCCCCTATACTTGTGGGTTATCAAGACCTTTTTTGGCGCTGTTGCTAGGGAGCATAGCTCTATTCTCTGAGTCACTTGGGATTTATATCTTTTGATCACTATGACGAATCTAAAAGACACAAAAACCAAGATCTATCCCTCTACTACGACGGGAGGTAAGGAGTTGCCATCTATCTCTTCACTTGATTCACCTTCTGTTATGAGTAAAATTGCGACAACACCACCTGCTATTGATTCTAATATGTCGCAAGTAATTGATGATGCCACTTCTTCTATGCATGATGCTTATGATGATACTTTGCTTGACAATATTGTGACCCTGGATGTATTTCTTGATGAATTTCTAGATTCAATGCTGAAACTGATCAAATTATTGAAACTGAACACTATGAGACACCTGGTAGACCTAGCTCTCCTAGATATTAATTGCCTAATATACCTAAGGGTTATGTTATGGACAGAGAGGTAGCTAGGGACTTTCTTGCTTGTAAGGATAGAGATGATCTTAAGAAATTTCTACGCAAGTGGAAGGAAAAATGATTGAATTCTAGAATGCAACATGATCCTAAGTTTGCTACTTCACCTACCTTTGTTACTGATAAGGATTATGAATTCTCTATCGGTCCTGACTTAATTACTGTGGTTGAATTTGATCCTTTCCATGGTTATGAATCTAAAAGTGTTGCGGCACATCTTACTAAATTGAATGATATAGCCATCCTATTTACTCATGAGGAAAAATTTGTTATTACTATATTCTTAAGTTGTTTCCTTTCTCATTAAAGGGATATGCTAAGATATGGTTTAATTCTCTTGGTCCTAGTTGTGTGCGTAGTCCTAGGATATGATATATTACTTCTTTGAAAAATATTGTCCTGCCCATAAGAAACAAGCTGCCTTGCAGGAAATATTTAACTTTGTGCAAATCAAAGAAGAGAGTCTCCCACAAGCTTGGGGAGGCTTGTCCAATTACTTAATTCTTTGCCTGATCATCCTCTCAAGAAAAATGAAATACTTGGTATCTTTAATAATGGACTAACCGATGCTTTTAGGGACCACCTCGATAATTGTGATGGTTTTGTTTTCAGGGAACGAACTGTCGAACAAGATGAACTAATATTGAATAATATATGGAGCAATGATAATGATTGTACTATTCCTGAACCACCTCCAAAGACCACTCCAAAGAAAAGAGGTATCCCGTTTCTCAGTCATGAAGATATGCAACAGGCAAAGAAATATACGAAAGAAAAATGTATTAAAGCTGAAGATGTTAAGAATATACGACCTATTGAAGAAATACATGGTCTTTATAACCCGACACAGGTAGTAGAGGTAAATTCTCTCCGTAGATTTGATGATGGTGATATTCCTTATAATAAGTCCCCTAGCTAATGCTTGGATGAGTTTGACAACTTTGTTGTTAAGCAAGAAAATTTAAATGCTTATGTTAGTAGACAATTGAAACATAATGCTTAGATGCTTGATCACTTAGGTGATTATATGAGTAGAACTATGAATGATCTTAAACTTATTAGTAAACATCGTTCCATGGTAACTACTCAAGTAGAACAAGTACTTAAGGCACAAAATGATTTGCTTAACGAGATGAATGGTAAGAACAATGATCATTCTGTTAGAGTTGTGACTAGAGGTGGTAAAACGACTCAGGAACCTTTGTATCCCAAGGGCCATCCTAAGATAATTGAGAAAGATTCTCAGGGAATTAATACTGATAAACCTAGTCATCGCAGTAATAAAAGGAAAATAAATGATGACAGGACTTTGCATGCTGCTAGTTTACCTATTATAGATACACCTAAAAACTCAAATGATATTTTTATTTCTGATGCTGAGACACAATCTGGTAATGAACATGGGCCTAGTGATGATATTAATGATGATGTTCATGTTGATGCTCAACCCATTAATGGTAATGATTTTGAGATCGAACCTGTTGTTGATCTTGATAACCCACAACCTAAGAATAAGAGATATCAAAAAAGAGACTTTGTTGCTAGGAAGCATGGTAAAGAAAGAGAACCATGGGTTCAGAAGCCCATGCCCTTTCCTCCGAAACCATCCAAGAAAAAGCATGATGAGGACTTTGAGTGTTTTGTTGAAATGCTTAGACTTGTCTTTTTGCATATGCGCCTGACTTATATTCAAAAACATGTCTCCTTATGCTAAGTATATGAAAGATATTGTGACAAATAAAAGAAAGATACCTGATGCTGAGATTTCCACGATGCTTGCTAATTATACCTTTAAGGGTGGAATACCAAAGAAACTAGGAGATCCCGGAGTACCTACTATACCATGCTCTATTAAAATAAATTATGTTAAAACTGCTTTATGTGACCTTGGAGCTAGTGTTAGTACTATGCCTTTCTCTTTGTATCGTATACTTGATTTGAATAAGTTGACACCTACTGAAATCTCTTTGCAAATGACTGATAAATCAATTGCTTTACCCATCGGTATTTGTGAGGATGTGCATGTCATACTTGTAAACGTTACTATCCTAACGAACTTTGTTATCTTGATATTCCCGAGGACAACAGTATGTCAATCATCCTTGGTAGACCCTTTTTCAATACTCTAGGAGCTGTTATTGATGGCAACAAGGGTAATGTCACTTTTCATGTTAATGGTAATGAGCATATGGTACACTTTCCGAAGAACCAACCTCAAGTTCATAGTCTCAACTCCATTGAAAAAAAATTCATTGATTATCATTGGAGATTTTGAATTCCCTCTCCCTACTGTCAAGAAGAAATATGATATACTTGTTGTTGGGGACATGCATATCCCGGTTGAGTTAACCTAGTGCTATTTGAAAATTCTCCGGTTTCATGTTACTCGAAAGAAGTTTGTTAATAAGACTTGATGAACCTTGTTAATGAATTCCTTTTGACGGACATGAGATGGATGAATTTGGGAAGCACAACCTTTTGTACCTAACTTTTACTTTCTGTTGTTTAGAATAAATAAAGTAAAAATGCTATTATTTTTCTGTTTTCTAAGTTATCCATGCAATAAAAATGACCGGAAAATAAAAGTTCTTCAAATGCCCAAAAACTCTAATATGAGTTTTTCTAGAATATTTAAGAATTTCTCGCAGTGAGAACATATCAGGGGGCTGCACCTGTGGGCCACAAGCCCAAAGGGCGCAGCCACCCCCCTAGCCGCGCTCAGGTGTCTTGTGGGTCCCATGTAGGCCCCCCTCACTTATTCCAGCACCCATCCACTTCGTCTTCCTCCAGGAAAAATCCCACCATTTCTCAAACCCATGTGCTGGCTCATTTTGCTGCCATTTTCGATCTCCTTGTGCAAAGCTCCATTTGCAAAACCACTTTGGGGATTGATCTTTGGTATGTGACTCCTCCAATGGTCCAATTAGTTTTTGTTTTAGAGCTTTATATGTTGCAAATTTTTGCTGCTGTGGTGACCTTGTTCTTGAGCTTGCATGTCAAAATTGTATAGCCCCAAGTAATTTTGATGCATGATATAACCTCTAAGCACTTGTGGGAGTAGTTGATATGAGTTTTGTTGAGTTTTGTTCATCTTTATTTTTGAGTCACTAAAAATTTCTGAAATTTTTCAGAGAAAGAAAAATGTTGAGGAGAATATACCAAGGGGGTTCCTTGAGCAAGAAGGCCCCGATACTCGTGATACATGAACCCGACCTTGAATCATCGAGGGAAGCTCAAGTATGGCCTTGTGAATTGCCATCAGATCAATTCATGGTTCATGCCCGCTTCAAGGAATATTTTTACGTGTACACATGAAATACTAGCCTTGGGGATTTTGTTTCAGACCAATGCAAGCAATGTCGGCTTCACTGATTCCTTCATCTGGAGGTTTGAATTTTCATCCAGGCATAATACGCATTCTGTTTTATTAAATCTTTATGATGAATCTTATACTATGGACCTAGAAGATTTTAACTGTGCATGCAAAATTCCACAATGGGGCATCCATAGTGATCCTCACAAAACTGAATATACGATTTTCTTGCTAGCATCACTATCGTAGAAACTAGAAATTTTACACAGGCTACCTTGGGGAGCATTCACTTTCCTGCTATACATTATTTTGCTCTCTGCATAGGTAGATGTATTAATGGTAAAAATGAGCAGAGCCACCTTTGTGTACGTGATCTTAGTGTTCTTAAGAGTGCGGTAATGGGTGATAGACGATATAGCTTGGGGGCTATTATTGCTAGGAGGCTACATAAAAATGCTAAGGATGGGTATTTCTTTGGCGGGATTTATGCCACTCATGTAGATAATTATAATGGGTTACCCATAAGGGGGAATGATATTGAGTTACCACCTTCTTTTCTTGATTATGAGTCTATGGTTCGCTACCAGTTTCCTATACCAACTAATTTTTGATAGACAGCGTGTTGTCCATATTATCGTTCCTGCTCCTGCCTTCTTTAACTTTCAGGAAAAATGGAGGCACTTTATAACCAAAGAGGAGGCAAACAAGTATGAGAGAAAGGCGGAAGCCGCTCGCCTCCACGGTGCAACCATTTAGGTGATAGCCACCGCAGCCCAGTACAACCCCAACTATGTCTTTGGATATTATCCGGGCCAGCCATGGCCCTAGACCAACTTAGTCCAAAAGCCTAAGCTTGGGGGAGTACTTATTTCTCACTGAAATTACATTCATGTTCACACACTCGTCTTAGTAGTCTATGCTCATAATTTTTGATTGTACCATCCTTGGTAGTTTATTTCTTCTTTCTGCTTTCTTCTTGTGTGCTTAATTAACCTTTAGAAAATCCAAATAAATTAGTTCTAGCTTTACCTTCTAGGCTATTTAAGTTATAGCATTAAAAGAAAACCCAAAAAGATTTCTCGTTCTTCTCTTGCTTGTTAGGAGCTTTCCCGTGTAAATAGTTTTTCTCATTAGTGTTTTGAATTTTCTTTCTTTGGGTCGTAAGGAGAAGACCACGATGAAAATGATGAGTGGCTCTTATATGTATTACTCTTTATCTATCAGAGAGCCCATATTACCTTGCCTTCTCCCTTGAGTTATTGTTTGCAGATTCCAGTTTAGTCCAGTGCATGTATACTCTTATTATTATTCACACTGTTTGGTCATGGAAGTGAAAGGCAATGATAGTCAGGACCGCGATCCTAAGTCATATGAATCCAAACTGTAACATATCACATCACTTTGCGGCCTCACACACGGTAAGTTCCACGGCTGCAGCCTTACCTTAGCCGGGACCGTTTGCATCTTTTGGCTCACGTATGTGAACATTTCTCTGGCAATCAAACGATAGAGAACCCGGGCCGACAAGACTAGTCATAGAACCCAAGTGGCACATCCGTACGGAAATAGGCATACATAACCCAGCAATGCAGGTGTCGGCCTCAAGCGAGTGTAGATGAGTCATAGCAAGCTACAAGGACTCCATTACACCGCGAGACATTTCCTCGAAGGGACAGACAAAGCAGCAGAGAAGGATACATGCCAGTAAATCAATGTGTCCGGAGCAGTAGCAAGCTACCATGGCTCGATGGAAGCATAAAGAGGCAGTTTCCCGTAAAGAGTACTACTAACGGGACACAACTAGGTGTCGGATCCCATACATACCATTACACGTCACACGTACGCATGACATGCTCGATATGCATAGATACAACCATGTCATCACAACATAACCATAGAACAACATGACTTTTATTTAAGAGGCTCAGACGAGCCTTGCATAATATGTTCTTACAGATAGGGGTCACATGACCCGACACTCAAGTCATACAAACAAGTTCATACAAACCATGCGGAAGCACAAAGCTGTCTGAGTACAAACAGATGAACGGGGTAAAAAGGCACACGGCCTGACTATCTACAGCCCGCCACAGGCGTAAGGTCGTAGCTAGGACACCAACTTATTCGGCATTGTCATTGTCTAGAAAGAACCCACCCGAAGGGTCCTGGGTCTCATCTGAAACATTTATTAAGCAAACATGAGTACAAATGTACTCAACAAGTCTTTAAAGCAGACCTAGGCTAATCATGCTCATGTGTCAACAATAGGGGGAGGTGGAGCTAATGCAGCCATGCCAACTTTGACTCATGGCTAACCGACACTACTGAATTTTAACTCTTTGTTTACAATTTTAGATATCGCACATGAGTCCACTAACTCCATAGCAATACGCCACCATAGATTCACTACCCTCTCCCAGGAGAGTGCCATCTACGGTACTCACACTTGTCTTGATATTTTTATGAGTATCCATTTGATTATCTATGAACATCATAAGTTTTCCAAGTAGTCCATATCCGAGGAAGCGGCTATTCGAATAGTTTCATACCCTGCAAGGGTGTACTTCTTCACACACGCTCTCGCCACTTATCGCTGTGTGCTCATAAAACCATGCAACTCGGCAACCTTCAAGCGGATGCCCAGTGAGGGAGTCGGCCACGACCGTCAATCGCGTAAGACCTCTAGTCTAGGCTATCGCCTATTTGAGACTGAACCCGCATGGATGTCTGGCCGAAGTTTCCGCTACGGCCCCAAACGATGTGCGTAGGGTTCCTAGGCCCACCATTTGGGTGACCCTTGGTACACCGTGCCACTGCCTACCGCGTCGTAACCCATGCCTAGGGTCAGTGCTACGCATGCCCTCCAGCATGCTATAAACACAAGAAACTACTTGCAACTCCTATACTCAGGACTAGGCAACTGATAAGTGGAGAGGGTCAATTAAGTATCCCAGCGTGTGGTAGTAACTAGAACTGGATCACAAACACGGAACTCAGTTCCTAATAACGGTCCCAATGAGACAACCCTCTATGTACTCCTACATAGCCTATCATCGCTACCTTTACCAAATCGAGTTCATCATAATATCATCACATCGGAACAACATTGATTCACTCAGTTCATCACCAAGATGAAACCGACCTGACACAACTCTAAGCATAGCAAGCATAGCAGGCAAAGTAAGTTAAGCACATCATGGCACAAGCATCTACCAGGTATGCTAGGTTGCAAGGTTTATCTATTTACTGTGACAATGTCAGGTTATGCAACAGAATAGGACCATCTACCATGTATGACTGACATGTGATCGGTTGTCCTAATGCAATAAACAAGAGCAGGAGCGAGAGAGTGGAATATTATCGGAATGATCAAAGGGATTGCTTGCCTTGCTAGGAAGCGGAAGGGTTCTCTCCTTCGTCGAGATACTCGGAGGTATCCTCAGGAGCAGGGCCTACCGCAATGCAGAGAAGAAACAATCAACACACAGAAGTGCAACAATATGATGCATGATCATGGCATGATAACATGTATAGATGAGCTAATGCAACTAGTGATCATGTTGATTTGAAATGAATTTGAATATAGGTTCAAAATTGTTCTGCATTTCAAATTCCATTTACTAACGTATTGGTAAATGTCAATGTTCACCTATTTAGATTGCTCTAACATGCATGGCAACAACATCGTTGGATTCATTGGAAATAGAAAAATGACGTCAGCCTGACGTCACTATGATGCCAGTTGGTCAGCTGACGAGGCCAGGTCAAACCTGACGTGCGGGGCCTGCACGTCAGTGGCCTAGGCCTAATCTCCGGGCTGACCAGGGGTTTGACCCACCCTGGGGCCCACTGGTCAGTGGCAGGGGCTAGCAAATCAGGGGAGATTAGCCCCCTAATGGCGGCCACGTCAGCACCGACCGGAGAGGGGCCGGCGGCGACCAAACCAGTGGCGGCGACTCGCCGGAGTTGGCCGGAAATGTGCCATAGAGCATTGTTTCGCCCGCCGAGACCATCTATAGGACGCCCACGTGCATCCGCGTCGATTGGGGCTAGGCTAGGGGCTCAGGGTGGTCTGCAGCGACGACGGCGATGACATAGGAGGCCGTCTGAGCTTGGACAAGAAGAGTGCGGCGTCTACTGGGCATAGGAGAGAAGGGGAAGAAGGGGAGGAGCACCAGCGGCTCACCGCAGTTCCAGCTGAGGCGACGGGGAGGTCGAAGGAGGTCCGGACGGGGCAGATTGTCGTGGCGGGTCTTCGATGGCCAGCGGGGAGGAACGGCGATGGCACGGCGTAAAAAAGCTCCCGGCGTCGGCTGGCTTCACAGGGAGGACGAGAAGGTCACAACTGGGCTATTGGTGTGCTCGGGAAGGCGCAGGGGGGGCTAGTGCGATGACGGCGAGCTCGAGCAGAGCTAGGCTATGGCAGAGCAGGGGGAGAATGAGGGCGAGAGAGAGAGAGAGAGCTTGCAGGAGAGAGGGAGAGGAGAAAGAGGCCATGGCGAGGGCCTCACGCTGGCGCCCTCCCAGCCCTCTAGGCCAGCAACCAGTCATGGAGGAGGTGGCCGGCGTGTACTCGCGTGCGGTGAATGCACACCCCTGTCCTCCTGGCGAGAGGACAGGGATGACTGGCCATGGGCCAGATGGGCCGGCCTGGTCTGGGCATTTCCCTCCTTTTTCTGTTTTATTTCGTTCTGTTTTTCCTTTTCTGACATGTGTCTAATTCTTTTGCAGGTACCAAATGCTAATTTAAATATCCCAAATATTTTATAAACTAAAGTTTGAATATTTCAAACTTATCTGAAAAGTTTCAGAATATTTTTAAAACAAAAATAATTATAGTGCTTTATTAAATGATTTTAGAAGCTTTATCAATTATCTTTGAATTGTTTTGATGGTTCAAATAATTAAAATGATCCCTGTTATATCATGTTCAATTTTACCAGACATAGGGAACATTTTTGAAGGGCATTTTGGATTTGTTGAATTTTCACCAAGTTTGAATTGGTTTGATTCAAAGTGAGCTTGGGGTTACCTTTTGGTTCCCCATTTCATGTTGAAGTAGATGAAAATATCATGCAAACACATGCTAAACTAGGTCACCTAGCTATGGTTGTGACAATAATGAAGATATATGATGAAAATATTGATATGGAGAAAGGTGGTACGAGTCGACTTATTTTGCTTTTGTAAATATGATTAGCTCTTCGTTCTGGACTCAGCTCATTATGGATGAAACATATTTGGAATGACAATTAGAGATTATAGCTACTGATGCCATGCTTAGGTAGATAATAGTGGATAATGATTTGTCTTGAGTGCCAACATGCATTTTAAAATGGTTGTGATGTAGTATGATAGGATGGTATCCTCCTTTAAATGATTCAAGTGGCTTGACTTGTCACATGTTCGCGCATGTAGTTGAAACGAAATCAACATAGCCTCCAAGATATTTATGTTTAGGACCCCACGTTTGTTGGTCATCCCTTCTTGAACAAGGTGCAGTCTCTCATTTATGTTGGAATCCAGAAGGGCAAGACGAACTTCTATGTGCCTCATGTCAAATCCATCGACATGAAGCATATGGTCATCAACACTCACTCTGAATACTTTGCTAAATCTCGTGCTCTTTGCCAGCAATGGCGTCTTGTTCCCTTTATTGCATTCAACAAGGATTTTGACTCTGAGATTGCGGCTCGGTTTTATGCCACTATTCACTTTCACACTGATGTGGAGAGGAGCATGACATGGATGATTGGTGGTAGAGTTATGCGTTCCAACTGGATGACCTTTATGAACTCTTTGGGATATCTGGACTCAGGGGAGGATGAGCCATTGGGTCTTCGACTGACGAGGATATGTACCTAGGGTAGGGTCCTAGGCAAGGCCTGCATATCCTACCTAAGGACAGCACATGGGAGGACTTGAAGATCAAGCATGAACTTCCGAGTGGATCCCTAGAGACGTTCAAAGTCACTCGACAGTAATCCACCCGGAGACGCCCGCACTCACCCGACAGTCGCGTGTCACTCGGAAGACCTCACTTTCACTCGACGCTAGAAGACCAGGAGCCATCATGAAGAGCCCAATGGGCAGACGCTGGTTCAATGGTCATTAGTAGCCTTTATTACGTATGTTACCTTTAACGACAGTCTTTAAACCCCATGACGAGGCCCTTAGATGCAGGACAATTATGAGGGGCAGCGGACTCTATATAAGCCACCCCTCCCCTCCTACACAGGTGTGAGAAACTATTGTAATCTCTACATTACACTCGACATAAAAGCTTCCGAGCACTAAGACGTAGGGCTGTTACCTCCATGAGAGGGGCCTGAACTCATACACATGTGTGTACACCCTCGCCGTAGCTAGGACTCTGCCCTCTCCATTCGAACCCCTACCATTTACTGTCAGGCTCGTTCCCACGATAGTTAGCGCCCACCGTGGGGCAGGCGTCTAAGCGACTTCCGGTGAGGTTGCATTTTTCATCTTTCAACATGTCTTCCCGCGGTGTCTTTGCTCTGGACCGCGAGGTCCGTTTCGAAGCGCTCACTTTCATCGCCGACGATTTGGTATGGCTCCAGGAGGCGCCTCTCGATGTTGAGGCACTCCCAGTTTGCGGTGTCGTGCATTTCCGCGTGAGTCCATGCGGCGTGTTGCTGCATCAGCCGTCGACCCCTTATGCATCAGCTCCTCTCGCCATTCGCGGTCGCAAGCGGTCTGGCCGCTCACGACTCCAGCGGTGGGTCGAGGACGCAGCGGCGCGTCCAGCTTCTTCGCAGGTTGCAACACTCAAACCTGTCGAGTCCCTTCATGGCGTGTTCGAACTGGATTCCTATCCGTCCGACTGGCCTTCCGCGTGCGAGAGCTGTGTTCCCGCAGTGGAGGTCTTGATGGCGGGCTCGCATCAGAGCTCGCCGCCTAGTTTCGGTCATGGTGAGTACGAGGCTGGTGGCCCGTCTAACGGGTAATTGCGTCATGATGAGAAGGTCCTTCATACCCCCATCATCGGCATGACCGCCGAGGCCCGAGCTTTGGAGGCCTTGCGCATTTTTCTGGAAGAGCTCCAGGCAGAGATAGATGAGCATGCCTGTCCGTGCACACCACGCTCCAGTCGATGTCAGTGATAGCAGTTCCCGACTAGATCTCACGATGGCATCGAGGTATACCGAACTCCCGTGCTTAATGTTGCTGCTGCTGCTGGGATAGCAGATTCCATTCAGCCTTCCCAGTCCGAGGCTGGTCGAGGGTTGTTGGAGATCAGAGCATTGTTATATGCAGCACAACGCCAGAATTTAGTAGTTTCACACGCTCGTCACAAGATACACAACCATTCACCCAAGGCAGAGACCATTAAGTCGGCACATAGTCCTGGGTCGCCCTTGCGTCATCGAGGCGACGGTTATCATGAAGGGCAAGACAGATATCAACACCACTGCGAAGTCCACCATCGAGTGCCCACTCCTCCATGGAGTGGTCCATATGCGCCCCGGTGCCAGGACAACAGGCACTCCTTCGGTGACGAGCGAGACGCGTACTTTGATGCCCGTGCGTACCTTCTTCAGAAGTGGATCGACAAGAGCAGAGCCTTCAGAGAAGGGCACGACAGAGATGTCCCGAGTGGTAGCTCAGCTGCAGTGCCTGGTCCATAGTGTTTTAGTAGAGCTATACGCTCTGTGGAGATTCCCCCCAACTTCAAAATGGCGGCGGGGATCAGAAAGTTTTCTGGTGAAACAAAACCAGAGACTTGGCTTGATGACTACCGAGTGGCTGTGCAGATTGGCGGCGGGAATGACGATGTCGCCATGAAGCACCTGCCTCTTATGTTGGATGGACTAGCTCGAGCTTGGTTGAACTGGTTGGATCCTTCCAGCATTCATTGTTAGGAAGATCTTGCCCGAGTATTTGTGCGAACCTTCGAGGGCACTTGCAAGTGCCCCAGGGTCTGGTCGACTTACAGCACTGCGTCCAGAAGCCCCGCGAAACCTTAGGAGACTATATTCAGCGACGGTCCACCCTGCATGATACGGTGGGAAATGTGTTAGAACACCAGGCTTTTCGTGCCTTCAAGGCCGGCGTGAGATACAGAGAGCTGTATTTGAAGTTCGGGCGCACGGGCGACATTTCACTCGGCAAGATGATGGAAATTGCCACTCGCTATGCCAATGGAGAGGAAGAAGACCGCCTCCGTAGCGGCAATGGAAAAGCGGTTGCCCACGAGTCTGGTGGCAGTAGCAATGGGAAACGAAAGCGGAAGGCTGAAGACCCAGTTCCGGCAGAGGCCGCAGCACTAGTGACGCAGTCGAAAAACAACGGCAAGGCCAAAGCTCAGTATGCCCCCAAGAAGGGGAAGGGTCAGCCAGGAACCGATATCTTGGATCAGCCATGTGTGATTCACACGAAGAAAGATGTAGAAGGCAACCTGATTTTGCCCAAGCACACCACTCGACAGTGTCGAACCCTGATGCAACAGTTCCAGGGAGACCATCCGAGTGGGAAATCTCCTGAAAAAGAAGTTGAAGACGAAGAGAAGGAAACCTTCTCGGATGTCATTGCTACCCTGGTGATCTTTGCTGACGTCGAGAGAAAGAGCCGTCTGAAAGTCATCCATAGAGAGATCAATATGGCTGTGCCAGACTCCCCCACCTACCTCAAATGGTCTCAGTATGCTATCACATTCGACTAGACAGACTATCCTGCACGTGTGGCCACACCCGGTTGATAGGCTTTGGTAGTTGATCCGGTGGTGCAGGGGACTCGGCTCAGAAAAGTCTTCATGGATGGCGACAGCGGCCTGAACATTCTGTATGCGGATACCCTGAAGGGAATGGGCATTCCTATGTCCCTTCTCAGTGAAAGCAGCATGCATTTCCATGGGGTCATCCCAGGAAAGAAGGCCAAGTCACTCGGCCAGATATCATTGGATGTGGCATTCGGAGATAACAAAAATTTCCGAAAAGAAAAGTTGATGTTTGAAGTCGTGAATTTCAAGAGCGCTTACCACGCCATTTTGGGTTGACCCGCCTATGCACGTTTCATGGACCAACCGTGTTACGTGTATCTCAAGCTGAAAATGCTGGGCCCTAAGGGCGTGATCATGATCACTAGCAATCGACAGCGGGCCGAAGAATGCCTCCAGCAAGGATCGAAGATCGCCGATCAAGAGATGGCCATGGTCGAGCTGGAGGAGTACAAGAAAACCACTGATCCTGCTGATTTGCTCCGCACAAAAAAGCCGGCTTCCGAGTTGGCATTTCAGTCGGCAAGTGAAGTAAAGAAGGTGCACATCCACCCGACGGATCCAACAGCTGCCCCGACGAATATCTCGATGACACTCGACAGCAAATAGGAAGACGAGCTCATCCAGTTCCTCCGTGAGAACTGGGATATCTTTGCATGGAAGCCTGCTGACATGCCAGGAATTCCCATGGAGCTTGATGAGCACCGCCTATGAGTGGATCCGAAGGCTAAGCCCGTCAGGGAGCATTTGCGTCGACCCGCAGTTGAGAAGCGCAAGGCAGTCGGAGAAGAAGTGGCCCGTCTCTTGCAAGCCAAGTTCATTCGGGAGATTTACCACTCCGAGTGGCTCTCGAATGTCGTGATGGTGCCCAAAAAAGATAAGTCATTGCGCATGTGCATTGACTTCAAACATCTTAATAAGGTGTGTCCTAAACACCATTTTCCGCTGCCCCACATAGATCAGATTGTTGACTCGACAACAGGGTGCGAACGATTATCGTTTTAGGATGCTTATTCTGGGTACCATCAGATCCGTCTGTTTGGCCCAGATGAAATAAAAACAGCCTTCATCAACCCGTTTGGGTGTTTTTGCTACATCACCTTTCCTTTTGGTCTCAAGAATGCCGGTGCTACTTTTATGCACATGATTTAGAAATGTTTACTCGACCAGATCCCTCGGAATGTCGAGGCATACATGGATGATATAGTGGTCAAGTCCCCCAAAGGTCTCGACCTGCTAGCTGACTTGGCTGAGACATTCACCAATCTGAGGCAATTCGACATAAAGCAAAATCCGGCCAAATGTACCTTCGGTGTCTCCAGCGGCAAGTTACTCGGTTTTCCCGTTTCCGAACGAGGAATTGATGTCAATCCCGAGAAGATCAGCGCCATTACCCGTATGAAGACTCCCGTGCGAGTGCACGATGTTCAGAAGCTCACAAGTTGCTTGGCGGCATTAAGTCAATTCATTTCTCGTCTTGGTGAGAAGGCTCTGCCCTTGTAATAGTTGATGAAGAAATCAGACACATTCGACTGGACTCCTGAAGCCGAAGCAGTGTTTGTTGAACTCAAAGCCCTGCTGTCCACCCAGTCGGTGCTTGCCGCTCCTATCAACAAAGAGCCCTTGCTCCTGTACATCGCGACCACAAATCAGGTCATCAGTACGATGCTAACTGTCGAGCGAGAAGAGGAAGGCACAGTCTATAAGGTTCAGCGGCCAGTCTATTATGTCTCGGAAGTTTTGTCCTCCTCGAAGCAAGGATATCCTCATTATCAGAAGCTGGTGTATGATATTTACTTATCAGCGAAGAAGGTGGCACATTATTTCCAAGACCACTTGATCTCAGTCATCAGTGATGCACCTTTATCAGGGATTTTCAATAATCGCGATGCATCAGGTCGAGTGGATAAATGGGCAATTGAGTTGGGGCACTTCGACATCAGATTCAAAGCTAAGAGGGCAATCAAGTCCCAAGCATTGGCAGATTTCATGGCCGAGTGGATCGAACAGCAACAACCTATCCAAGTTCACTTGGCACATTGGACAATGTTCTTCGACGGCTCCAAGATGCTGAATGGATCCAGTGTTGGCGTTGTTCTGATATCCCCTAGAGGCGACAAGCTCAGCTATCTCTTGCAAATTCACTTTGATTCCTCCAACAATGAAGCAGAGTATGAAGCACTTTTGTACGGGTTACGCATGGCTATTTCGCTCGGCATCAAGCGCTTGATGGTTTATGGCGACTCAGATTTGGTGGTGAATGAAGTGATGAAAGAGTGGGATGTTAGAGACCCTGCTATGACCGGATTCTACAATGCAGTCCGGAAGCTAGAGAAGAAATTTTAAGGCCTGGAACTTCACCATGTTCCTCGACTGAAAAATCAGGCAGCAGATGAGCAATCCAAGATGATCCGCTTCTTGACAGCCTGTCCCCAGCAGAGTGTTCCTGGAGCATTTGCATACTCCTTCGATCCAAGATGATCCCTTCACCGAAGACCCCTGCAAACCTTAAGCTCCTCTGACTCGACTGAAGTCGATGTTCCCGCCGTGAATGACCTGGTCATGGAGATGCTAGTTATCATTCCCGACTAGACTGTACCATACATAGCCTATATCCTCAAACAGGAGCTTCCTGAAGATGAAGCAGAGGCTCGACAGATTTTGCGCAGATCCAAAGCTTTCACTGTGATGGGAGATCAGCTTTTCAGAGAAAGTGTGTCGGGTGTCACCCAGCGCTGCATTTCGCCCGAAGAAGGTCGAATGATTCTAGATGAAATCCACTCGGGCACTTGCAGATACCATGCGTATTCAAGGCCGATCGTCGCTAAAGCATACCGAGCGGGGTTTTATTTGCCACGGGCTATGGAAATGGCTAAGGCAATATTTGATCATTGCGAAGGCGGTCAGATCTATGCAAACCTGTCACACAAGCCAACATTTGCTCTGAAAACGATTCCACTCGCCTGGCCGTTTGCGGTTTGGGGGCTCGACATGGTTGGTCCTTTCCGACCCAGGAAAGGAGGATTCACCCACCTGTTGGTAGCAGTCGACAATTTTACCAAGTGGATCAAAGCCAAGCCCATCAAGAAGTTGAATTCCCGCATGGCGGTCACGTTCATGAGAGAGATCATTATCCGGTTTGGCATTCCCCACAGTATCATCATGGTCAATGGCACTAATTTTGACTCGGAAGAATTCAGAAGATTCTGTAACTCCCAAGGCACCCGATTGGTTTATGCTTCCATTGCGCATCCTCAAACAAATGGGCAAGTTGAGCGGGCTAACGGTCTCATTCTGCAAGGTCTGAACCCTCGTCTCATGCGCGATTTCGGTCATGTCGCTGGTGTGAGGGTAACTGAGCTACCGTCTGTTTTGTGGGGGTTGAGGACAACACCTAATCGGTCGACCGGATGAACTCCCTTCTTCCTTGTCTATGGCGCTGAAGCTATACTGCCGACTGATCTGGCCAACAATTCTCCTCGAGTGGAGCTATATTCTGAGGCTGAAGCCGAGCAGGCCAGGCAAGATGGGGTAGATCTTCTGGAAGTGCATGAGATGGCTCTGATCCAGACCATAGCCTATCAGCAAGACTTGTGGCATTTCGACGCAAGGAATGTCAGAAGCCGAGCGTTCCATGAAGGAGATTTGGTGCTCCGAGTGAATCTACACCGACCTCACAAGCTAGCCCCTGCATGGGAAGGCCCTTTTGTAGTCACCAAGGTGCTAAACAATGGATCCTATCACTTATATAATCTTATGAAGCAGAGAGATGAGCCACGAGCTCGGAATGCAGACCTGCTTCGACGTTTTTTCACTTGAGTCATTAATTTTCTGATGTAATAAGAGTTTTTCATGAATGCAATTTGTGTCTACAATTCATACCTCGTCGTTTCCAACCGTGCAGTTATTTACTTGGGGATACTCCGAGTGACGAGCAATCCTCGCACTCGAGGACTTAGTTGTGAAACATGTTTCGCCTAAGTTAAAAACCCTGTCAGGTAGATAGCAGTCCATGCACTCGATGGCCTATTCATCTAAGTTAAAAAATTCGTTGAGACAATGTTAATCCATCCACTCGACAACTTAGACGTGAATCGACACTCGCCTAAGTCCAAAATACTCCGAGTGATGAGCGATCCTCATGCTCAGGGGCTTAGCTGCGAATACAATTCGCCTAAGTTAAAAGCCTCGTCGAGGCGATGGTAATCCATCCACTCGATAGCTTAGATGTGCATCGACATTCGCCTAAATTCAAAATATTCCGGGTGATGAGCGATCCTCACGCTCGAGGGCTTATCTACGTATACATTTCGCGTAAGTTAAAAAATTCGTCGAGACGATGGTTATCCATCCACTCGACAGCTTAGATTTGAATCGACACTCGCCTAAGTCCAAAATACTCCGAGTGATGAGCGATCCTCACGCTCGGGAGCTTAGCTGCGAATACGTTTCGCCTATGTAAAAACCTCGTCGAGTGGATAGTAATCCATTGACTCGACAGCTTAGATGCAAGTCGACATTCGCCTAAGTTCAAAATACTCCGAGTGATGAGCAATCCTCATGCTCGGGGACTTAGCTGCGAATACAATTCACCTAAGTTAAAAAAAATCGTCTAGTGGATCGTAATCCATTCACTCGACTTCTTAGATGCGAATCGACATTCGCCTAAGTTCAAAATACTCCAAGTGATGAGCGATCCTCATGCTCGGGGACTTAGCTGCGAATACAATTCGCCTAAGTTAAAAAACTCGTTGAGTGGATAGCAATCCATTCACTCGACAGCTTAGATACTAATCGACATTCGCCAATGTTCAAAATACTCCGAGTGATGAGCGATCCTCATGCTCAGGGGCTTAGCTGCGAATACAATTCGCCTAAGTTAAAAGCCTCGTCGAGGCGATGGTATTCCATCCACTCGACAGCTTAGATGCGCATCGACATTCGCCTAAATTCAAAATATTCTGGGCGATGAGCGATCCTCACGCTCAAGGGCTTATCTACGAATATATTTCGCGTAAGTTAAAAAATTCGTCGAGACGATGGTAATCCATCCACTCGACAGCTTAGATGTGAATCGACACTCGCCTAAGTCCAAAATACTACGAGTGATGAGTGATCCTCACGCTCGGGAGCTTAGCTGCGAATACGTTTCGCCTATGTAAAAACCTGTCGAGTGGATAGTAATCCATTCACTCGACAGCTTAGATGCAAGTCGACATTCGCCAAAGTTCAAAATACTCCGAGCGATGGGCAATCCTCATGCTCGGGGACTTAGCTGTGAATACAATTCACCTAAGTTAAAAAAACTCGTCGAGTGGATCGTAATCCATTCACTCGACGACTTAGATGCGAATCGACATTCGCCTAAGTTCAAAATACTCTGAGTGATGAGCGATCCTCATGCTCAGGGACTTAGTGGCGAATACAATTTGCCTAAGTTAAAAAACTCGCCGACTGGATAGCAATCCATTCACTCGACAGCTTAGATACTAATCGACATTCGCCAATGTTCAAAATACTCTGAGTGATGAGCTATCCTCACGCTCAGGGGCTTAGCTGCGAATACAATTCGCCTAAGTTAAAAAACTCGTCGAGTGGGTAGTAATCCAATCACTCGACAACGTAGATACGAATCGACATTCGCCTAAGTTCAAAACACTCCAAGTGATGAGCGATCCTCACGCTCGGGGGCTTAGCTGCGAATACAATTCGCCTAAGTTAAAAAACTCATCGACTGGATAGCAATCCATTCACTCGATAGCTTAGATGTGAATCGACATTCGCCTAAGTTCAAAAATACTTCGAGTAATGAGAAATCGTCACACTCGGAGGCTTAGCTGCGAAACACGTTTCGTCTAAGTAAAAACCTCGTTGAGTGCATAGTAATCCATTCACTCGACAGCTTAGATGCGAATCGACATTCGCCTAAGTTCAAAATACTCCGAGTGATGAGCGGTCCTCACACTCGGGGACTTAGCTGCGAATACAATTTACCTAAGTTAAAAAATTCGTCACGACAATGATAATCCATCCACTCGACAGCTTAGACGTGAATCGACATTCGCCTAAGTTTCAAATACTTCGAATGATGAGCGATCCTCACACTCGGCAGCTTAGCTGCGAAACACGTTTCACCTAAGTTGAAAACCTCATCGGGTGGATAGTAATCCATTCACTCGACAGCTTAGCTACGAATCGACATTTTCCTAAGTTCGAAAATACTCCGAGTGATGAGCAATCCTCACACTCAGGGGCTTAGCTACGAACACGCTTCGCCTAAGTTAAAAAACAAACTCAGTCAAACAGATGATTGAAAGCCAAATACGAACAAAATCCAAAGGGTAAACCATGGATAAATGTTTCGTATGAAAGCAAATGTGCTTAGGCCCAAGGCCTGAATGAAGTTTTTAAGGATACAAATCCACTCGGCATACCGAGGCAAATTTAACTGTTTCTTTCAAAGATAAGTTTTTCAAGCAGGTGACGGACTGGCGGGCTCGACGAAGGTGTCCAGGTCGATGCCGTCGGCGAATCTAGTGGATGCTTCGATGAAGGTCTCCATGAAGTGTGCAAACTGGAGTTTCTTCGTGTTGCCACCTGAAGCTCCTTTAGCCTCTCCTCCTTCACATCAGCCCCACAACGCCACGTCAGCCCCACAACAAGCGGCAGATTTCTTCCAGGCCTGCACTCGACTTGGAAGTTCGTCCAGGAGAGCCATCATAGAGTTGAGGTCAAGATGGAAGGTGTCCTTGGGCCATAGCTCTTTGTCGATCCTCTCCATTGCATACTTCAGTCGGACAAGATACGCCTAGACTCCCTGGAGCCGGAAATTGAGTCAGAGCATGTTCATGGCCACCGTGTCTACGATAGGAGACTTGGTGAGATCCAGATTGGGCTCAACCTCCTCTATCTCCTTCTCAAAGTCTTGGCAGAATTTTGTTGAAGAATGGGGAATGGGGGACAATCGATGAATTGCAACCCTCAAAGATTTTACAAAAGTTCAGTCAACAAAAATACTTACTGTCGAGCAGAATATACATCTTCCTCGAGAACTCGCTGAAATGCTTCTCCAGGCCATTGCTCCTCTTGTTCAGCTGCTCCGCCCTCTTGACGAGGTTCACTCGCTCTTGCTTAAGCTTGGTGTTCTCCTCTTCCAGCTTCTGGGCGGCTGCCAGCCTCTAATCTGCAACTTCAGTTTTGTCCCTGGCCACCCGTTGGGCGTCGGCGAGTGCTTTGTCGTTCTCCTCAAGTGCCTTCTTCATGGAATCTAAAGAAACAACGTTGTTGAGTCGCGCTTGGAGTTGACGGTTTTCATTGCGCACATCTATTCGACTGAGAGCACTCGGTTCAAAACATGAAAAGTGAAGATGAGAATGCTGACACTCGACAGTAATTACCTCCCAGAGACTTCAGCTTAGCACGCGCTCGCTCTAGGGAGTTGTTGGCAATAGCCAGGTCCAATTGCAACCGGTTCCTCTCATCCTCCATGTCCTTGTACTGCATTCCAAGTTCGCAAGCCGTCTGGAACCAACAAAAGACAGGAGTTCAATCAGCAAGTGGTTCCTAGACAGTCGACTGAGTCATGAACACAAGCGAATGACCATTTTGGAAGAATTCAAGCAGAAAGTCCACTCGACATGTCGAGTGGCTCTGGCGCTCCGTGCGCCATAAAAAAATTCAAAAGTTGTCTCTATTAAGACCCCTACCGATGCAAGCACTTGACAGTGGTCTCGGGGACTACACCTAGTGGGTGCGCTAAGAGCGCCCCCACTAAGACGGTTAACTTTCAATCCGTCGAGTAACTCGTTAGAAAATACACTCGACATGTCAAGTGACATTAGTACCACGCGTATGACAATAGACTCTAAGACCCCTGCCGATGCAAGCACTCAATAGTCGTCTCGGGGACTACACCCAGTGGGTGCGCTAAGAGTGCCCCCACCGAGGCGGTTAACTCTCGATCCGTCGAGTAACTCGTCAGAAAAAGCAGTCGACAAAGTCGGCCCTGTCATGACACTCATCCTGTTGAGTGACACACCTCCCCCACCGTATGAAGTGTAGTCGATCCCTATGCAACGTCATATAATGGTTTCATAATGATATCCATGAAACATGCAAGGTATCTATGGAGTGGTGTGATTCGAAGACAAAGTGTATCCTGTATACAATAGACGCTAAGACCCCCGTCGATGCAAGCAATCGACAACGGTCTTGGGGACTACACCCAGTGGGTGCGCTAAGAGCGCCCCCACTGAGACGGTTAACTCTCGATCCGTCGAGTAACTCGTTAGAAAACACGCTCAACATGTCGAACGACAACAGTACTGCGTGTACTACCAATCCTAATCCTACTCGACTACGATCCGATCTATTCTACTGGAGGAGATTCAAACATTCTACGGCAATCACCCAGTGGGTGTTCGGAAGTCAAGAAAAGACAATGGACTTACAATCGAACTTACTTGGACATTGATGCAGAGGGCTGCGTTGACGTCAAAACCCAGCTTGCTGGCTTCGTACGCCTCCTTGGTCCTCAGCATGAGCTGCTCCGCCTGGATCATGGCGTCCTTTGCAGCTCCGTTTTGGTCTTCCAGGATGCGATACAGAGGAAAGGCCGCCGTAGGTGGGGTCGGCGTAGTCGCTGAAGCAGCTGGATTAGCCTGAAGAGGTCCGGTTGGAGCCGACATCATGATGGTCGAGACGGTTGGAGGAGCATGCAACATAGGTGCTGCAGACTCAACCCCGGGGCGCATCGAGTCACCTCTCCTCTGGGAAGACTCCGCAGTTGAGCACTGGGGTGCTTGCGATGATGACGCCCTTCGGGTGCGAGCGAGCAAAGTGTCCAGCGGCCCCTCATCGTCCTCCACTTAAATGACCTCTACAACAATCGACAACATCAACATCTACATGTGTCGAATCCTATTCGGAAAAACTAACAACTTTCTTACCTCTATGAGAAGTGGCAGCATCATCGCTATCAACATTCATTATGTCCTCCTCATCTCGATGAGGCGAGGTCACAGATGTTGCAGCTCTGATGGAGTAGACAGCTTTCACTCGGATATAACTCAAGACTTCAGTCGACAGAACAATTCGGAAATGAACACTTACGTGGAGACGACAGGTACGGCCACCCTCATACGGGGAAGTGCTTTGCGAGGCTTGGAGGTGGCTTGTTTGGGCTGCTTGGCCAACCTTTCGTTCGACTCGACAGTTGAGGGGCAGCTCCATTTCGGGATCTTCTCGCTTGGCCCGGGGCCTTGTCCTCAGCAGCTGCCGGGTCATTGAGAGCCTTAGTGCGGCCTTCACGACGAGGGGGTGACTCTACTCCTTCCTCTTCACCGGAATCTTCATATTCATCCGCGGAGTTGGAGAGTCCGTCGCCGTCCACACTGCCGCCCTCACTCACCATGCCGTCGTGCACATAGTTCATGTTGGGAATAGGTGAGTGCATGTTCGTCCATTCCTGCATAATTCAACAACAGAGTCAGACCACAAGTCAATACATCACTCGACAGTATAAACATATCAGTCAACATTGCACATCTCACCGGGTTCTTCGGTGGGTTTTCGGTCGAGTAAGGCGGGATCCTCTTGGCTCCAGAGGGCTTGTCACAAGTTCCAGTGATGCTCCGAAGCCACTGCTTAAGAATCCCGTGTGTAACTTCTTCTAGATGCGTCCTGGTCGAGTCCCTCAGACTGGAGTAGTGCCACATGGTTTGGTCTCTGGCCGAGAGCGGCTGTATACGTCGACCGAGGAACGTTTCGTGCAGATCCATGCCTGTCACCCCGCCCCGGATCAGTTGAACCACGGCCTCGACTAGGATACCTACTTGGACATGCTCCTCGTTGGTCACCTTCAGGGACATGGGGGTAGCGGGTCGGTCAGGTGAAAACGAAGGAAGACCAGTCGACATGTTGGGTGGTGCTACATCTTTGTAGTAGAACCAGGTCGACTGCCAGCCTCAAACAGATTCCGGAAGAGAAAAGGCAGGAAAGGAACTACGTTTCCTTTTCTGGACCCCTAAGCCTCCACACAACTGGAGCACGTGGGTCTTCCCGCCGGCAGCAAGGATTTTCTTCACAGTCTGCGATCTGACCGTGAAGAGATGCTTAAACAACCCGCAATGAGGAGGGCAAACCAGGAAACATTCGCACAAGGTAACGAATGCAGACAAGTACGCCATGGTGTTCGGCGGAAAGTGATGCAGCTGCGCACCACAGAAATTCAGAAATCCCCGGAAGAATGGGTGAGGGGCATGGAGAAACCTCTTTCTATATGGGAGAGGAGAAGAACCCACTCTCCGTCGTTCGGCTCCGGCTCGCGCTCCTCCCCAGGCAACCTCCTGGCACCTTCCGCCACCTGCCCGTCCGAGACGAGGCCCTCGAGGTCGATGTAGGTGACAACAGAGCGGAGAAAATCCCCCTGCATCCATCCTGCAGGCGCGGTGAACCGAGCAGTCGAGGGCTTCTTGCCCTTGAGCTTCGACGTCCCCTTCTTTGCACGCTCCAGTTTCTCCGTCACGTTCTTCGTCATCGGAGCGGAAGTTCTGATCAGAGGGGAGCGGGGTGCTGTGCTGGGCAGCAGAGGAGGCGAAGGAAGAGATGGAGAATCGGCCGAAGGTACTGTGCAATCGGCAGCTCAGAGTCCTTTATATGTTGTCGAGTGTCTCACTGGCCGGTGGGCCCACGAGATAACCCACACGCCAATCGCTGACGGCGCCCCGTGCGTAGCGAGATGAGTGACGCAAGAATCGAAGCGTCGTGCCTCCACTAGCCATGATCGTGGCGTCATCTCCGCGCATGCGCGCGCTTCCCAAATTGGCGTCATCTCCACGCATGCGCGCGCTTCCCAAATTTTTGTATATCGGAGAATCCGGGGCCATCAGACCGACCCGTCATCTCCCCAAGATGTGCTCGATTCACTCGGACACTTTTAAGACTGAATGGATCCAGGAGAGAGGAGAAGAATTCAATCGACGTAAATCGCCTGTCGATCCTGAATGAATGCTAAGACTCAGAGTTCAATCGACGCAAGTTCCATGGAAATCTCAAATGTCATTCAGAGGATTTGATATACTAACTCAAAGTCTTTGTTGATACCTCCTTCCACCACACAAACCCCGATCGATTCGGGGGCTAATGACAAGGATATGTACCTAGGGTGGGGTCCTAGGAAAGGCCTGCATACCCTACCTAAGGACACCACATGGGAGGACTTGAAGATCAAGCATGAACTTCCGACTGGATCCCTGACGTTCAAAGTCACTCGACAGTAATCCACTCGGAGACTCCCGCACTCACTCGACAGTCGTGTGTCACTCAGAAGACCTCGCTTTCACTCGACGCCAAAAGACCAAGAGCCATCATCAAGAGCCCAACGGGCATACGCTAGTTCAATGGTCATTAGTAGCCTTTATTACGTACGTTACCTGTAACAGCAGTCTTTAAACCCCAAGACCAGGCCCTTAGATGAGGGATAATTATGCGGGCCAGCGGACTATATATAAGCCGCCTCTCCCTCCTGCACAGGGGTGAGAAACTATTGTAATCTGTACATTACACTCGACATAAAAGCTCTCGAGCACTGAGACGTAGGGTTGTTACCTCCACAAGAGGGGCCTAAACTCATACACATGTGTGTACACCCTCGCCGTAGCTAGGACTCTGCCCTCTCCATTTGAACCCCTACCATCTACTGTCAGGCTCGTTCCCACGACATCGACCGTACACTAAAGCCAAACCAATTCACAAGACCAAGCTCGTGTGCTACTAGAGGATTGTGAAGACTTGCCCCCTGGAGCTCCATTGACCTCAATTCCAACTTCATATAATCCTACTTGGGGAGAAAAAAATCAGAGACAAGAGTTCATCACATTTCATGATACGGAGCCGCCATCACCTCCTGTTCTTCCTCGGGAGGCTAGATCTAGAGTCCGTTTTGGGCTTCGGAGAGGGGAAATCGATGCTATCGTCATCACCAACCGTCCTTCATCACCAATTTCAGGACGATCTCTGCCGTTCTAGAGTAATTCCAACGTAGGCTTGCTGGACAGTGATGGGTTGGATGAGATTTACCATGTAATCGAGTTAGATTTTTTACGAATTGATCCCTAGTGTCCAATATGTTCTGGGATTGATGTTGCTATGACTTTGCTATGCTTAATGCTTGCACTAGGGCCCGAGTGCCATGATTTCAGATCTGAACCTATTATGTTTTCCTGAATATATATATATATATGTTCTTGATCCTATCTTGAAATTTGTATACACCTATTACGAGTTATGATCCGCATCCCCCAGGGTGATAATAACTCAGATTCTTTCCGGTGATTACCATAGTATTAGGAGTTTGTGTATTCACTAAGTGCTAATGCTTTGGTTTGTTTCTCTATTACGAGGAGGCCTTAATATCCCTTCATTTCCATTAGGACCCTTCTGCCACGGGAGGGCAGGACAAATGATGTCATGCAAGTTCTTTTTGATGTATACTACGCAACCTTCTTCTTCAAGACTCGTGTTGGGCCTCCAAGCGTAGAGTTTTGTAGGTCAGTGGCAATTTTCCCTCAAGTGGATGCCCTAAGGATTATCAATCTGTGGGAGGTGTAGGATGAAGATGGTCTCTCTCAAACAACCCTCCAACCAAATAACAAAGAGTCTCTTGTATCCCCAACACACCCAATACAATGTTAAATTGTATAGGTGCACTACTTCAGCAAAGACATGATGATACAAGTGTAATATGGTTGGTAGACATAGGTTTTTATAATCTGAAAATATAAAACCAGCAAGGTAATTAAATATAAAAGTGAGCAAAAATGGTATGGCAATGCTTAGAAACAAGGCCTAGGGTTCATACTTTCACTAGTGCAATTTCTCACAACAATACTGGCATAGTTGAATCATATGTATATACCTGTCGTGTGACAAAGAGTTCACTCCAAAGTCACAAATAGAGAAGAACTAATGAAGAAATAATTGTAGGGTACAAAACGACCTCAAAGTTATCTTTTCCGCTCAATCTTATGAGCTATCCCTAAAAGTTTCATGAACAGCCCTAGAGTTCATACTAAAGTAACACATTAAGATACACATCAACCAAAACCCTAATGTCACCTAGATACCCCAATGTCACCACGAGTACCCATGGGCTTGATTATACAATATGCATCACACAATTTTATAATCATCATGTTCAATCCAACCCAAATAACTTGAAAGATTGCCCCAAAGTTTCTATCGGAGATTCAAGACGAAACATGTGCCAACCCCTATGCATAGATTCCCAAGGTCACAGAACCCGCAAGTTGATCACCAAAACATACATCAAGTGGATTGATAGAACTTCCCATGGTAACCATAGATATCCCATCACAACACATACATCAAGTGTTCTTAAATCCATAAAGACTCAATCCGATAAGAAAACTTCAAAGGGAAAACTCAATTCATCATAAGAAATAGAGAGGGGAAAACTCCATATGATTCATCTATATCAATAAAACTTGCGGTACATCAAGATCATGCCATCTCCAAAACATGAGATAGAGAGAGAGAGATCAAACACATAGCTACTGGTACATACCATCATCCCCGAGGGTGAACTACTCCCTCCTCATCATGGAGACCGCTGGGATGATGAAGATGGCCCTCGACGATGGTTCCCCCTCCGACAGGGTCCCGGAATGGGCTCCCGATTGTTTTTCCATGACTCTGGAGGCTTGCAGCGGTGGAACTCTCAATCTAGGTTTCTATCAGGAGGTTTTAGTATTTATAGGAAGTTTTGGCGTCAGAAACAAGTCAAGGGAGCCACGAGGCGACGACAAGCCACTCAGGCACGGCTAGGGGTGTGGTCGCGCCCTCCTGGCTTGTGGACTCCTTGTGGCTCTTCTGGCCCAACTCCAATGCTTCGGGGGTCCCTTTTCATCAATTAAAGATCATACTAAATTCTCATCCCATTCCGAGAACTTTTATTTCTGCACAAAAATGACACAATGGTAGTTCTGCTGAAAACAACATCAGTCCAGGTTAGTTCTAATAAAATCATACCAAAATCATATAGAATTATTGTAAACATGTCATGAATACTTCATAAATTATAGATACGTTGGAGATGTATCTGCATCCCCAAGCTTAATTCCCGCTCGTCCTCGAGTAGGTAAATGATAAAAGAAATAATTTATGAAGTTTGAATGCTACCTAACATATTTGCTTTATTATCGTGGCAAGAATGTTCAGATCCATAATACTCAAAACAAAAGGTTAATGTTGACATAAAAACAGTAATATTTCAAGCATACTAACAAAGCAATTTTGTCTCTTCAAAATAACATGGAAAAATAAAATTAACCCTACAAAATCATATGGTCTAGCTATGCTTCATCTTCCCCACACAAAGTATTTATATCATGCACGACCCAGATGACAAGTCAAGCAATTGTTTCACACCTTTTATGTTCGCAAACCTTTTCAACTCTCACGCAATACATGAGCATGAGCCATGGATATAGCACTATAGGTGGAATAGAATATGGTGGAGGTTGTGAAGAAAAGGAGAAGATAGTGTCACATCAACTAGGCATATCAACGGGCTATGAAGATTCCCATTAATAGATATTGATGTGAGTGAGTAGGGACTGCCATGCAACAGATGCACTAGAGCTAGAAGTTTATGAAAGCTCAAAAAGAAAGTAAGTAGATGTGCATCCAACTCGCTTTCTCATGAAGACCTATGGCCATTTGAGGAAGCCCATCATTGGAATATGCAAACCAAGTTCTACAATGAAAAATTCCCACTAGTATATGAAAATGACAATATTGGAGACTCTCTATATGAAAGACATGGTGTTACTCTGAAGCACAAGTGTGGTAAATGATAGTAGCATTGCCCCTTCTCTCTTTTCTCTCATATTTTATTTCTTTTTTCATATTTTTTTGGTGGGCATCTTTGGCCTTTTTTTATTGGGATTCTCTGGCCTCTTTTATATTTCTATAAAGTCTAGAGACTCATCCCAACTTGTTAGGGAATCATAACTTCCATCATCCTTCCCTCAAATTGGACAATGCTCTAATAATGATGATCATCACACTTTTATTTACTTACAACTCAAGAATTACAACTCGATACTTAGAAGAAAATATGATGCTATATGAACGCCTCTAGCGGTGTACGAGGATGTGCAATGATGTAGCATAGCAAATGACAACAACAAACGGACAAGCCATGAAAACATCATGCTAGCTATCTTACGATCGTGCAAAGCAATATGAAATTGATGTGACATAATAAACGGAACGATGGAAGTTGCATGGCAATATATCTCGGAATGGCTATGGAAATTCCATAATAGGTAGGTATGGTGGCTGTTTTGAGGAAGGACATATGGTGGGTTTAATGCACCGGCGAAAGCTGCGCGGTACTAGAGAGGCTAGCAAAACTGGAACGGTGAGTGTGCGTATAATCCATGGCCTCACATTAGTCATAAAGAACTCACATACTTATTGCAAATGTCTATTAGTTGTCAAAGCAAAGTATTAGACACCTGCCCCTTAGGGAGATTTTGGTAGGAGTAAACCATCGCGCGCTCCTGACCCTCACACAAAGGCTAACAATCAATAAACAAATCATGCTCCGTCTTCCTTACATAACGGTTCACCATCCGTGCATGCTATGGGAATCAGAAACCTTTACACAAGTATTTTCAACAATTCACAATTACTTCCTAACATGACTCTTAATATTACGATCTTTATATCTCAAAACTTTATGCAAGGAATCAAACTTCTCATAGTATTCAATGCACTTTAGATGAAAGTTTTTATTATATCCCTCTAGGATGCCCAGTACATTAGGACTATTCATAACCTAAGAAAATTACCATGCTGTTTGTAGACTCTCAAAATAATATAAGTGAAGCATGAGAGTTCATCAATTTCTATAAAATGAAACCACCGCCGTGCTCTAAAAAGTTATTAGTGAAGCACTAGAGCAAATTGACAAACCACTCCAAATAGATATAAGTGAAGATCAATGAGTAGGTAAACAATCATGTAGCTATGTGAGGTCTATCTCTCTCAATAAATATTTCCAGATCTGAGTATTTTGTTCAACATCAAGCAAAATAAAAATAGCACTCCAAGAACAACATGCATCATGTGAACGAGTTAAAATTTCGTCTCAACATAGGCTAATCGATAATTGTTGATGAAGAGAGGTGGGATGCATAGCATCCCCAAGCCTAGATTCTTGAGACTTATTGAAATATTTAATTGGTGTGCCTTGTTAATCCCCAATTTTGAGCGTTTGTATCACGTTCAATCCTCGCATATCATGGTTTCACCTATTCTGAAAAACTTCATCCACACAAAACTCGAAAAGAACTCGTGACATAAGTTAGTACACATAAGAACAAATCAACACTCCATGTACTGACAAGAAAAGTTCCAGAATAATTTTCAAACATTAGGTACTGTATACTATGATTACCACAATTTATATCTATCAATATATGCTATGGAAACTATAGGATAAGTAGATAACAAAACTATGACACCACTCTGTCTAAACACAACAGGCTGTAGCAATTTATGAAACCAGTATACTTATGTAACCCAAACAGTTATTTAAATTTAGTAAATTCTAAATTTATATGACAACACTGTGTAAAAATTTCAGAAACTTTCCACTTTCCAATAAAATATGAAAATTCAAACACTACAGCAGAAGTTTCTGTTTTTACCCAGGACATATCAAAACATGCAATGCAAGCATCCTAAGGAAATTGTTGTAACTTTTATTGAAAAAAAATATTATAAATAACACCTAAAATATAAAAACAAAATAAAATGAACCTCCAAGCAAAACTCATATTATGTGACGAATAAACATATAGCTCTAGGTGAGATATACCAATAGTGTTCGAGACGAAAGAGGGGATGCCTTCCGAGGCATCCCCAAGCTTATATGCTTGAGTATTCATTCATATTCCCTTGGGGTTCCTTGGGAATCCCCAATATTAGGTTCTTGTAAATTCTTATTCTCCTCATATAGGTATCTTACCCAAAACTTGAAAACTTCAATCACACAAAACTTAACAAAACCTTGTGAGAAGGGTTAGTGTAATAAAGATAGATCATTCACTTAGGTACTGTCAAGACAAGATTCATAATTATTACCAAATTATACATAATTTATTACATCATTATCACAATTTATATTACTCAATATAAGCTATAGGAACACTTGAAACAAGCAAACTATGCATGCAAAACAGAATCTGTCAAAAACAGAATAATATGTAAAGATCTGAATGATCACCACACTTCCCTGACTCTAAACATTCTGACAAATTAGTAACAACAACAACAACAACAACAACAAAGCCTTTAGTCCCAAACAAGTTGGGTTAGGCTAGAGGTGAAACCCATAAGATCCCGCGACCAACTCATGGTTCTGGCACATGGATAGCAAGCTTCCACGCACCCCTGTCCATGGCTAGTTCTTTGGTGATGCTCCAGTCCTTCAGATCTCTCTTTACAGACTCTTCCCATGTCAAGTTCGGTCTACCCCGGCCTCTTTTGACATTATCAGCATGCTTAAGCCGTCCACTGTGCACTGGGGCTTCTGGAGGCCTGCGCTGAATATGCCCAAACCATCTCAGACGATGTTGGACAAGCTTCTCTTCAATTGGCGCTACCCCAACTTTATCCCGTATATCATCATTCCGGATGCGGTCCTTCCTTGTGTGACCACACATCCATCTCAACATGCGCATCTCCGCCACACCTAACTGTTGCACATGTCGCCTTTTAGTCGGCCAACACTCAGCGCCATACAACATTGCGGGTCGAACTGCCGTCCTATAGAACTTGCCTTTTAGCTTTTGTGGCACCCTCTTGTCACAAAGAATGCCAGAAGCTTGGCGCCACTTCATCCATCCGGCTTTAATTCGATGGTTCACATCTTCATCGATATCCCCATCCTTCTGCAACATTGACCCCAAATATCGAAAGGTGTCCTTCTGAGGCACCACTTGCCCATCAAGGCTAACATCCTCCCCCTCCTCGTTCCTAGTAGTACTGAAAGCGCACCTCATGTACTCGGTTTTAGTCCTACTAAGTCTAAAACCTTTCGATTCCAAGGTTTGCCTCCACAACTCCAACTTCCTGTTAACCCCCATCCGGCTCTCATCGACTAGCACCACATCGTCCGCAAAGAGCATACACCATGGGATATCTCCTTGTATATCCCTTGTGACCTCATCCATCACCAAGGCAAAAAGGTAAGGGCTCAAAGCTGACCCTTGATGCAGTCCTATCTTAATTGGGAAGTCGTTAGTGTCGCCCTCACTTGTTCGAACACTTGTCACAACATTATCATACATGTCCTTGATGAGGGTAATGTACTTTGTTGGGACTTTGTGTTTCTCCAAGGCCCACCACATAACATTCCGCGGAATCTTATCATAGGCCTTCTCCAAGTCAATGAACACCATATGCAGGTCCTTCTTTTGTTCCCTATATCTCTCCATAAGTTGTCGTACCAAGAAAATGGCTTCCGTGGTGGATCTCCCAGGCATGAAACCTAACTGATTTTTGGTCACGCTTGTCAGTCTTCTTACACGGTGCTCAATGACTCTCTCCCATAGCTTCATTGTATGGCTCATCAGCTTAATTCCACGGTAATTAGTACAACTCTGAACATTCCCCTTGTTCTTGAAGATTGGTACTAATATACTCCGTCTCCATTCTTCTGGCATCTTGTTTGCCCGAAAAATGAGGTTGAAAAGTTTGGTTAGCCATACTATCGCTATGTCCCCGAGGCCTCTCCACACCTCAATGGGGATACAATCGGGGCCCATCGCCTTACCTCCTTTCATCCTCTTTAAAGCCTCCTTGACCTCCGACTCCTGGATTCGCCTCACAAAACGCCTGCCAGTATCATCAAAGGAGTCATCCAGATCAATGGTAGAGCTCTCACTCTCCCCATTGAACAACTTGTCAAAGTACTCCCGCCATCTATGCTTAATCTCCTCGTTCTTCACCAGGAGTTGATCTGCTTCGTCCTTGATGCACTTGATTTGGTCAACATCCCTCGTCTTCCTCTCTCGGCTCTTGGCCATCTTATAGATGTCCCTTTCGCCTTCCTTTGTGTCTAACCTTTGGTAGAGGTCCTCATACGCCCGACCCCTTGCTTCACTCACAGCTCGCTTTGCGGCCTTCTTTGCCATCTGGTACTTCTCTATGTTGTCTGCATTCCTATCCAGATATAGGCGTCTGAAACAATCTTTCTTCTCCTTGATTGCCTTCTGGACAACATCATTCCACCACCAGGTATCTTTAGCTTCTCTTCTACTTCCCCTGGACACTCCAAACTCCTCTGAGGCCACCTTACGAATGCAAGTCGCCATCTTCATCCACATGTTGTCTGCATCACCTCCTTCCTCCCAAGGGCCCTCCTTAATGACCCTCTCCTTGAAAACCTGAGCTACCTCCCCCTTGAGCTTCCACCACTTCGTTCTAGCGACTTTGGCACGCTTGTCCCGCTGGACACGAATCCAAAAACGGAGGTCAGCAACCACAAGCTTATGCTGGGGGACAACACTCTCTCCAGGTATCACCTTACAGTCTAGGCATGCACGCTTGTCTTCTCTTCTCAAGAGGATGAAATCAATCTGGCTAGAGTGTTGCCCACTACTGTAAGTCACTAGATGTGATTCTCTCTTCTTAAAGAAGGTGTTAGCTACGATCATGTCATAGGCTAACGCAAAGCTTAAGACATCTTCTCCTTCTTGATTCCTGATGCCATAGCCAAATCCCCCATGCACCCCTTCAAAACATGTGTTAGCTGTGCCCACGTGGCCATTGAGGTCTCCTCCTATGAAGAGCCTCTCGCTGATCGGTACACTCCTAAGCAAGTCCTCCAGGCCTTCCCAGAACTCCCTCTTGGTGTTCTCATTGTGGCCTACTTGTGGGGCATAAGCGCTGATAACATTGAGGACTAAGTCCCCAACTACCAGCTTGACCAGGATAATCCGGTCCCCACGTCTCTTGACGTCTACCACTCCATCCTTGAGGCTCTTGCTGATCAATATGCCTACTCCATTTCTGTTTGCAACCGTCCCCGTGTACCACAGCTTGAAGCCGGTACCCTCCACCTCCTTCGCCTTCTGTCCCCTCCATTTGGTCTCTTGGATGCAAAGGATACCAATGCCTCTCCTCACCGCTGAATCAACTACCTCCCGAAGCTTACCTGTCAGAGACCCTACGTTCCAGCTACCTAATCGAATCCTCCTAGGCTCGGCTAGCTTCCTTACCCTTCGCACTCGTCGAGTCAAATGCGAAGACCCTCGCTCATTTTCCACTACACCCGGGCGCCGATGTAGCGCGCCACTAAGGATGCGACGACCCGATCCTCGCTCACTTGCGACCGTATCCAGATCACGGTACGGCGCGCCACCTGGGGGGTGACGGCCCGGCCCTTGCCTATTTTCCACCACACCCGGGTTCCGATGTGGCGCGTCGCTGAGAGGGTTACGCCCCAACGAAAATCTTTTGGGTTTCATCTCCATAAGAGTGGCTGGGTTTTCACGTTGGCTCGCCAAGCCTATCACAACCCTCCTCCTTTACCCGGGCTTGGGACCGGCTATGTTGAGACAACATAGGCGGAGTTCCCTGACTCTAAACATTCTGACAAATTAGTAAAACTCAAGAAATTTGCATATAAATGTTTTGTAAAAATTTCAGAATTTTTTGACACTCCAGTAAAATCAGATAATTCATATACTAGACGCAAAACTTTCTGTTTTTCCACAGAATCAAACAAGCAAGTATCCACACCATCCCAAAGGTTTTACTTGGCACTTTATTGAAATAAAAGACACATAACATTATTACTACAGTATATTAATCATGTGAAAACATAAAAACGGAAGGTAAAAGTGTTGGGTTGTCTCCCAACAAGCGCTTTGCTTTAATGCATTTTAGCTAGGCATGGTGATTTCAATCATGCTCGTATAGGAATAATAATTGAAACACGCAAAAGAGCATCATGAATCTCATGACAAGAACATTTAAGTCTAACTCACTTACTATGGATAGGGATTTTCTGAGCAAAAAATTTATGGAGCAAGAATCACCTAGCATAGGAAGGCAAAACAAGCATAACTTCAGGACCTTGAACAAATAGAGAGGAAACTTGATATTATTTCAATTCCTACAAGCATATGTTACTCACTCATAATGATTTTCAGTAGCATCATGAAGGAATTTCAAAATATAACCAGAACATAAAGCATTATTTTCATGATCCACAAGCATAGAAAAATTTTCAATCTGGACATAAGCAATTTTCTTCTGATTCATAATAGTGGAAGCAAAGTCAACAAAATAACTATCATGAGATACTTGATTAACATAACCACATTCAATATGAAAATAATTATAAAAAGTTTCATGGTTACTATCACTCTTTGTAGCATACATGTCATCATCATAATCATCATATATAGGAGGCATGCCATAATCATAATAGTTTTGCTCATCAAACCTTGGGGGACAAAAAATATCATCTTGATCAAACATAGCATCCCCAAGCTTGTGGCTTTGCATATCATTTGCATCATGTATATTCATAGAATTCATACTAACAACATTTGCATCATGCTCATCACTCAAACATTTAGTGCCAAACATTTTAACAACTTCATCTTCTAACACTTGAGCATTATTTTACTTTCGATCATTTTAACGAAAGACATTAAAAAGATGAAGCATAAGAGGCAACCTAAATTCCATTTTTTGTAGTTTTCTTTTATAAAACCAAAGTAATGAAAAACAAGTAACTAAAATATTCAATTTCAAGATCTAAATATATACCTTCATGCACTCACCTCCCCGGAAACGGCACTAGAAAAGAGCTTGATGTCTACAACACAACCTTCTTCTTGTAGACTCGTGTTGGGTCTCCGAGCACAGAGTTTTGTAGGATAGTGGAAATTTTGCCTCAAGTGGATGACCTAAGGTTATCAATCCGTGGGAGGTGTAGGATGAAGATTTTCTCTCTCAAACAACCCTGCAACCAAATAAGAAAGAGTCTCTTATGTCCCCAACACACCCAATACAATGGTAAATTGTATAGGTGCACTAGTTCGGTCAAGAGATGGTGATACAAGTGTAATATGGATGGTAGATATATGTTTTTGTAATCAGTAAATATAAACGGTATTGCATTGCTTGGAAACAAGGCCTAGGGTTCATACTTTCACTAGTGCAATTTCTCTCAACAATACTCACATAGTTGAATCATATGTAAATACCTCTCGTGCGACAAAGATTTCACTCCAAAGTCACAAATAGCAGAGAACTAACGAAGAAATTATTGTAGGGTACGAAACCACCTCAAAGTGATCTATTCTGGTGAATCTTATTAGCTATCCCTATAAGTGTCATGAACAGCCCTAGCGTTCGTACTAGAATAACACCTTAAGATACACAACAACCAAAACCCTAAGGTCAACTAGATGCCCCAATGTCACCACGAGTACCCAAGGGCTTGATTATAAGATATGCATCACACAATTTCAGATTCGTCATATTCAATCCAACACAAAGAACTTCAAAGAGTGCCCCAAAGATTGTACCGAAGATTCAAGACGAAAACATGTGCCAACCCCTATGCATACAATCGCAAGGTCACGGAACCCGCAAGTTGATCACCAAAACATACATCAAGTGGATCGATAGAACATCCCATTTTCACCATGGATATCCCATTGCAAAACATACCTCAAGTGTTCTTAAATCCTTAAAGACTCAGTCCGATAAGAGAACTTCAAAGGGAAAACTCAATTCATCACAAGAATATACAAAGGGGAAACATCCATATGATTAACTATATCAATAAATCTCACGGTACATCAAGATCGTGCGATATCAAGAACAGGAGAGAGAGAGAGATCAAACACATAGCTACTAGTACATACCCTCAGCCCCGAGGGTGAACTACTCCCTCCTCATCATGGAGACCGCCGGGATGGTGAAGATGGCCTTGATATATCTCCAACGTATCTATCATTTTTGATTGTCTCATGATATTATATTATATGTTTTCGATGTTTTATAGGCATTAATATGATATTTTATATTATATTTGGGACTAACCTATTAATCTAGATCCTAGTGCCAGTTCCTTTTTTCTCCTTGTTTTTGAGTATATGCAATATTAAAAAGATTCCAAACGGAATAAAATCTTCGCGATGATTTTTTTCTGGAACGAAATAGATATACCAGGTTTGGAGTGCAACGCAAGGACCTTGCCAAGAAGTCAAAAGCCAGGGGAGTGGCCAACCCCCTAGCCGCGCCTGGGAGGCTAGTGACTCCCTGACTGGATTCCTAGCCCTAATCTTCATCCTACAAATACCCAAATATTCCCTCAATACAAGAACGAGCCATAAAAATACTTTTCCACTGCCAGAAGCCTCCGTTCCTGAGAGATCCAATCTTGGAGCCTTTTCCGGTAATCTGTCGGAGGGGGATTCTATCACGGAGGGCATCCACATCAACTCCATTGCCCCTCCGATGATCCGTGAGTAGTCCACCACAGACCTATGGGTCCATAGCTAGTAGCTAGATGGCTTCTTCCATCTCTTTGTGTTTCAATACCATGTTATTTATGATCTTTATGGAGATATATCCGGTGTAATACTCTTTTGCGGTGTGTTTATCGAGACCCAATGAATTGTGAGTTTTTATTCAGATTATCCATGAATATTAATTTTTTTTTCTGAATTCTTATATGCATGATTTCATATCTTTGAAAGTCTCTTCGAGTTATTGGTTTGGTTTGGCCAACTAAATTGGTAATTCTTGCAATGGAGAAGTGCCTAGTTTTGGGTTCAATCTTGCGGTGTCCTCACCAAGTGACATAGTAGCGGTAGCGAGGCACGTATTGTATTGTTGCCATAAAGGGTAAAAAGATGGGGTGTTCATCATACTGCTTGAGTTTATACCTCTACATCTGTCATCTTAACTAATGTGTTACTCTGTTCTTCATGAACTTAATACCCTAGATGCAGGCAGGAGTCGGTCAATGTGTGGAGTAATAGTACTAGATGCAAAATTGTTTCGGTCTACTTGAAACGGACGCGATGCCTATATGCATAATCATTGCCTTGGATATCTTCATAATTATTTGCTTTTCTATCAATTGCTCGACAGAATGGTTTTCACCCATCGTGATACTTTCCATCAAGAGAGAAGCCTCTAGTGAAACATATGGCCCCCGGGTCTAATTTCCATAATATATTTTCAGATCTATAAACCAAAAATACCAAAAATACCTTTCTGCAATTTATTTTCTTTTTACTTTCCGCAATCTTTTACATCTATCTCTAGCAGATCAAATCCTTGCAAATAATTGTGAAGGGATTGACAACTCCTTTATAGCGTTGGGTGCAAGTGTTTGATTGTTTTTGTAGGTGCATCCATTGGTGACTTGCATGTTCCTCCTATTGGATAGATACCTTGGTGCATTACCCTTTCCCATTCAAGGTAAAACCAACAAATGCTCAAGAGTTAGCAAGAAGGATTTCTGCCACCGTTGCTAGGGAGGATAGACATCAAGCCTACCAAGTACCCATCCCAAACTCATCTCTTGCATTTACACTATTTTCCATTTGCCTCTTGTTTTCCTCTCCCCCTTCTAAAACAATTTTCAGAGAATACCAGAAAGATTTTCCTTTTTATTCGCCCTTCTTCCGTTCTCCTTTTTTGTTTGCCTTTTGCTTGCTTGCGTGCTAGCTCGATTCATTGCTACCATGTCGGAGTCTAAGGAGACTTTCATTGAAAAGGATAGTAATAATCTTGAGGGGAATTTTGATGACTTTTCTACTAACATCCCTCATGAAGAACCTACTATCCCTCAAGAATAACATACAAAAAAATTTACGCATAGGTAGTGGTAATATCATTGGAAAAGGTGTTATTCAAGATTTCTTTACTTGTGTGGGAACACTTCATACCTTAGGAGGGTCCATTCTCAATAAAACTATTAGTCTTGCGGATGCTATAACTCTATTAATAATTGAACTTGAGAGGCAATTCGTTCATATGCACCCTTGCATTCAAAGGATTTTTCTAGAGTTCTCTAATATTCAACATTCTTTGGTTAAGCATGTCGCTACTATATTCCTAGCCCACGAGTTCAGATTTATCATGAAATAGGCTAGCAATTTTTTTGCTCATTATAAAATTAATGATGGATGTCCCACCATAGAGGAGATCCTTTTTAATCAAGAATAGAAAATTATGTTGCTTATAATGAAAATTTGAGAAAAAAGGTCCCTACCGAGGTTTTGGGTTACAAGATTTCTGAACTCAATGATAATTTTTCTATACAAAACAATGGATTAGAGTTCATACAAAGAAAAAGGCTTATGACCTTCACACAAAGGAAAACTTATAATGATGAATTGATCTTAAGGATAGGGGTCGAAGGAGGAATCTATCCCTCCCGTACTTGATCTTAAGGATACTTATCCTATTAAATTCATCCCTTTTGAGTATTTTTGCTTGCCACTAAGGAAACTAGCCACTGAAACAAGGGAGTATGAAATGGGTATGTATGATCTCCCTTACTATTATGACAATACCTTTATCTATTGTGTTTTGCCTAGCTAGGGGCATTAAACAATAGCGCTTGTTGGGAGGAAACCCAATTTTATTATTACTTATGTAGTAATTGTGTTTTGGTGTTTCAATTGGTGTATGAGCCAAGTAAGACCTTTGGGGTAGTTTATGGTGGTTTTTGATTTGGTCTTGCTGAAAAACAGAAACTTTTGCGCTCAGTCCAGGAATTTAATAATTTTTTAAGAGCGGCGAATGAGATTGAATTGTTTACACAAGATTGATACATAGATGTCCCAGGCTTTCCTAATTGCTCAAAATTGTTTGAGTTACATAAGTATACAAAGTTTTCAAATTGCTACAGACAGTTTTGTATTTCAAAGATTTTGTTTTCTTTGTGTTGTTTACCTATTTTGATGTATCTATGGGTTGTATCGGGGGGTTTGAACCATGGAGAAGTTACAATATAGTATGTATTACACCAATATAAATAAAGAATGAGTTCACCAACAGTACCTAAAGTGGTGATTTATTTTCTTATACTAACGGATCTCACGAGTTTTCTGTTAAGTTTTGTGTTGTGAAGTTTTCAAGTTTTGGGTAAGGATTTGATGGACTATGGAATAAGGACTGGAAAGAGCTTAAGATTGGGGATGCCGAAGGCACCCCCAAGTCATATTCAAGGATGGCAAAGGGCCTAAGCTTGGGGATGCCTCGAAAGGCATCCCCTCTTTCGTCTTCAATCCATCGATAAATTTATTTGAGGCTATATTTTTATTCGCCACATGATATGTGTTTTGCTTGGCGCATCTTGTATGATATGAGTATTTGCTTTTTAGTTTGCCACAATAATCCTTGCTGAACACATATTTTGAGAGACACACGCATGAATCATGAATTTATTAGAATATGCTATGTTCTTCACTTATATCTTTTGAGATAGGCAATTTTGCTCCAGTGCTTCACTTATATCTTTTTAGAGAACGACGGTGTTTGGTTTTATAGAAATAATTGAACTCTTGTACCTCACTTATATTATTATGAGATTCTTTAAATAGCATGGTAATTGGTTTAGGTTATGAATTTAGTCCTAATATAATGGGCATCCAAGAGGGATATAATAAAATTTCCATATTAAGTGCATTGAGTATTATGAGAAGTTTGATTCCTTGCATAAAGTTATGAGAAATAAATATGGTAATGTTAAGAGTCATGTTTGGAAGTAGTTGTGAATGGGTAAAATTACTATTATAAAGGTTTGTGATTCCTGTAGCATGGACGTATGGTGAACCGTTATGTAAGGAAGTCGGAGCATGATTAGTTTATAGATTGTCAACCTTTGTGTGAGCGTCGGGAGCGCGTGATAGTTTACTCCTACCAACCTCTCCCCTAGGGGCATGCGTCTAATGTTGTGCTTCGATGACTAATAGACTTTTTCAATAAGTATGTGACTTCTTTATGACTAATGTGAGTCCATGGATTATACACACTCTCACCCTTCCACATGTGCTGCCCTTACTAGTACCGCACATCTTTCGCCAGTGTCATAAACCCACCTTCCCCAAAATAGCCACCATATATATTTCTTCAAAACAGCCACCATACCTACCTTTTATGGCATTTCTATAGCCATTCTTAGATATATTGCCATGCAACTTCACCGTTCAGTTTATCATGACAAGCACCATCATTTCCATATTGCTTTGCATGATCATAAGATAGCTAGCATCATGTTTTCATGGATTTTCCGTTTTTTGATGTCATGTGCTATGCTAGATCATTGCACATCCCGGTACACCACTAGAGGCATTCATATACAGTCATAATTTGTTCAAGTTATCAAGTTGTAATTCTTGAGTTGTAAGTAAATTAAAGTGTGATGAACATCATTATTAGAGGATTATACCATGGGAGGAAAGGATGATGGAAGCTAAGATTCCCTCACAAGTACGGATGAGACTCTGGACTTTATGAATATTAAAAGAGGCCAGCGAAGCCCAAATAAAAAAATAGTCCTTAGATGCCCAACAAAATAAAAAAAGAGAAATGAGAGAAGGGACAATGCTACTATCTTTTGTCCACACTTGTGCTCCAAAGTAGCAACATGATCTTCATGATAGAGAGTCTCCCATTTTGTCACTTTCATATACTAGTGGGAATTTTCCATTATATAACTTGGATTGTATATTCCAATGATGGGCTTCCTTAAATTTCCCTAGGTCTTCAGGAGCAAGCGAGTTGGATGCACACCCATTTAGTGTCCTTTTGAGCGTTCATACACTTATAGCTCTAGTGCATTTGTTGCATGGCAATCCCTACTCACTCACATTGATATATCTTAATGGGAGTCTCCATAGCCCGTTGATACGCCTAGGTGACGTGAGACTATCTTCTCCTTTTACTTCACAACCTCCACCATATTCTCTTCCACCTATAGTGTTATATCCATGGCTCATGCTCATGTATTGTGTGAGAGTTGAAAAGGTTTGCGAACATAAAAGGTGTGAAGCGATTGCTGACTTGTCATCGTGGTTGTGCATGATATAAATACTTTGTGTGGGGAAGATGGAGCATAGCCAGACTATATGATATTGTATGGATAACTTTCTTTTGCTATTATATTTTGAAGAGATACCATTGCTTTGCTAGTTGCTTGAAATATTGTTGTTTTTATGTCAACATTAAGCTTTTGTTTTGAGTCTTATGGATCTGAATATTCATCCCATAATAAAGAATACTACATGGATAGTTATGTTAGGTATCATTCCACATCAAAAATACTGTTTTTATCATTTACCTACTCGAGGACGAGTAGGAATTAAGTTTGGGGATGCTGATACGTCTCCAATGTATCTATAATGTTTGATTGTGTCATGCTATTATATTATCTGTTTTGGATGATTTATATGGATTAATATGATACTTTATATTATTTTTGGGACTAACCTATTAATCTAAAGCCTAGTGCTAGTTTCTGTTTTTCCTTGTTTTTGAGTATTGCAGATATGGAATATTAAACGGAGTCCAAACGGAATAAAATCTTCGCGATAACTTGTTTTGGAACAAAAGAGATATACCAGGCTTGGTGTGCCAGGCAAGGACCTTGCTAGTAAGTCACGAGCCAGGGGCGCGACCACCCCCCGAGTCGCGCCTGGCGGGCTTTTGACTCCCTGGCAGGAGTCCTAGCCCTAATATTCGTCCTATAAATACCCAAATATTCCCCCAATACCAGAACGAGTAACAAAAATACTTTTCCGCTGCCAGAAGCCTCTGTTCCTGAGAGATCCAATCTTGGAGACTTTTCCGGTAATCTGCCAAAGGGGGATGAGATCACAGAAGGCATCTACATCAACCCCATTGCCCCTCCGATGATGCGTGAGTAGTCCACCACGGACCTCCGGGGCCATAGCTAGTACCTAGATGGTTTCTTCTCTATATTTGTGTTTCAATACCATATTCTTCATGATCTTCATGGAGATCTATCTGATGTAATACTCTTTTGTGGTGTGTTTGTCGAGATCTGATGAATTGTGGTTTTATGTTTAAATTATCCATGAATATTTTTTGAGTCTTTTCTGAATTCTTATAGGCATGATTTCATATATTTGCAAGTCTCTTCGAGTTATTGGTTTGGTTTGGCCAACTAGATTGGTAATTCTTGCAATGAGAGAAGTGCTTAGTTTTGGGTTCAATCTTGCGGTGTCCTCACCCAGTGACATAGTAGGGGTAGCAAGGCATGTATTGTATTGTTGCCATCAAAGTTAACAAGATGGGATTGTCATCATATTGCATGATTTTATCCCTCTACATCATGTCATCTTACCTAATGTGTTACTCTATTCTTCATGAACTTAATACTCTAGATGCAGGCAGGAGTCGGTCGATGTGTGGGGTAATAGTAGTAGATACAGTATCATTTCACTCTCCCTGACACGGACGTGATGCCTATATGCATAATCATTGCCTTTGATATATTCATAACAATTCGCTTTTCTATCAATTGCTCGACAGTAATTTTCACCCATTGTGAGATTTTCCATCAATAGAGAAGCCTCTAGTGAAACCTATGTGCCCTGGGTCTACTTTCCATAAAATATATTCAGATCTATAAACCAAAAATACCAAAAATACCTTGCTGCAATTTATTTACTTTTTACTTTCCGCAATGTTTTACATCTATCTCTATCAGATCTAATCCTTCCAAATAACCTTGAAGGGATTGACAACCCCTTTATAGCGTTGGGTGCAAGAGTTTGATTGTTTGTGTAGGTGCATTCATTGGTGATTGCTACCTATTGAGCTTGCATTGGTTTTCCCTTGAAGAGGAAAGGGTGATGCAGCAAAGTAGATAAGTATTTCCCACGGTTGACCAGAACCATAGTATCAATCCAGTAGGAGGAACAAGCAAGTCACCTATGGATGCACCTACACAAACAATCAAACTCTTGCACCCAATGATATAAAGGGGTTGCCAATCCCTTCACGGTTATTTGCAAGGATTAGATGTGATACAGATAGATGTAAAAGATTGCATAAAGTAAAAAGTAAATAACTAGCAGCATGGTATTTTTGGTTTATAGATCTGAAAATATATTATAGAAAGTAGACCAGGGGGCCATAGGTTTCACTAGAAGCTTCTGTCTTGAAGGAAAATATCATGGTGGATGAACAAATTACTATCGAGCAATTGATAGAAAAGCGAATAATTATGTAGATATCCAACGCAATGATTATTCATATAGTCATCACGTCCATGTCAAGTAGACCAAAATGATTCCGCATCTACTACTATTACTCCACACGACTCACTCCTGCCTGCATCTAGAGTATTAAGTTCATGAATAACAGAGTAATGCATTACGTAAGATAACATGATGTAGAGGGATAAACTCAAGCAATATGATGAAAACCCCATCTTGTTACCCTTGATGGCAACAATATAATAGGTGCCTCGCTGCCCCAACTTTGTCACTCGGTGAGGACACCGCAAGATTGAACCCAAAACTAAGCACTTCTCTCATTGCAAGAATTACCTATCTAGTTGGCCAAACCAAACCAATAACTCGAAGGGACTTGCAAAGATATGAAATCATGCATATAAGAATTTAGAAAAGACTCAAATAATATTCATGGATAATCTGAACATAAACCCACAATTCATCGGATCTCGACAAACACACCGGAAATGAGTATTACATTGGATAGATCTCCATCAAGATCATGTAGAACATGGTATTGAAGCACAAAGAGAGAGAAGAAGCCATCTAGCTATGAGCTATGGACCCGTAGGTCTGTGGTGGACTACTCACGCATCATCGAAGGGGAAATAGAGTTGATGTAGATGCCATGCGTGATCGAATCCCCCTCCGACAGATTACCGGAAAAGGTCTAAGATTCGATCTCTTGAGAATGGAGGCTTCTGGCGGCTGAAAAGTATTTGCGTGGCTATTTTTGGTATTGGGGGGATATTTGGGTATTTATAGGAAAAAAGATTAGGGATAGGAGACCTTTGAGGAGGTGGCAAGCCTGCCAGGCATGTCCCGGGGGGGGGGGGTTGATGACCCACAAGTATAGGCGATCTATCGTAGTCCTTTCGATAAGTAAGAGTGTCAAACCCAACAAGGAGAATAAGGAAATGACAAGCGGTTTCCAGTAAGGTATTCTCTGCAAGCATTGAAATTATCGGTAACAGATAGTTTTGTGATAAGATAATTGATAACGAGTAACATGTAACAAGTGTAGCAAAGGTGCAACAAGGTAGCACAATCCTTTTCGTAGCAATGGATAGGCCTAGGCAAACTCTTATATAAAGCAAATGCTCCTAAGGCCACATGGGAATTTCTTTCAATCTAGTTTTCATCATGCTCATTTGATTCGCGTTCGTTACTTTGATAATTTGATATGTGGGTGGACCGCTGCTTAGGTGCTGCCCTTACTTGGAAAGACCTCCCACTTATGATTAACCCCAATCGCAAGTATCTGCAACTACGAAAGAAGAATTAAGGTAAACCTAACGATAGCATGAAATATATGGATCCAAATCAGCAACTTACGAAGCAACCCATAAACTAGGGTTTAAGCTTCTGTTACTCTAGCAACCCATCATCTACTTATTACTTCCCAACTCTTTCCCCTAGGCCCAAATAATGGTGAAGTGTTATGTAGTCGACGTTCACATAACAACACTAGAGGATATACATCATACATCTCATCAAAATATCGAACGAATACCAAATTCACATGATTACTTATAACAAGACTTATCCCATGTCCTCAGGAACAAATGTAACAAGTCACAAAACATGTTCATGTTCATAACCAGAGGACTATTAATTATCATAAAGGATCATAACATATGATCTTCCACCAAGTAAACCAACTAGCATCAACTACAACGAGTAATCAACACTAATAGCAACCCACAGGTACCAATCTGAGGTGTTGAGACAAAGATCGAATACAAGAGATGAACTAAGGTTTGGAGAGGAGATGGTGCTGGTGAATATGTTGATGGAGATTGACCCCTTCTCGATGAGAGGATCATTGGTGATGACGATGGCTTCGATTTCCTCCTCTAGGAGGGAAGTTTCCCCAGCAGAACAGCCCTGCCGGAGCTCTAGATTGGTTCTGTCCAAGTTCCACCTCGAGACAGCGAGGCTTCGTCCCAAAACCCTCTTCTGATTTTTTTCCAGGTCCAAACCCTAAATATAACATAAGATGAGCGTCAGGGTAGCCACAGGGGCCCCACAAGCCTGCTAGGCGTGGCAAAGGGGGTGGGCGCACCTAGAAGGCTTGTGGCCTACAGGTGGCCCCCCTCTGGTTGATTCTTGCGCCAGTATTTTTTATTAAATCCAAAAATATTCTCCGTAAATTTCAGGACTTTTGGAGTTGTGCAGAATAATAATCTTGTATTTGCTCCTTTTCTAATCGAGAATTCCAGCAGTTGGCATTCTCGCTCTTCATGTAAACTTTGTAAAATAAGAGAGAAAGGCATAAGTATTGTACCATAACGTGTAATAACATCCCATAATGCACTGAATATCAATATAAAATCATGGTGCAACATGGACGTATCAACTCCCCCAAGCTTAGACCTTGCTTAACCTCAAGCGAAAGCCGAGATCGATGAATATGTCCACATGTTTAGAGATAGAGGTGTTGTTAAAATAAATATGGACATGATGGCATCATGATCAACTTTAGAACAATAACATTCATTGTATGAGATTATTTATACTAGAGTAACATTTCATTCACAAGATAAAGTATGAACCAAGAACTCTATTGACAACCGACAAACTATGATCTTAGTCATTGAAGCAATTGACAATTTATCATTACATCGGAAATAGTCAATATAAGAGCTTGTAAATCAAATACACATACTCAATCATCTTTTACTCTTTCACAATTGCTAGCACTCACGCGGTACCCATGAGATCAAAGCTTGAATCGAACACAGAGAAAGATAGGCACTTATAGTTTTGCCTCCCAACTATTCACCTCAAGGGTGATGTCAACAATAATAACTCATGATCACCTACATCGGAGTGGATATATAAGTCTACATCGTTCCCCAACACATAATGCTTGCCAAGAGAGACAAAATATTGGAATTGGTGAAGACCACCATGACTCTTGCATAAAGGTAAGTTCTAAAAGGTAAAAGTAACAGATAGTCCCTTTGTAGAGGGAAGCAGAGGTTGTCATGCACTTTTTGTTCTTGGATGCACAAACTCTTCGTGTAGAGGAATACCGCATTTTATTGCCCTTTGAGATAGAAAGCTTTATTATGCAGTCTGTCACTTTCATTTCTATACTATGACAAGTTCATACAATGCTTATTTCCCTTACAATAAAAGATCACACATATTTAGGAGCAATTTTTATTTACTTTTTGCACCGATGGCAACTTACTTGAAGGATCTTATTCAATCCCTGGGTAGGTATGGTGGACTCTCATGTCAAAAATGGGTTGAGGTGTTTGGATGCACAAGTATTATCTCTACTTACTGCGGAGGTTTTGGCTATTATGAGGTGGAAGCAAGCACTACATGTTGGAGGATCTAAAACCATATAACTTCTATCCGGAGGCAAGCAAACATAACCTATTATGTTGTCTTCCTTGTCCAACATCTACTTCTTGGAATATAATATTTTACTAAGTGGTCACAATCATAAAAGATGTCCAAGATAATATATTTATATGTGAATCTCTCTTTCTTTATCACTTCCTTTAAATTACACCAATGACCAAGTACTATGTTTGTTAACTCCCAACAAATGTCAATCAACATACTTTCGTATGTGAAGTCATCACTCCCTATAAGATCATTATGCATACTCTTTCATTTTGTTTTATTATTCTTTATTCATTACTTTCAAGCGCATGGTAATCTAGCAAAGCCCTCTCATCAAGACTACTTTTTATTATATAACTCTTGGACTTGCTTACATAAGGGGAGCAAAAGCAAAAAATAAAAGGTAGATCATACCCAAACTTTCATTCTACTCAATCAAAACAAAATAAAAAAGGATTGAACTAGGAAAGATAATAGAAAAGAAAACAAAAAAAGGTGTGATGTGATACGATACCGGGGAACCTCCCCCAAGCTTGGCACAAGCCAAGGGGAGTGCCCATACCCATGTGCTCAGGTGTCCTCCTTCAAAGGTGATGGTGCGATATTCTTGGCGATAATACCCCTCAGAATGTGATTCTCCTCCTCGGGCTTGTTATTTTGCCACCTGAGATTTAGTATTTCCTTCTGAAGTTTTCCAGTGATGGTCATAGATTCCTTCATCCATGGGTGTTTCATTGCTGCGGGTGAAAAGGCAACACTCTTTTTCAGGTTTTCATAAGTAAGGAATTTTGCATCGGGAGGAATAACCGAATTCGGGATTGCTGAGCTCCGAAGATCCTCTATGATGACTCCGGGTTGTGGACGAGAGTTAACTTCTTGGTCTACCTCCATTGCATCCACCCTTTTCAAGTCAGCCTCCATATCCTCCTCCGTGGTTCGCCCAAAGTGGTTAGCTTCAGTGTATGCCTCGGGCTCCTCCGCCGGGTGAGAAACACGACTGTCCCCTGTCGACTCTTGCAAAGACATCTTGCTCTAAATCTGCTGTAGGAATCGCTCAAAACGAAAACACGAGGTACTGTCGTGATACGAAAGTCGAAACCATTGGGAGATTATATAATAATTTTTTTCCGACCCGAAGGAGTGTACCACCAGAAAACGGAGTCCGGGGGGGCACACGGGGTGGTGACAATCCCCCTAGGCGCGGCCATGGGGGTGGCCGCACCTAGCAGGCTTGTGACCTCCCCATGTGTCCTTCAGGCTGCTAGTTTATTTTCCTATTTTTTAAATATTCAACAACTAATTAAAATTGCTATTCGAAAAGTTTCGGAGTCGGTTTACTTACTGTACCATGTACCTATTCCTTTTCGGAGTCTGAAACGTTCCGGTAGGTCTCCCTAATATGATCTTCTGGAGTTATGGTATTGATAACATTTGTCTCAACATTAATGGGGGTACTTGAAATATAATGTTTGATTCTTTGCCCGTTTACCACCTTCGGATTTGTGCCTTTGGCGTAGTTGATCTTGATGGCACCGGAACGATATAATTCCTCGACGATATAAGGCCCTTCCCACTTGGAGAGAAGCTTTCCTGCAAAAAATCTTAAACGGGAATTGTATAGCAAGACATGGTCACCTAAATTAAACTCACGCTTTTGTATTCTTTTATCATGCCATGTCTTAACTTTTTCTTTAAACAACTTGGCATTCTCATAGGCTTGGGTTCTCCATTCATCAAGTGAACTAATGTCAATTAACCTCTTCCCACCAGCAAGTTTGAAATCATAGTTGAGCTTTTTGATTGCCCAATAAGCTTTGTGCCCTAGCTCTAGAAGTAAGTGACATGCTTTACCATAAACCATTTTATACGAAGTTATACCCATCGGATTCTTGTAAGCAGTTCTATAAGCCCATAATGCATCGTCAAGTTTCTTAGACCAATTATTCCTAGATCTATTAACTGTCTTTTGCAAGATCAATTTACTTTTTCTATTCATTAATTCTAATTGACCACTAGAATGAGGATGATAAGGGGATGCAATTCTATGGTTAACATCATACTTAGCAAGCAATTTACGGAAAGCACCATGAATAAAATGTGAACCACCATTAGTCATTAAATATCTAGGGACTCCAAACCTAGGGAAAATAACTTCTTTAAGCATCTTAATAGAGGTGTTATGATCAGCACTACTATTTGGAATAGCTTGTACCCACTTAGTAACATAATCAACAACAATTAATATATGAGTATTCCCGTTGGACGTTGGAAAAGGTCCCATATAATCAAAACCCCAAACATGAAATGGTTCAATAACAAGAGATTAATTCATAGGCATTTCCTGACGTCTATTAATATTGCCAATTCTTTGACATTCATCACATGAGAAGAAAAACTTACGAGCATCCTTCAGGAGAGTACGCCAATAAAACCAGATTGTAATACCTTATGTGCAGTTCTATCTCCAACGTGGTGTCCTCTTTAGGCCTCAGAATGACACTTCTGTAGGATATGTTCCTGTTCATGCTCAGGTACCCAACGTCTATTAACACCATCTACTCCTTCTTTATAAAGGTGTGGGTCATCCCATAAGTAATGTCTTAAAACATAGAAAAACTTTTTCTTTTGTTGGTATGTGAAACTACGTGGTATAAATTTAACGACAATGTAATTAGCATAATCAACATACCAAGGAGCTTTACGAGAAGCATTTATGACAGCTAATTGTTTAGCAGGAAAGCTATCATTAATAGGTAGTGGGTCATCAAGAACATTCTCTAACCTAGACAAATTATCTGCTACGGGGTTATCAGCACCCTTTCTATCAACAGTATGCAAATCAAATTCTTGTAGCAAAAAACCCACCTGATAAGTCTAGGTTTAGCATCTTTCTTTTCCATGACATATTTAATAGCAGCATGATCAGTGTGAAGAGTTACATTAGAATCAACAATATAGGGTCTAAACTTATCACAAGCGAACACAACTGGTAAGAATTCCTTTTCACTGGTGGCATAGTTTGTTTGAGCACTATCTAGAGTTTTGCTAGCATAATGAATAAAATTTAATTTCTTATCAACTCTTTGTCCTAGAACAGCACCAACGATATAATCACTAGCATCACACATAATTTCAAAGGGTAGGTTCCAGTCAGATGGTTGAACAACAGGTGCAGAAATCAAAGCATTCTTGAGAATTTGAAAAGCTTCTACACAATCATCATAAAAAATGAATGGAACATTTTTTGCAAAATATTAGAGAGAGGCCTAGAAATCTTAGAGAAATCTTTAATAACAGTCATATAGACACTAGCATGACCAAGGAAACTTCGTATACCTCTGATATCCATGGGACATGGCATCTTTTCAATAGCACCAACTTTAGCCTTATCAACTTCAATACCTCTTTCGGAAATTTTATGTCCCAAGACAATGACTTCATTCCCCATAAAGTGGCAGTTTTCCCATTACAAGACAAGATTAGTTTCTTCACATCTCTGCAAAACTCGATCAAGATTGCTCAAACAATCATCAAAAGAAGTTCCGTACACGGAAAAATCATCGATGAAAGCCTCAACAACTCTTTCATAAAAATCAGAGAATATAGCAGTCATGCATCTTTGAAAGGTAGCAGGTGCATTGCATAAACCAAAAGGAGGACGTCCATAAGCATAGGTACCAAAAGGGAAGGTAAAGGTGGTCTTCTCTTGGTCCTCTTTTGACAAAGGTATTTTAAAGAAACCACAATAACCATTTAGAAAGCAAAAATGTGTGTGTTTGGATAATCTTTCTAGCATTTGATCAATGAATGGTAGAGGATAATGGTCTTTTATAGTATATTTATTCAATTTCCTAAAATCAATTACCATTCTATAACCTGTAACAATTCTTTGTAGGATCAATTCATTTTTATCATTAGGAACTACGGTAATACCTCCTTTCTTAGGGACACAATGAATGGGACTAACCCATCTACTATCAGCAATATGGTAAATGATACCTACCTCTAGAAGCTTTAATCTTTCATTTCTTACCACTTCCTTCATTTTAGGACACAACTGTCGTTGTTGACCAACAATTGGTTTAGCTTGAGGCTCCATTTTAATTTTGTGCTGACATAGAGTGGGACTTTTGCCCTTAAGATCATCAAGAGTATATTCATTAGCAACACGGTGGTTCTTTAGAGTTTTCAACAATCTTTGTTCTTCATGCTCTGAAAAGGTTAGCACTAATAATAATAGGATATATCTTCTTTTCATCAACCTAAGCATATTTCAGAGTATCTCGTAATTGTTCAAGCTCAAACACGGGATCAGCCGTGGGTGGAGGAGGATCCCCAAGTATTTCAACACGCAAGTTGTGTTTAGAATAGGATGTTGATCAAAGAAAATCCTTTCTATTTCATTTTTTTCATTCATCTGCATATCATTTTCACGGCTTAGCAAATATTGCTCTAAAGGATTGGTAGGAGGCACAACAATAGAGGCAAGACAAATAATTCCATACCTACTAGGCAATTCTTTATCATGGTGTTGCCTACGTAACTTAGAGAAATTAAACTCATGAGACATGTTCCCAAAACTTACGGTAACCGTTTCCTTCTCACAATCTATCCTGGCATTAACGATATTCAAGAAGGGTCTACCAACTATAAATGTACAAAAATCATCTTGTGGGGAACCAAGAACAAGAAAATCAGTAGGATATTTTATTTTCCCACACAAGACTTCAACATCAGTAATAATCCCAACTGGTGATATAGTGTCTCTATTAGCAAGCTTAATTGTAACATCAATTTCTCTAACTCAGCTTGTCACAGCCCTAGACCAAATATTTTAATACCCAGAGAAAATAAACAGAAAAGAAAATAAAATAAAAACAAGAGGCCTACCTGGCCACTTACCAGGCCCAAGTGGGAGGCCTAGCCCACCCTGGTGAGCGGTCGTCTTCAACCTCTACCAGTAGGCAGAGGAAAAGCCGAGCACGCCGAGTTGGGAGGCCTCCACCTCCTGCTTCGCTGTGGCACGGGCGGGCCTTCTAGCGACGCCACGAGATCTCCCAGACCCCTCACTCCATAGCCGTAGCCATTGACGTCGCCAAGCCCGTAGCCATGTCCAGAAGCTCCAGGCCATCGTCTTCGTCTTCTCCATGGAGCAGAGCAACACGGGAGGCCCTACATTACCGTCAGCGACCTCGCTTTCAACCTCGAGCACCGGCAATCCCCATCGTCAATTCGCTGCGTACAGGGCGTCTCTGACCTCGCCGTCTTCGCGAGAAGCTCTGTAGTGAGCTTCTGCATCTCCCTTCTCCCGCACCATTGCTCGCGTCCCCTTGCCGCTGACCTTGCCATGGCCGAAAGCTCCGAACGTCGCAAAAGTTGTCGTGGCCATCGTCTCCGCCCACCCCGTAGCCCCCCCACGTGCTCCCCTGGACGTGCACGGGGATGGGCTCCCCTCTGGTGCCCTCAGCGTCGCTAGCCGCCCCCTATAGTGTCGCCCCGAGAACGCCGGCGAGCCACCGCCGCGGGATTTTGTCGCCGGTGGCTAACCCCGGCCGATCTGACATGGCGTGGTTAGCTTAAAAGCTAATCGCCCATTAACCACCCCCTAACGCTGATAGTGGGACCCGTAGTGAGTCAAAGCATGGGACAACGCGGGGATTAACCCCGTGACACTAACATGTGGACCCCACATGTCAGGCTTGACCTGGACCGGCCCTGCTGGCCTGTGACATCACCCTTACGTCATGCTGATGCATTAAATGATTTTCTGGTAATAAAATAAATCAGGAAATTCCAGAAAATGTTTAAAACTTGTGAATATCATAGAAAATAATCTGTAAGTCAGATGAAAATAATTTATATATGAAAAATGATCAGAAAAATCTAATGAATCTGTTTATGCCATGCTCATGCATGTTTTAACAAGTTAACATCACCAAGTAGGACATGTCATGATAAGGATAATTTAATAAATAATGTTGGAGTTGGAATTTAGTATAAGTTTGAATTCCACTTCACTTAATATAAATACCTATAGCACTAGGTCAATTCAGTAACTTAACATGCCATTTCATGCATCATGATTGTTGCATTGCATTGAATGTGTTCCTTTCTTGTTTTACCGGTGGTGTTCCCATTCGGTAGACGATGGTTCCGACGATGTGACCATTGACATTAATGAAGAGAAGTATTATCTTCAGGACTGTCAGGCAAGCAAACCACCTTGAGCATACTGATATGAACCCACTCTCTCGCTCTTTCTCTCTGTTACTGCATTAGGACAACAACGATTCAACTCTTACTTGTTCTCGATAGTTGAACCCATTCCTTTTCACGACCTGTCTTTGCCACAGTAAATAGTTGAAACCACTTAGCATGAGTAGCAACTGCTTGAGCCTTGTTGTGCTTACTCATGCATGATTGCTTACTTACTATGCCTGCTATGCTTAGAGTTGTGTCATGTCAGGTCTGATCCATCCGAGTGATGAATCGGAATGGATGTGTTCATGTCCTTCTGTATGAGGGCTAAGTGTGTGAACACGATTTGGTAAAGGTAGCGATGATAGGTCATGTAGGAGTACATGGCGGGTTGTCTCATTGGGACCTTCCTTAAGAACTGAGTTATGCGTATGTTATCCAAGACAAGATACTACCGCACATTGGGACACTTAATTGACCCTCTCAGCCTATTAATTGCCTTGACCTCTGTCTAGGAGTTGCAACTAGTTTCTGATGTTTGTAGGAAAAGTGTTGGCGACCGTGCATACCGCTGCCCGACGGGGTGGACTGTGATGCGGTATAGGCACAGTGGCACGTTGTACCAAGTTGCACCTGAACGGTGGGCTTGGGAACCCTGCGCACATCGTTTGAGGCCGTAGAGGAAACTTTGGCCGGACTTCTGTGCGGGTTCAGTCTCAAATAGGCGATAAAGCTGGACTAGGGTCTTGTGTGATTGACGGTCGTGGCCGACTCCCTCGCTGGGATTCCACTTGAAGGTTGTCGAGGTGCCTTTTATGTGCACATAGCGATAATTGGTGGGAGCATGTGTGAAGAAGTACACCCCTGCAGGGTTATGAATCTGTTCGAATAGCCGTTTCCTCGGATATGGACTACTTGGAGAACTTATGTGGTTCATAGATAAGTTCAAGTGGATACTCTAAAATGCGCAAGATAAGTGTGAGTGCTATGGATGGCCTTCTCGTAGGGAGACGAGAGTGGATCCATAGTGGTGTATTTATTGGTGAATATGTGGACTCGTGTGTGCTATCCCACCTCAAAGAAAGCACATGTAGTCATAGTACAGGTTAGCAAAGAGTCAAAGCTGGCTTGCTGCAGTAAACTCCAAACCCCCCTTCATTGATACTGATGCATATGTAGATAGTTCTGATGTAAGTCTTGCTGAGTACCTTTGTACTCACGTTTTCTTAATTTATGTTTTGCAGAGGAGATGTCAGTCTTATTAGTGATTGTTACAACGTGAAGCTCGATGTTGACCGGATTAGCTTGGGAATCCCAGACAGAGGTCTTCTTCCTTTGGTAGGGTCATTGTAGCTTTTCAGGCTCCTCTATCCACTTTTGTAGATGTCTGTACACACACATATTTAAACTTCCGCTTGTTTGATTGAATGCTCTGAATGTTGGGTCTTGTGACCCCTGTTTGTAACATCTTATTGTGTTGGCTCTTCCAAGCCTTCTAAGTAAATGTTGTAATGTTGTATGGTTATGTTATGATGCCATAGTTGTATCTATGCATATCGGGCATATCGTGCGTACGTGTGACGTGCAACGGTATGTATGGGATCTGACAGCTAGTTGTGTGCCTTTAGTAGTGCTCTTTACGAGGAAATGTCTCTTTGTGCTTCCACCGAGCCTTGGTAGCTTACTACTGCTCCAGACACATTGATTGACTGGCATGTATCCTTGTTTGCTGCTGTGTCTGTCCCTTCGGGGAAATGTCTCGCAGTGTAATGGAGTCCCTATAGCTTGCTTTGACTCGTCTACATGCAGTGATGACATTTATGTCCCATGGCGTAATGGAGTCCTTGTAGCTTGCTATGACTCGTCTACACACGCTAGAGATCGACAGCTGCATTGCTGGTGTACGTATGTCTATCCCTGTACGCATGTGCCACTTTGGTTCTATGACTAGTCATGTCGGCCCGGGTTCTTTGACATTTGAATGCTAGCGACACATTCACATACGTTGAGTCAAAAGATGCAAATGTTCCCGGCCCAGGCAACGTGGCAGCCGTGGAGATAACCGTGCGTGAGACAACAAAGTGATGTGATGTGTTACAGGTTGGATTCTTATGGCTTAGGATTGGGGTCCCGACACAACTGGTGCATTATCATTCATAATCTCTTTATATAAGGAAAAGGGAATTGCACTCACACTAGCACCCATATCACATAAGTCATGAGAACAATGATCTCCTATTTTAACAGAAAAAACAACCGTGCCAACAAAGGGTCTATGTCGACGCCCTCAGAGATACCTATAGAGGACCTTTATAGTCACCCAATTATGTTGCAATGTTTGATACAGACAAGGCACTCCTCCGGTGTCAGTGAGTTGCATGATCTCATGGTCATCGGAACAGATACTTGACATGCAGAAAACTGTAGCGATAAACTGACATGATCAAATGCTACATTTATAGGTTGGGTCTTGTCGATCACATCATTCTCCTAATGATTGATCCCATTATCAAATTACATCTCATGTTTATGGCCAGGAAACCTTAACCATCTTTGATCAACGAGCTAGCTGCTAAAGGCACACTAGGGACACAACTTTTGTCTATATGCCCACACATGTATTTAGTTTCCAATCAACACAATTATAGCATGGACAATAAACGACTATCATGAACAAGGACATATAATAATAAACACTTTAGTTATTTCCTCTAGGGCATATTTCCAACAGTTCCCGCACTCCGTCTAGTCCCCCTCACCCTCTCGACAGAAGAACTCAAGCTTGGACGGCCGCTAGTGAGCGCATCATCACCATCTTCATCACCAGACACCAAGGACTTCCACCGTTGATTCGCCGGGCTCAGGACGTCCCCGAGGATGCAGACCAGCTAATCCGCCTCTCAATGAGCTCCTGCTTCTCCCTCTATGATACCCCCTCCTTATCCGTGCTGTAGTCGATGCCCCGTGAGCACCATGGAGCATCTGCTGCACCAGGCGTGCTCCTCGTGCTCCTTAGTAGTCTCCTGGCCACTTGACCGGCCCACTAGCATGCTGCAACCCCGTGCCCGAGCAAGTACGAACTTCGACCGCTGCCAAGTTGCTCGCTTCCGTCGCGATAAGCCGCCTCAGCCCCTCCTTCGAGCTTAAATGGATGCGATGGAGCCCCAGCTCCACATAGGTGCCCTTCGCCGGCCTTTTTGTCGCCGGAGGAGGAATCCCGACGCCCTCCCCTTCTCTCGAAATGTCGGCGATGTGCCGTGCATCAACTCCGGCGAGTTTGACACTGGTTGCCGGGTTTGATTCCACCTGGGTCACTGACAGGGGGGGCAGGCTCTAGTTTAGGTTAGTTTAGCAGTATTTTAATTGATTCAATTAATTAGCCTAATGTGCCACTGACAGTGGGCCCAAGGACATGATAATGATTAATTAGGTCTAAACAAACCGTGCTTAAATGGGACCTTTAGTCCCGGTTCGAGCGGCCAGGGCATCAGTCCTGGTTCAAATGGGACCTTTAGTCCCGGTTGGAGACACCAAACGGCACTAAAGGGGGTTGAGGCTTTTAGTCCCGGTTGGTGTCTCCAACCTCGACTAAAGTTTAGACCTTTAGTCCCAGTTGGAGACACGAACCGAGACTAAAGGGGTCCTTGAAAGTTTTTTTCTTCTGTTTTTACATTTGTTTTCTGTTTTTAGTTTCTGTTTTAAATTGCTTATATCTTATAGGATATTTGATGTTTTTGAGTGATTCTTTTTGCATTAGTTTCAAAATGTTGTCTAATTTCTATTTGTGCCATTAGTTTTCAAATTTGAATGGTTTAAATTTGAATTTTTTGAAATTTGCTTCAAACCTTAGTGACGTGTTAGATTGTTTAAATTGGAATGGTTTTATTTGAATGATTGTGAATAACTTGAGTTTACAAACAATTTTTAATTTAATTCTTTTTGCTCCTAGTCACGTGTTAGATTCTTGTCATAGTAATATTTATTTGGTTATTTTTAGAATAATTTAAATTAGGATTTTAATTAAAACATTACTGTTTTGCTTATATAGTTTTTTTAGTCATTTAATATTTGTTTTTTATCATTTTTAGTTAGTTCTTTTTGTAGATTTTAACATGTTATAGTATGGTGCATATTGAATGCACAAAAAATCTAGAGTTGAATTAAGTTAAAAAATGAAATTCCTTTATAATATACGAGTTTTTGCCCAAAACCTTGAAACTTCGAAGGAGATGGTCTAATTTGTACACGAAGTGTATCCAGTTTTTGCCATAACCATCTCAAGTTTGTTGCACATGCTATGTGGGTTAAATGATGATACTTTGCCAAGTTTCAACCTTTTTAGAGTTCAGTTATAAAGCTTTTCAATTTTAGGGTCATTTAGCTCAAATAATCATTAAATGCATGAAAAATAGCAAATGAAGTTAGAAAGGTTTGAAACTGGAGGTTGTGGCTTTGAATGGTGCATATTGAATGCACAAAAAGTCTAGATTTTAAATAAATTAAAAAAATAAAATGCCTTTGTAACAGATGAGTTCTCGTTCGAAACCTTGATACTTCGAAGGAGATGTTCTAGTTTGTACAGGAAGTGCATCCAATTTTTTCCGTAACCCTCTCAACTGTTTAGCACGACCTATGTGGGTGAAATGATGATACCATGCGAAGTTTCAACCTTTTCAGAGTTCATTTGTAGTGATTTTCAATTTCAGGGTCATTTAGCTCAAAAAAATCATTAAATGCATGAAATATAGCAAATGAAGAGAAAAATTGGGATTCGATTTCACCCGGGTTTACCGGTGAAGTTTGTCAGATTCTTGAAATTCCAAAAGTAAAAGAAGTTATTTCAAAAGCAAGATTTTTTACAACAAAATAAAAAAAATTACTTAAAAAATAAATAAATGATGTTATATTTGGATTCCTCACATTTATTTGATAATAATGGATATATTATTTGTTGAATTTCGATTTAGAGATTTAAAGATATTAATTATGTCATATGAATTGAATATGTGGCAAAAAAATGAATAAAATAATAATATTACTTATTTTATTTTCATAGAAATTCAATATTATAATTACTGATTTTGTTTATTTTAATAATTGTTTGGAATTCAAAAAAGTAAATCATGTGACATCAAGACCTAAGGGTTACACTACAGGAATCTGAGAATTTGCCATCTGCTATGGCTGACAGCAAAGGCAGGAAACACAGACGGCAAAGGCTTTGCCGTCAGTCAGCAGACGACAAACTAGACGGCAAACAAATATCCGGTAAAGAGGTACTTTGCCGTCTGCTTTTTGTACGGCAGATGGCAAAGAATCTTTGCCATGAGGGAGCAGACGGCAAATAAAACGGGACGGCGGATCAACATGCCGTCCCGTTAAGTGCTAACGGCAGGCTCCCCCCCCCTTTGCCGTCTGCTCTTAGCCCCCTTTGCCGTCTGCCCCCTCATGGCAAAGGGGGGAACCTAGCCCCTCTCTTCCCCCCCTTTGCCTTCTGCTCTTGGCCCCTTTGCCGTCTGCCCCTCACGGCAAAGGGGGGAACCCGGCCCCTCTCTCCCCCCTTTGTCGTCTGCCCTTAGCCCCCTTTGCCATGCGGGGGCAGATGGCAAAGGGCCTCCTTCTTCTCCTTCTTCTCCTTCTTGTTCCTCCTTCTCCTTCTCCTTCTTCTTCTCTTCTTCTTCTTCTTCCTTTTTTTCATTTCTCCTCTTTCTTCTCCTCTTGTCCTCTTCTTCGGGCTAAATTAGCTAATTATGCCTTTTTGGAGCTAATTATTTCATTTTGGAGGTTAAATAGCTAAGTATAGGTCATTTATTATTAAATAGGCCATTTTGGAGCTAACTAAGCTAATTCTGTCATTTAGGTGGAAGCCAAGTTAGTATAGGCCATTCTAGAGCTAACATGGGTAAAATATGTCATTTTGGAGCCAACTATGATTATTAAATCCATTTTGACCTTATTATGTCATTGTGGAGCCAAATTAATCATTTTAATGAGCTAACCAAGGTTCTTATGATGTTTTGACCTAACTATTCTAATTATGTCATTTTGGAGGATAATTAGCTAAGTATGTCTTTGTTGGGGAAAATAACCTACGTAGAAGAAGAAAGAGAAGAAGCA